>KZ309111.1:58701-155235 GCA_000376725.2 Ladona fulva | reverse complement strand
ACCATGAAAGTTAAACTTTTTGATATCTCTATTGACCTTCTCCAGGGCTATATTGAATAAAATTGGAGAGAGTCCATTACCTTGTCTCAGTCCAGTATTTACTCGGAAGGTTTCACATATTTTGTTGCCGAGCTTGATCTTTGCTCTCGTGTCATCCAAAAATAGATCCACTAATCTTACCAAATTCTGAAAATCAGCAAAAAGGTGCAACTCATTATTATATTCATACATTTTTTCGCATACTTGCTTGAGAAAGAATATATTGTCGGTTGTGGATTTTCCTGGTTGGAACCCACTGATCCAATCTCCAGCCAGATGCATTATACGTTTAAGCAAGCATTTTGAAAAGTCTTTACATTTAGTAATGCTATACCTCTGTAGTTGTCACAACACATTTTATCCTTCTTTTTATGAATATAGCATATCAGAGCTACTTTCCATTCTTCTGGTAAAACTTCTTCTATCCATATTTTTTCAACTAGCTTGTGGATTTCCTGGGCTATTATATTGTCTCCGGCTTTGAGTATTTCTGCAGAAATCCCATCTTCTCCCGCTTTTTTGCCGTTTTTTAGTTCTTTGATATATCCTCTTATTTCATTTGGTGTGGGAGGGGGGTTTTCTGGTCCTACAGTAACGGAATCATGGAACTCCAAGAGTTCTTTTGGATCCTCACTATTTAAGAGCTCATTAAAATACTCGGACCATCTTCTTGCTATTTCGTTTTCGTTTGTGAGTACCCTTCCATTTTTATCTTTAATGAAACCTAGTTGTTTTCTTCCCTCCCCTTTAAGTAACTTAACTTCCCTATATAACTCTTTGCTTTCATTTTCACGAAAGTCCTCCTCCGCTTGTATATTCATGATGTACTTTCTCTTAACTCTTCTGAGTGTAGCTTGATTTCTTCGCCGTACTACGTCAAACTGTGCTTTCCCCTCTTCTTAGCTACCGCTTTGGACCCATAATTGTCTGGCTCTTTGTCTATCTTTAATAGCTCTCTCACACTCTTCATCAAACCACACTTGTCTGCTAGAGATTCGTTTTAGTATCACTTCATTTGCTGTTTCTGGAACGATTTCCTTAATGTTATTCAACGAGCTTCCTACATCATTACAGCTGGAATTGTCCTCAACTAAAATTTCAAAACGATTAGTTATTTACATTTTAAATGTATTTTGTATATCATTGTCCTGTAGTAATTTATTACAGTCGAATTTGGTAATTTTACGTAGCTTTTGAATTACTTTTGGTTTCCATCGTAACATTAATACTGATGAAAGAAGAAATAAAAACGACTTGTACACGGTACCACAGGATTTAATAGTTGACGACCTAGGTTTCAGCGCATCGCGCCATCTTCAGGTGATGGACCTGAAGATGGCGCGATGCGCTGAAACCTAGGTCGTCAACTATTAAATCCTGTGGTACCGTGTACAAGTCGTTTTTATTTCTTCTTTCATCATGAAAAGCTACCACAAAGTCGAGGCCGAAACAGTGGATTTTAACATTAATACTATTTTGAATAGCATGTGATCTGACCCACATTCTGCTCCTCTTGCTGTTTTTACATTCCATATCCACTTCTTTATCTTGGTATCAATAGCCATGTGATCGATCATCGTCATTGGGCTTTTGTGGTTTTTACTGGTTGTGACCCCGCCACAAGTGACCCCCTCCACACCCTGTTAATGCTGCTGCTCGGTCCGGGACTGCTTATTCAGGTAGATCTGTACGTGCTACCCTTTATTCGCAGCTAACCCCCATATCTGAGGGCCGTCCGCTATCCGCCACCTGCGACCCGCCAAATATCTGAGGCTCGGTTTCCGAGGGAGTCAAGGATGCGGAGAATGAAATTCCAAGCGAAATGATTTGAGGGTATTTACATTTCCACTTTGTTAAATCTTTAATAATTGAAGCGGTCAAAACATTAGTCTGGTTCGAATATAAGGTGGTTATTAAGTTGACAGAGAATTTAAAAAATAAAAAAGTTAATTGTTTTAAAGTTTATCGGATTGATTCTACTGTTCTCTATTGAAAACCTTGCACTCAAACTTGTATGAGGGATATATGTGCAACGTTCATATAAGTTAAAGAAAAATGTTTTAAAACACTTAAATAAATTTAATTGGTAATGTTTGAGTTAATAGAATGCGTTTTCATGCACAATTATAATTCATCATTATCGACGACTATGTATGTGTATGAAGTATTTAGCTTTCTTATTGTTAGTATTATTATTGTAAATAGCCTACAGTTAGTATTATTAAAGAAAAATCAGCACGAGTAACGCTCCCATCGGAGCGGTCTAACATTGGTCAAACTGCAATGGGTTACTGATACTTATAGTATTAGACAGTAGTGACCAAACCTCAATCATTTGAAGGACGCATGTCGTAAGATTCTTTTGCTTTTGGAAACCTCGGCAGTCGATTTCAAATCTCAGATTTACTCTGATCACTTATTAAACGAGTCAGTTTATGCCATTGGCATAGAATTGCACTAAAGATGCCACAGGTGGCTTGCTTGAATTTTCGATGCCTTTGTGATACTTATATGATTCCTGGCTCTAAATCCTTCTTTAGTCAGCCAAGAAATTAATTTCTACTATGCACATCCTTGTTATCACTCTGTTTCACGAGTGATTCTGTGTTTTACGCACACCTGCCATCGTAATAAACTGTCCTTCATTTAATAATATATGACACCTATAAATATGTATGATGCTAAAGAAGAGACCAATATACCCAGAGAAGACCGTGAGGCGAAATAATTCATATGAAATCCATCATTTTGTTCCACACTCCGTAACCTATGTTCACAAGAATCGTCGCGCACGGCGACGCTATTTTAATTTGAAGGTTGCCAATTGGTCACCAAGGGTCTTCTGCCCATGTCGAGTACTTACGCTGAGTCAGATTGTATTCAACATTGTCGAATGAATAAATCATTAAATGGATTCTGAAAAAGCTCAACTCATTCGAGCAAAAAGTAGGCGGGAGAAGAGGCCATTTTCTAAGGGTTAGTATGAGCAATATCGCCATCAGCATCCTAGATAGAGATTAACCCTTGAATATATGGGAGGAAGAGGAGGGATGTTGCCTTTTGGTAATGACGGGTCATTCATTGCCGGCTTCCTTTCAAAGAGTGAGAAGGTCAGCAGATTTCGCCCAAAGCCTTTTATGTATCCGTCGGTCGCATTTGCAACGACGCAGGCGGAGAAACCAAACGGAACGATAAGCCAAGGCATTCGCAGCATGTGAAAAGGATTTTGCGATCCCCGCTTCAAACTCGGAGCCAAAACTATCCCGAAACCTCCAAAACTCTTGAGAAAGTAGCGGAGCGCGTCCCCCTGCCGACTATTTAGCCCCCAGAGCTACGTTGCCTCTCCCGCCATCTGTCGGACCTCCGTCCAAACTAGGATAGTCCCCCATCTCGCCGTTTTCTTTCCTCCCCCTCCCTCATGATATTCGTACGTCCACTCTGCACCGGATATATAAGGCGGAAAATCATTTAACGGTAGACTGGGCACTCGGAGTAGAGGGTTGTCGCTTCTTCATTTCGCTTACTGGGCCTTCCGCTGGACTCCCTTCATTGCTCAACACATATCCGTTTCCCTCCTTTCTTTTCGTAGAAAACCTCTCAATTGCAGAGTCTAACGGACTGACTTACGGTGGCTCCCTTTTTCCATGCTCATGGACTTTAGTGTCCGAAAAGGCGATATCAGAGTTATTTCCTTTTCTGGATATCAGTCATTCCTCCTATTTTGTTTGTATAAGCGACAGAATGTGACCTTTGAGAGGGGAAGGTAGTGCAGAAAGTATAACGTGGAGTAAGATTTTATTACGTTTACTCAATAAGTTATCTCTGAAGATGAATGCGTAATTTATACTATGTACTTTTTCTTTTAAATAAATATAACTATGACATGAGAATAAGGGACTTTAATAAAACATGCAATTCATCGTATACGGAAGAACATGCTCTAGAAATGTTAAAATTCTGCATTTTTGAGACCGTAGACTTAATAGTTTTATTAACTGATGGGAAAATCTTTGTGACAGGAGGAAATGAAATCTGAGGTATACGGTCATAAAATCTTCGCACGATGAAGACTATTAACTATAACTAAGTAATAACTATTTTTCAGGTTTAATAATATATTTTATGCAATAAAATCTCAAAGAATTCCAGAGTATTTCAGCTGCTAGATACAGATTTAGGTGTTTTTTCCTATCTGATACGAAGTTTGGCCAAAAAGTAATGTCCCACATTTTTTTTCTCAAGAATTATAAATTCAACAAAAATGAAATTAACACATATGAAAGAATAATTTTTTATCTACTCAAACTACTTTTTCAGATAATCTACATCAAGTTCTATTGCCTTCCTCCAGCGATTAACTAGGTCATGTATGCCCTGCCTCTATCAGTCCTCGCTCTGGTAATGAACCCAGGTATTCCATATCAACCGCCTTCTGATTAACTCACGCTCCATACCCAACAACCAACTCTGCTCCTATCGACTTTAGATGTTCTATAGATTCTGCACAAACGTTTGTGAATACTCTCTACCGATCCTTTCTCTACGCACAGAAGTTCAATCATATCACCTAGTCACGTGGTAATGTATATCACAGTGAGACACCAAATTGCAAGCTTCCTACAGCTATACTATCTGCAGGAGGAAACTATGCACATACTTACACAAAACATTAAAAAACGCGAACCATGGTTTTCGAAGAGGAACTCGAGATTTCATTGCTCTACGGAATATCCCTTATTGCGCAAAACGATATAGATGTAAGGATCATACAAGCAATTTCTTTTCTAGCTGAATAATTCGATACTAAAGCTAATAATTTTTTCAAAGAATTGGTATTAAGTATTGCTGGTAAGGACCTCTAAACAATAACTCAGAAACACGTCCTACTCTTGATGTAAAATAAAGGTCACGCACCAGTTGAGGCCGATATGTGAAGCGGATCGAAGAGTCGCTGGACTGGAAGGGAGGAGATCCAAAACAATGCGGAAAGTTCTCATAAAGCGCTACTTCATGGAACAATGAACAGCTTCTATTACTCTATTTGAAATAGTGATAGTTCGTTCCTGTGTAAATAAATACGAATTGAAGCGTCACAAACATAAGCTTAAGGTTTTCTTGAAGTGACACCCTGCCACGTGCCGAAAGGTGGCCTTAGAGGTATTTTTTTTGATTGTAAGCTTGAGAACGCCATTTCTGAATTTTTATTTCATAATTCATTCTTTGGATAGAGAAAATTCAGCGTCTGAACTCTTGACAATCCTCAAGAGGAAAAATACCTCGTATATGATTAAGAATACTTTAGTAAATTATGGTCCATGTTGAAGGGAAGCATTAAATTTATTAGGATAATATTGTGTGATATATCAGAAATATATGTTTCCCACTTCATAAGTAAGTTTTATCCACAAGGATGAAACTTACGGCGTATCAACTAAGGGTATTAACTAAGATAAACCTAAAGCAAATATCTAGGACTTCCAACTAAACCGTGCTTTTAGGATCGTTATAAATTTACCAAGATGTCCACTGGATATATGATGTGACTAATTTGTTAGCCTGCTCACCGAGTTGCCGAGTGCAAAATCACATGATTCGACTTCTTTTTCGGAAAGATAATCATACGTGTAACTATTTAGAGCCAAACCGTAATCATATTGTATATATTTCAGCACTTTTATACTCGTATGATACGTACGGATGGAAAATTATGAAAATAACTACCAACTCAGGTGTGCGTAAGGTTGGAGCGAATGAAAAGCTCTCTACGTCGAATTAATTTGTTGAGACTGCGGTGCTCCAACGAAAGTTATTGCATTCAATCCCAGTATTCCGCCTCGAATTGGTACGGATTCATTGACTGATGGCAAAGAAGGTAACATATAGAATTCAAATAGATCGATTATCTCGCTACCTGTTCCCAAAATCATATTGAGTAGAGTACGTATTGAGCCCAATATTCGAGGACTAACAAAATGTAAGAGCAGTATGAATGGATCAGCTGATTCTGAATATATAGAGGAGTAGTCATTCCATCTCAATTCAGCCTCGCCACCCCTTCCATTCTCTCTTCCTATCAAACTCTCGGAAATAGGAAATGGAATAAGTGATTGAGCACTTTGGAATTGAGGTAAAGATAGCGCAGCGTGTGCTCGCTTCCAATGGGAAAATGAATAGGGTGGGCCATAAGAGATGGTAGTATATTGGAAATGGCCACTCTTTCTTCTCTTTTATATACACATCTCTTATTGCCTTTTCTCCCTATATCCTCTCTTTTAATACGCACTTTAAATTCCTCCTTTATTGGCGGTGTTCTGTTAGCTGAAAAATATAACGTGCTCTCGCCGTTTGTATTTGATTTTTTCCGGACGCATTAAGCGGGAGCCGAAATTTATTCCCGAACTGTGTAGTGGTGCGCATCAGAGGCCTGCGAACCTTTAGGAATTTCAATTCTTACAACTACGCAGACATTTCCGTTCATTTTGTCTGTAATTAGTTCTTAAATAATGGGCAAGAAAATGGAAGTCCCAATTACGGTAGTACTTTTTTGCGTGTGAATGGCGTGCAAATTGTTCTGATTTTCTAGGGAGGGATTTTCTTCGAAGCTCTCCTCAAATTAATTCTATGATTTGGACGAGTAAATCCTTTTCGATAAGAAGGTTGTTATCAAATTATTCGATTTTTACAGTTACGAAAATTAGTGATTTATAAGTTGATAGTATATTTTATCTCATGAATGTTGGAGCTTTATGACTAGTAATGTTAATGTTAGTCGGTGATAGCGGTAAAAAAATTTTCTGAAACGGAAAACTTTTTAATTACATAGTCATTGAAAATTGTGATCTAGAAAGATTCGTTACCGATGTTTTCGCAACCAAGAATTTTCGACTCAAAGTAGCACGCTACAAAAAGCTTTCACAAAAAAATTCGCTACTGCAACTTTTCGCTTCATAAATTTTTATTACGGACCATTTCTTGCCACATTTTATATTTGTTAACAGTTATTTTCTGCAAAATTGTTGCAAGGCAGTTCTGGCTTAATAAGCATTAATTCAGGCGTAATAAGCTTGCTTAATAAGTTAAGAATTGTACTTTTTGAACGACTTTTCGCAGTAAAAATTATTTTACGGAGTATTTTTGCTGCAAAGTAACATCGGATTTCTAATTACTATGAAATCCGACTGATGCGGAACCTAAATTAATCAATAACCTGTCTTATTTTACGGAAAATTTAGCGTTCGGTGTGAACGGTACTGAGGACTCCTCTAGCGTTCGGTAGTTATCTGCGTATCCTTATTACCTGAAACAAAATGCCGGAAGGGAGTCATACAATTAATCTAAATAAATTATTTTAATAATTGTTCATACAATTTTTATAAATAATTATATCATCATCATCTGCCATTTTAAATCCAACGTCGAATGTGGGCTTCCCAAAGCGGTTTCCAAATATCTCTATTCTGAGTTTCTCCTTGCCAATAAGGACTTGATGATGCGTCTGTTCTATCTGGCCTTTGGCCTTATTCTTGGTCTTTTCATATCTTTTGGTGTTCAGCTGAGAAGTGCTGATGTCCAGCAATCACCTTGTCGAACTCCCTTCTCAATCAGTATTAGTATTGTTAAAAGTGCTTCGACTGCTTAGGTCATTTCGCACGTAGGCCCCCACCGGGAATCGAACCCGGGACCGCTTTCGCTGAAGTCGAACGCGTTGCCCACTTGGCTATCCGGGAGCCCGCTTCTTCTCAATCATCATCAAATTTTTTATGAGCATTTCAGAGACTGTGGCGTCTTTATAGATGTGCTCAGCATCTATTCCTTGTTACCTGAGAGCTTCCAGTGTGGAAGTAACACCTTCCGAGTCAAAGGGTTGCGCATAGATAACGAAGCAGAATACAAGTGGCATTTCGTACTCATTTGTTCTGTTGATAATTTCTTGCAGCGTGTGGATATGGTCTATAGTGCTGAATCTCTTGTGTAAACCCACTTGTTTTCTGGGGTGGGCAGTTGCCAGGGTCGTCTTCAGACGTGCAGCTATTACTTTCATGAATTTTTTGTAAACAACAGGAAGGAGACTGATGGGGTGGTAGTTCTTTAAATCTTCCTTGCTTCCTTTCTTGTGCTAAAGGACGATCCTTGCATGATTCAGGTCTTTGGGAGTTCTCCCTTGTCTCAGGCAGTTAGTGAATAATTGTGGTAAAAGGAAGCAATCTCTAAATTCTATCATGGAAGGCCGTACTTCGTGGAAGGACATTCTAAAGATTATGAAAAATAAAAACTTCGTAAACTTCCACACTATTTGGTTTTATTTTCGACCGGTTTCGGCGCAAAGGCCATCTTCAGGTTCAGACCTGAAGATGGCCTTTGCGCCGAAACCGGTCGAAAATAAAACCAAATAGTGTGGAAGTTTACGAAGTTTTTATTTTTCATAATCTGAAGCAATCTCTGTTAAACCAAATTTCAGGTGTTCCACCAATACTCCATTTGCTCCTCCTTACTTTTCATTCTTCATATTTGTTATCTCCTCCATTACTTTCTGGGGGAATAAATCGGGGATCTCGTGAGTTGCGTCTTTCTTCTTGTTTCTCCTCTTCCACATTTTCTACCTGTATAAGTTTGTAGAGTATTCAAATAATTACATATACTTTCACATATATGATGTATTGTAACAGAAATTTTACTGGTAAAACTTTTAGAACCTATGAAACCATTTGGGGAATAATTTCTTACTAATATTATAAGAAATAAATAATTACAATAATGCTAGAAAACGCCCCCGTCAAGTATGACGGAACATAACTTATTTCCAAATATATCTCTTATTATATATGTCTGGTCCCTAAAGTGTCAATTGTTTGTGTTTAATAACATATTGTAACCGGCAGATGGTTTGATTAATGAGGGACACATATGGTATAAATTTGCCCTTTATTGCATTTATGAAGGGCTATTTGGTCAATTGTCATTATGAAGTCAACGTACAACGCCTTAAATATATTTCACCTTTGAGACATGAAACGTGTAAGAAAAAATACTACCATATCGCAATCGTCTATTCTCCTCATAAATTCCTAGCGTATTCTTGTATAATAAGAAATTTAGCTCCGTATCGATAATCGTGTTTAGCAAACTCCCCCGTCAAGCAGGAAGGAATTGTGATACGCAACCTATTCATACCCTATCTTTTTAATAAACATTAATCTGAATAGAGTTTAAGCTAAGAATATAAACGTAATTCCGAAAAATTACAATCTCGATTTCGTTGAACACAAAGCCGCTCGTAGGATTTACATAGTCTCACTGTTTTAATATCTCTTTCGCGTTCAGATTTTGTTCGTCTCCCAATAATCTTCCCTTTATCTCACCGTGGTTTTCATCGTGACAAATCAACTTATTAATTTCCTTCGGTTGATTAAAAAACACTCCCATATGGTCGTATGCTAGTCCCTGCGATTTGCACATTGTACTCTCAATTTTGCCCAAAGTAAAGACGTTATTTATTTATTAACTTCGCTTAGTAACGCCCCTCGCAAGAATGACGGAACTTAATTAAGAATAGTATATTGTAGTACGATTTTATCGAGAAAGATCTGGTACTAATTATTCCAAAAGTAAAGCTATCAATTTTTAAACAGTACTGCCACCCTATTTTCATAAATTCCTGCTGTTTTTCTCAAGAAATGCCTTCTCTGAGATGGAATCAGTTTTACGCGTTTAGTGACTTCTTTCGCAATGTATTGCCTTTCATTTACTGTTAATCTCATACAAATAAATTATAAAGTTCGTGTATGTTCGCCTGAAACTCCATAGCATAAGGGCGCATCATTTTCAAACTTTGAAGATTGTTAAGTGTCATTCCGGCGCAGATAATAGGATACTTTTTATTTGCCTTAAAGTTACTGGTTCAAATCCTGAAGTGTAAAAGCGTTCCCTTAAGAAATGCATGTAAAATTAAATTTCATCACTTATAGTGCTTATTACTTTTGCAAAATTAAATTAGAAAGAAGAGCCGTACAAAATCGAACAAGCACAAAAAATGGAAATTGAACAAATGCTATGAATATGATCATGGAATGTTGTCTTCGATTCGAAATTACGAAAATGTTGATAAAATTCACAAATATTTCGTAAAACTTTGAGGTTGCAAACAACCCGTCCCATTAACGACCAAGCCAATTGTTGAATCCGAGCTCAATCATTTCTCCGTAAGACTACATAGGAATTTAGACACATTTAGAGTAAGGGTAATAATTAATGATATACTATAAGAAGAGGAGGGGAATTGAGTGTTTCGCGTTATGATGACACATAGCGGGGTCAATTGATGACCATTTTGGATCTTGATTTTGCATATAAACAAGGAGAAAATTATTTGTGGTTTTGTTTAAAGTAGGCGAGAAAATAATACAATGAAATTTATCAAATTTTATAATCTAAAAAGGCTCTAAAACTTTCTATGCAAATCTCCGTCCTCTCTACAAACGTCCTCACTGCGAAATTCATATTCTGTCTCTGACCTATCGGTCCTTGCTTCTTCCTCGATTTCATTTCTTCGTTGTTCTGTTAATTTATGTATGGACTTTTTCGCAAGCAAACATTATCTTATAACCACACGACTTATATATATGGGAGAGAGTTTGTATGTTTGTTTATCTAAAAGTCGAGAACCAGATGTCTCACGACTTTCAACTTTTGAAGATTGATAAATACCTTTCCTGGACAAATAATAGGCTATTTTTATTCTCATAACACTCCTCGGTTCGACTTCAGAAGTTGAAAACTGATTCCATAAGAAATGCGTTGGATATTTGAGTTTTGCGCAATGAGAGATGTCAGTTTATCTATTGTACAAACAGGACTGCTATATTCATTCCTATCTGTATTTTCTTCGTTGATAATCAACGAGCACTTCAGCTAATATGAAATAAAACTGAAAGATTAGCCTTTCCTTAAATTTATTTGTGGCGGACGTGTCCACGACAAATTGTCATAACGACTGCCTGTATTGGTTTTTCCACAGACTTTAGTTACAGTTGGATTGGAAATAGTATAGGCCTGGACTTTGATGCGTTCTCTTTAGATTATCTGCCGTTATAATGAGACATATTGTGCATCGTTCGAAAGAGCAACTTTAAAATGATAGACATTAAGAGTCAATATCGATGCTTAATCTGAGTCTACATAAACCAAATCACAACACGGTAAGTTTGCGCAAACTCATGACTCAGTCACCTGACATATTGTGCATCGTTCGAAAGAGCAACTTTAAAATGATAGACATTAAGAGTCAATATCGATGCTTAATCTGAGTCTACATAAACCAAATCACCACACGGTAAGTTTGCGCAAACTCATGACTCAGTCACCTTTACACCGTTATGGACGACAATGTGTCACGGGAAAACTAAACTTATATATTGTAGTATATCGTGCTCCGCGTTTCTGAGATCCAACTCTGATTTATTAACCTTTGATAAGCGTCTTAATTAAAAATTAATCTTCATCTACACACATTATTCTACGCAGTCGAAATGTTTACTATACACTATTTAAAACATAAATAAAAAAGAATCGAAGGCGATTTTTCCTAAATGCATTGGGAGGGGAGATACGAGGGGGTTTAAATCATGACGCCACTCCGGCGAAACGTCATCGTAGTAGGTTTTATCTTCTCAGAGGTTGTTAAAACCCTATCCGCACCATCTTAATTTAAACTCGACGTTAAGATTCAGAAAATGTGGTTTCTTAATTCCGGTTTGACAAAACCACCAGCAGTTCCTGTAGTACTGATTCTAAAATTCAAGGGTGGGATATCGTGAAATAAACTTTTGTAAAGAATGATGACTATTGATGCTACTTCTAAATTCAATTGCACTTTATTATTATCATCGAAACCCATTCACCGCGTTTAAAATTCAATCAGAATTAATATTCAAACTCATGGATTAACCTTCAACTTCATTTCACGACCCTTAGCTACTGGAGGACCACTCCCCAAATTTTTGGACCCTTCTTATCTTTTATACTACTTCGCCGAAGCACTTTTCCCTTTGCGTCACTTCAACTTTTCTCTCTCGAGTATTCCGGTATTTCTTTTTTTCTGTTGTCGCTTTCTTCTCTTGCTCTGCGTTATCAAGTGGGAGCTAATGGCTTCATTACTTTGCCCATATTTGTCGTAAGAGGTGCACGCTTTCTGGGAAAAAGTAACTTCCAGATGTAATGTTAATTGGGGCTTTGGATTGAATGTTTTGAGACGGTATCGGAGGATTTACTTATGGTTTAATGTGGATGGATAATGGTGGATTCAATGGAATATGATCTCTATGCATGTGCTGGATATGGTGGAAAATGGGATTTTGATGAACATTTGAAGTTTTTTACGACTATATCGAATATAATAATTCTTCAAGGGAAATTGTTGAGTATTAAACATTTATTATTTGGAATTTTCAGTGAATGAGAATGTAGGACCCTATATTGCTATAATTACTACAAATTTAGAGTCTTTAATTAACAGAAATGTTGTTAGTGAGCCATATCTGAGAATCTAAAACCGAAATTTCAACCTTTAGCTTCAGAAAAAAAATCTGAATTTAATGTGACGGACTCGCTGCAAGTGCGTGAAGTTGAAATATAATTCATGAATAGTGATTTAATTTCATTGGAAATCGTAGTTATTCAGCACTCATAGGATATTTGCTGGTAAACGTCATGATCGTCAGAATATTTAGCATATGATCAAATGTCTGCTGTTTAGAGGAGTAGGAAGCAGAAAATTTGGTGATTAAATTAAAAGATTGGTGAGTTTAATTACTTCTTTAATAGCAAATAATGTTTATAAAAGGGTCGATACTGATTAACATCTTCAAACAATTAATTTGAGATAAATCGAAAGTAATTCATCTTTCGACAGAGAATGAGATGCGTTATGTCTTAAATAAACTTACAATATTACAACGCTTTCTGTTAAGTTTTATTGTTTTATGAAATAACCTGGAATACGCAAACTTTCGTCTTTCAGTAACCATGCTGCAAAACAATTTATATGTAATTATAAACGTTATCATCAACAGTATTACTTAGGGAAACTACATTCTGATTGGCATAAGGATATTGGCATTAACTGCGAAAAGTTTCCCTTTCGCTGATTAACTTTTGAGTAAACCATCTCAAAAATGGCAACTCAAATATGAAAGTCGTTTCCTGATACTTGCCTTTGAATAGATTTAACAACCAATATTAATTCCAAATTCTCTTCTCCTGCTAACTAGTTTCACAGTCTGTATGGAACAAACAGAAAGTCGTGGACAAGACCTGTAGCCACGAACAAAAGTTTTCCGGCGGGAAGTGAATTTTATTCGTCGTTTGTGAAATATTTTAGAGTTGCGAAGAGGCAGATCACTGAAATTGACGTTGCACTCCGAGTTAGTTGAAAAAACTGTCGATTTTAAATAAGCAGAGCAATGCTTTTTCGTTATTCATATCATTTGGATTATGTTATAATATTGTTTGTATGTATTTGAAAATTACGATAATCCATATGAAAAGTATTCGTTAAATTTTCATGAACAATATCAAATGAAATTAATGAATGGTTTTTCCTTTTAATATCGGATTATGACGACGCCCGTGCAAACCTTCTGTGCTAAATCGGGAGAAAGTTGTAACTTTTGGCGTGAAAACGTGTTATCCTGCAAATGAAGCAAACATTTTCTACTGTAAGCCTCGACAGTTCTTTTATTTTCAAATCTGTTGGCTTCAACTGCGCGGTGAGAGTTTATCACAGATAAATTTTTAAAATAAATATTTTCGTCATTTAAATTTTTTTATATTTTCGATGAATGTAAATACGAATCTTTAATCTTGAGTAGAGCTTTCAAATGTGTTGGACATTTCACCTGTAGTTCCTCACACGATTTAATATCACAGAAATAACATGAAAACTTACGGTAACTCTGACTCTTCGAATTGCAAAAATATCTGTAAATTGCTTTCGCTATTCTGGAGAATTGTGTCGCATATGATCAGACCAAAATCGAATTTTATTGCAATCAATACTAAAAAATCCGCCACCTATTTATGAATGCCCATACAACTATAATTAAAATAGAAGACCACTAACTTATTAATGCACCGTTGTATATTTAAGAATGAATTTTCCAAGTGATTGCACATTTTAATGAGGGCTCTAAATGAACTTCGGGATTTTTTATGCCTTTTATGGATTACAACTGACTGTTTTTCTGAAAATTTCTTCACTTCTATACATTGCATTTTATACATAAACTTTATCATTTAACATATTTTGCTTCAAATTCTCATTTATCGAATTAAATGGAACTGATTGGAAAACTCAGTCCTTTTGTTTACATTGCTTCCCCTTCGTAAAAATATTACATCGGGCTACTAAAATTTACGAATTAATTAATTAAGGACAACCGACGAATTTCTAACTCAGCAGTAATAGCTAATCAGAGAAAAAATAGTAAGAATTTATCAGATGGATAACCTAATCAACGCTTTTGTCACCGGAATATATCGTGGCCTTTGATTTAAAATAATGGAGGAGGAGATTAAGAAGTACAAATATTTGTCTTGCTTTGTTAAGTTTAAAATTGCTGTAATAGCGGATAAATAAATTTATAGAACTGCTTGCGTTAAATTTTAAGGATAGAATATCAATGATTTTAATAAAGATAGGTAAATACAAACTTGCAGAGTAATTAGAAAAAATAATAGATACGCATTTCTTTTCCCTTAAGACACTTTGACTTAAATTAGTTGAAGTGTGCGTTTAATTATTATATTTCCCTATGAGACGCATACGATGCGCGGGTTAGAATTTAAGAACAATATCAAACAGGAAAACATAAAAGTACCTATCGTAATTTAATTATAACACTTTATACAAATAAAACGGAACTGTTGAACAACAAAAGTATTAAAAGTATGTTATTATCGACATTTGTTATAAAGGGAACCATTTTCTATGCCTGACGTGGGAAAAAATATTTAATAGTATTTTTTCCGGCGAATCAGCTTACGTCTTAGAGGACGAAGTTGTACCCTCAATGCATAAGACGCAGGCCGATTTTAGGGCGCATTTTGGAGTATAAAAAAGGGTGTCTTATGGGCCTGCAAATGTAGTATTTGACGCTGTTGTTACGTCGTAGTGTCATTCCTCGAATTTCATCAATAAAGCACTTTGCCTCCGATAACGCACTTTGGAATACAGTACGTGCATGAATCACGTTTATGAAGAAACGCTTTCTCCGATCACCTTTACCTTCTCCGCGAAATCACTCCCCAAAATCACCCGCAGTTACACCGAAAAGCGAACTTAAACTAGGAATCCGTTTAAAATTACGGAATCTGAGCAGGAAATCCCAAAGACCCTACCGATTCGATTCCCTTTGAGTTTCCCAAACATCGAATAAGTAAATGCCTATATTTGCATATCTTCCAATATCATGAGCAGCGCAGGAGAGGGAGGCCGATCTTTGCTTTACTCTCATACTTGCCTAATATCGCCAAAATGCTATTTCCTTCGTCTCAAAAGAGTCCCTCGCATCTTTCGCCGCTCGGAAAATAGCTCTCCTTCTCCTCCGCAGGTAATAAAATGAAGGCCGAGAGACGAAATTCCCTCTCCTTTTTCGAACGGCACGGGCGGACTACGTTTATTGTCTTATAAATCGAATCGTTTGCGTACGAGGCCCTTTCATGTAACCGGATTTCGTATTACGCCGAACGGTTTTTCCTCTCGAATAGAGTCCTGTAAGATGGCAGATGTTCCGCAAATTGTTTTAGGAGAGCCGATCGCGCCGTCCCATTTTCGCGTAATTTTCATTGCAGATCCGCTACATCTGCGCCAAAATGGTTATCAGGCGGAAATCTGGTGACTGTGAATCACAGTTAATACGCAGTGTTCCATAGAGTCGACGCACTCTGCATTAATTTCCAAGGTATAACGAATATTCCATCTGAAAGAGTCTGATATTTGACTAGGCGATAGAGGAAGAATGATAAAGACTGTACACACCAACTCAAAAAGGAGCTAAAGCCATGCTAAAACAGCAAACGTTACGGAAATGCTGTCTGATGCAGGTTAGAATGCATTGAAAGAAAAGAGATTTAATAAATAAATTGAGAATAAGCTTTTATGGAGTAAGTGGAAGAAATTACCTCGGCAGATCCGACAGCGAACAAAAAATGAGAGAGATTGAAGCATATTAACAATATGAACAACTTAATTAACTAAATATTATAAAAGTTTTGCCTGTGAAATTGTTTAAAGGAAATATTGAACAAAAATTCTGATTCCTGCCCCAGTAATTCGCTGAACAATTGTTCTATGACAGAGGGTCAACGTCTTGATAATTGAATAATATCGAGCTTAAGTAAATATCAGCCTAATTTCTCAAATACATGGTACTTCGGTGAGACAAGAAAAAAAAGTACTTCAAAATTGGCAGTAGAAAAGCCTTAGGATTAAAAAAAGAGCAGAGCTGCTCCTACACTTTCCTTTTTGGTATAAAATCCTTAAAGAACAGAAACCTGATTAAAATTGCGTACTGACGGGGACAAAAAAAAACAAAGGAAAATTCCTTCATAATTATTCGTCGAAAAGGTGTATAGGATAGATATTTTAAGTAAATGAATGTTTAGCAGAAGAATGCTTTTTGCTAAAAGAATGAAGAAATTACAAGCAATGTATTGCTACACGAAGAGCTTTCATTTTCTTTGGCACGAGGAAAGTCGTAAAAGCTTATCCTTTCTATGAATGAAGTATTCTCAGGTTGGCCACCGTTTCATCGAAGTCTCTTGGCGTTTCGGTTCAGCTACATTCAGGAATGAAGTCTTGATTGAATATGAAAACATGAAGGAACCATCTTCAGGAATGAAGTCTTGATTGAATATGAAAACATGAAGGAACCATCTTCAGGAATGAAGTCTTGATTGAATATGAAAACATGAAGGAACCATCTTCAGGAATGAAGTCTTCATTCCTGAAGATGGTTCCAGAGACAGGAGCCGAGGGACATCGAAGAAACGACCCGGTGGGCAACTGGAGAAAATTTCTTTCACGATATGCACCGGGAATGCGCCAGATCCTTTTTTTTTCTGTGATTGAGAACATAGGCATAGGGCCACTCCTCTATACGAAAATCCAAAGAATGATAGACGGAGAGGAAAATGGTATATTCCCGAATGAAAATGAATCATGAAATGTGTAAAATAATGGATAATGAAAAAGTATTCTTTAGAAATTTGACTTAGCGTGTTACAGGAAATATGTACAGCATACGACTAATGCTTAGAGTGGGAACTGTTTGGATTCGGAAGGCCAAACTCTCGCTATAAACATTACGATTTACCTTGCCTTACCATTTGATTTATCGAGGTGTCAATACTACGATGAAATAAAGAGTTTGAAAGCTGAATAAAGAGTATGTATTTAAAGAGTTAGTATTTCCATTAGCTCCTAACTTGATATACTGAAGATACAAGGGAATAAAATATTTTGAATTTCTATGATTGTGTAGTGAAAGTCCATTTTGAACACGCAGCAGAGAGCCACTATATCCTTGTATGGTGAGGCTAGTTTCCTCTTCCGCGTAATGCGTAACATTTACTTCATTCTGTCTAAACAGACATGACATAAACATGACATTTGAATGGCAATGGATGAGTGCCGACAGAAATCTATAGCTCGTTAATCGTTAAACAGAACAAATCACATTTGTAAATACAATTTGAAACACGATGTCGTAATCGACCAGAGAGGTTTGCGAGGTGCATGATTAATTTTCTTATACTTAAACTTTAAGTTAACGTTACGCTTTAATCAATGCAACAAATAATTGACAAAAACACTACAAAGTGCAACTGAAAATTTATTCGAATTTCAAAATTCAAACTTGGAATAATCATCCAAACGTGGAGACGTCAAGATATTTGATGGCATAATTATGAAGAATCATCCTATCTACTAACTATTAAAATGATATGATGAGACGGTAAATTCTTGGCGGGGGTTGGTCATTAACCATAAGCAAATGTTTGAACATTTTAAAGTATCCCGAAAAAAGTCTAACGGGACCGGGAATCGAACCCAAGTATCCTAATTGCCGGTCGGATGCTCTGTCCGTTGAGCTATCCTGGCAGAACATTCCTCCAATATTGTGTCCAATGTATGTCAATATATTTAATAATACGCACGTACATCTACAAATCGTAAATATTTGAGATCATATACACCAGGTCTTCCTAATTTATATAATCGAAATACGAAAGATTTAAAATGTCGTCCGAAGAAGAACAAGTATCTAAGAAGATAAAGAAATTCCGATTACCCAAAGTTGAAGATACCGTCATCTGTTGCCAGGGGCGACATTAACCACGGTTGCACTTTCGCTTTAGAAACACCTAATGTGCCTAGGCAACATCCAAATTGGGGACTATTCACTTTCCGAAAATCTGGAAAAAATATAAATACGGGATTAATGAAGTATCATGTAATTTCAAACTGGATAATGTAAGTTTCTTCGGCCATGGGTATGTTCGAACTAAAACCAGTAATTTTCATAGAAGGATTTCAGTTACCTTCCAACCAGTATTGCCCCTACATAATGTGATAAACCCACTAAAGCCGCGCGAAACTCAAGCAAGAGAGAGATATTAGGAATTTATTTCTCGTACCAAAGATAAGAATTAAAGAATTCATAAATTCTATTCACGTTAGTCGTTTCCGGAAATCAATATCCAGTATAAGATAGTCAGTGCTTATAAGTACCACATCGAATGGCATTCGTATAATAAGTGCTAGTTAAATTTAAATCGAATTCAAAATGAAAGGAAAAATATCAGATAAATGAACTTAACATTTCAAAGAGACTCGAGCATCGTGCATTAACTTAAACAAGGAATATAATCAATTGTAGCAGGCTTCACTACGTGGAAATCCATAGCAAATAAGCGAGAATAAAAAATTCACAATTTCTATTTTCCACCGTTAATAAACAGTGGAAAATAGTAATTGTGAATTTTTTATTCTCGCTTATTTTTTAAACAAGGAATACAAGTTTTCGGTATTTTGCTCAACTGCACGGACGAACTAATTCCTAATGGTTCTTTGAATCACCATTTCCAAAAAGCGCAGCGTTAATCCATAGCCTATTGGTAATCCTCCTCACACCAGAGAATATCAAAAAAGAGTAATTAAATAAATTGCCATAGAAATGATATCTGAAAATAAAAACAACCAACAGCGAGTATTACTAATAAAGCGTTTGAGTGATGAAATCAAGAAAAATTAGTCGTAGTCGAAAGAATCGAAAAAGAAAGTGTTTTTTCATGAAGACAATACACTTGTTCACACATCCGTTATCGCGATGGACAAAATTAAAAATTTGAAGTTCGAATTCCTTCCTCACACACCATATTCGCCAGATTTAGCCCCTTGGATTATTTTCTCTTTATAAAAAGTGGCTCGGTAGTAAAAGAAGTCTGCAATTAAAGGGTACTTTGAGGATTTCGATGGTTCTGATTATAAACAGGGTATCGATGCTATTGAAGATCGCTAGGAATAGTGTATTGAGCCAAAAGGAAGTTATGTTGAGAAATAAAGATATTTTTTCCCAATTTTCCCAATCAATAGATGATAACGGACATTAAAGAAGAGATAGGAATATTCTGTATTTGTGTTGTTTAAAAAAATTTTTTGGAAGAAGTCAAGTTAAGAAGAGAATGAGAATAGTTGTACTTTTTCCACAATATATTTATTTTTTAAAAACAAATAATAAAAACTCACGACTAGTTTCGGAGAATGATCGCCATCATCAAGTGTCTATGCTAAAAACCGTCGAGCATAACATATGCAAAAACGACTGGCGGAAAAATAAGGAATTAGGGAAAGAAGGGATGGGGGGAAAAGGGGGCAGAGAAGAAAGGGTAAGTCAGGAGCACGGAACTGGAGGTAGAGGTGCACTGTCGGTGGGTGGTAGGATGCATCGGATCAGTGGGAAGGAAAAAGGTGCTCGCTGACCACATTACAGTTCGTGGAATTCATATGAGAAAGTATCTCAAATTGTTCTAAGAAGTTCAGCCTTTGATTCTCCTCTGTATAATGGAGTATTTCCGGTACAAAATTTGAAGAATGGTTCCGAGTTGAAAGATGCTACTTTTTATGATGCAATTTGCTTTTTTTGTCGTATTTGTCTTTCTCTTAAATATATCTCTAACAACACCGTAGGGAAAGGGACACTTAAAAATAAACGCTTGCAATAATTATCGTAAACAAGCCTGAAAATGTACACAATTTAAGGTCAAATCCTTTTATCTTTATTCGACTCCTTCATCCTTGGAATAATTTGCAATGCAGTTTCTTCGATGGAAGATATTGCAGCTGTGAAGTGCATAAAAGTAAATAATGCCATTTTCATAAATTTCCCTATATCACCATGCTGCGGATACAGTTGATCTTAATCATGGCTGAGAAAATTCAATAAAGCAAAAGCAATTTATGACCAGATATTTACCGGGCTTGATTTATTATCACATATCAATGCGGTATTTTTCAAGCTTGTGCTAATTGCAGTTTTCCACTTTTCTCCGCGAGCTAATTTTCGCTGTAGTAATTTAGCGCCGAGGAACCAATTGATCACCTCTCGTCGGCAGAAAATGACGCATCGATCGACAAAAACACGCTTCGAGTGCACAAAACTTGGCGTGGTTTTCTTTTTTCAAATATTACATCAATTACAAAAAGCGTGCCTTTGAAGTTACCCCATTTTGACATCATTTTCCTCTTTACTTCAGCAGTGTCGCTTTTTTATTTTTGCTGTTCTGAGGTCGGCTCCGTCGCCGAATGACATCGAACGATTACTTTGTAAATAAAACATGAGCTTAAAAATGTACGAATTTCTGCGCCGAATGTCTCTGTATCCTACACATCCTGGATTTCTAAACGATTTATTCGAGAAAAATGGAAACGTATTTCACAATAAGGAGAAATTCGAACAGATGCGAAAATTGCAGTCTCTCGAATTTTTTATAAATGATTGCGGATCAAAGACATTCTTTCAGCATAAAATATAAGCTATGCAGAATTTATCAGTGCAATAAACTCAGTTTAAATGAAAATTGAGATTTCAATTTGCGTAAACCTATGTCGAACACGAGGACATTCTTTGCTAATCAAATTATTTAAACGAAGTTTCAGTATCTGCTACGTTATTAATCTTCGATATTTTTCTACATTATTACTGTTCCGACATATACAAGGAAAGGTATATTCACCTTTAGATCGAAAGATTTAAATTTGGCAACACTTTTCGAAATCTGATCCTTTAAACGAGAAAGAACATTTGTCTGGCTTATTTTCTACGAGTAAAGTACAAGAGACTCAGACCTCTTTCCAAAAGGTGAGCATTAAATTAACGCATCGAAATCAAATAACAGAAGAAAAATGAATCGGATGGAACATAGCAATTGTAACAATGAAAATGAGATCTATTCCTTAAGGTCAGGACTGGGACAAGATTCATGACTGCCTAAAGGAAAACGTCATATTTTGGTAAGCCATCGATAAGTCTATCGCTATCGTTCATCTGTTTTAGATGTAAGAATATAATTAATTTTATTATAAATCTTTTTATTCGGAGAGGTTTGGCCCTCGTGGGCATCTCTTACACCTAACCTCTGAAGTCGTACATAGTATAGTTATAAAGCTACAGACATTAAAAATTATTTAAAAAAACACAGCAAAGAAGAGGACGCGTGTGTTGGCAAAATTCCTCGGCTTTCAGAGAAACGCCCACGATGCGGGAACACAAGGAGGGGAGCGGAAAAAACACAGAAATGGAATAATAAAATCAAGTATAAAATACGTTTGATTTTGAATGTAGGTATTTTCGTCCCGTCCTATGATGGCGTTGCATGGAGTGTGTGTGGTCTTCAACTATAGCTGAGGTCTTATATCTGAAAATAATGAAGAGTAGGCGGAAAAAACGGTATGTTTAGGATAGTTTTCACTTGTGTTTACATTTACATTAGTACCCCGCAAGCAACCGTATGGCCGAGGATATATGGGGGCAGGAGTTGATATGATAGAAAAAGGGAGAAAATAAGGATCAACTACAATTCTTAAGTTGTGATAAATAAAAATCTAGACTTAATTATCATATAACGGTAATTAAACTAACATAATTCTAATAATAAAAACGTTAAGACAAGTAATAGCAATGAATCTAATGCTATTATAAAAGTAATAGTACCTACAAGTAACAATATAAGGTATGAAGATCGGATAGCACTAACAGTACTGTTAGTAGAAGTGTGGGGGCATTGATATGCAGTGACATTAATTCTCCTTGTTTAGTATTATGTTTGAGACTGTCCATTTGAAGGAATTAAATGAGAGGCTTTTAATTTTGGGGTTGGATAGATCGTTCCAATACCTCACTCCAAGAACAATGAAAGATTTAGGACAAATACTCTGCTAAGATACTCTTCAATCGTGTAATATTTTAAATTACACAATTCATTATGATAAACTTTGCTGGTTACTTATGCCACATTGAAGGTATCAATCGATTACTACGTCAATGAAGAAATCATTCGTCACGAGTACCTACGAAAGTTCAAGTACAGATGCCTCAATGAACGGCTTCAGCTGATCGGCAAATTTCGAAGGAGAGGAGATCGAACAGACAAATACATAATGGGAGGCAAATTGGGGATTTGAAAAAGAAATTCCGAAATCGATGAGTTAGAAAAAGTTCGATCGGAAAGTCATTAGGAGGAGGGATTAGAGAGAAAAGATGGAATCGAAATTGAGGAGGAAGAGAACAGATAATAAACAGCTGGAAAAGGTTTTGGCGGCAATTTCCTCTTCAATCGACTGTCCCCCCCTATGGATCCAATCTCGACCTTAAATTAGAGGGTCATTTCCTCTCCCCAAATCGGTTATTTATTCTGTATCGGAGGAAGGAACATTAAGTTATCGATATATTAGCCCTTCTTTCGTACGTCATTCAATTCGTTGTGTCGGAGGAATTGCCGCAGAGATACACCGAAAGGAAAAGTTCTCGATGCGAGAAACAATTGCAATTTGAATTTTTATTACGGATATGCTTCTCGAATGAAACGGAAAATATTTTGTGATGATCATCTGTTATCAGTTACAGAATTTTACACATTAACCTAAGAGAGTCTTCAGGAAACGGCGTACAATAGTAAGGACAAGTTCAGCGAAATAGACAATTTTATTGTTATAGTTTATTATATTCCTATCAATAAGAAACTTTACAAAGATCTATTCCATATTTTGTTATCACTTTGATATTTAAAGGTGCGGGAAACGATTAGTGAAATATATAAAGCTAACGTTTATCTGAATCAAGGATATGAGAAAACATAGAGTGATGAACTACTTCTTTAAAGATTACTGTGTTACAGGATATTAATTATACTCCTTTAGAATTTCTTTAGATTTATCCTAAGATATTCCTCTCATTATCCTCAAATTAAAGGCATATTCTTTCCTAAAAGGAAGGGATTGTCATATAATAGATTCACAAACAGTGGTGGCGCCATTTTAGAGTGAATTTCAAACACTATAGCATAACAAGTTAACAGTTATATATAATAGTAGGCAGGGAGGGAGTTGAGAAATTATTGAGAATATTTGGCTGTGCAGAAAATTGTGCAGCTTTACGCACGCAAGCTGAAGGTGCATAAATTTAAATTAACGATATACGCTTAGATCAAGACTGAAGAAACCTTGGAGCTTGTAATAGGAAGAGACTACAGACAAATATAAAAGATTTGGATAAAACTAGTAAATGCAGAGAGTTACTTGATCAGATCTTAATATTCGTAATATCGATCGCTTTTAAGTAGGCGTGCTGACCAGCGGAAATTATTTGCGTTAGCATTTCCTCACTCCTCATTTTTTCTAGTAAGCCTCATTTCTCTCTGTTAGCTCTTTGCAGCTGATGGTAGAGGGGATTATGCCCCAACCCTATTCACAAATGTTAATTAACTTCTCAGAAGAGTTATTAATTCATCGTGACTCATTATGAAAAGATTTTAGAATTGCTGGAAAATCACGTGATGAAGATGAGGATAGGCGTTTCTTAGCGTTTCTTAGAAAATGAGGATGCAATGGCGAAAATGAAAAAGGAGGAACAACCTCCTATTATGTCTCATAAAATACTCTATCATTGGAACAAAATTAAAATTTTAAAACATTTTTT
Organism: Ladona fulva; assembly: GCA_000376725.2. Taxonomy (NCBI): domain Eukaryota; kingdom Metazoa; phylum Arthropoda; class Insecta; order Odonata; family Libellulidae; genus Ladona; species Ladona fulva. Next base: position 130,945 of record KZ309111.1, on the reverse strand, counting down.
TCGTTTTTTCTATCATTGGAAGTTAATTCAATATTCTTTAATAATTCAATATCAAAAACAGGTAATTCACTATCCGAAAAGGAAGAAATTCGAAAGGCGAGGGCTCGAGAGTTTCGTGAAAATCCTCAGCTCCATTTGAAACCGAAGAGAGCGTCCTTCTTCTTGATTCAAGTAATATTGAGCGGAATTTATTTATTTATTTGAATGTTTTATTAATACTCTGGGAAGTTCCCATAGAGCTACACAAAAAAAACAAATAATGTAAAATTACAAAAATGTATGGAAATACATAAAACAAACTCGACAGAAATAAAAAGAATATAGAAAATCAAAAGAGCAAAAGAATGCAGAAATACAAAAATCTGCGGAAAATACAAAAGTAGCTAAGCAACAAAACAAAACAGCAATATAAATAAACAGAGAATTTAGAAACCAAGACAGATACTAGTCATACTACTCGAAATACTCATTTTAAACATCAGCAGCTAAGAGATAGTTGAATAACTTATCCTTAAAGATTCGCACCGAGCTGGAATATTTGATAGAGCCAGGTAAAGAGTTCCAGAATTTAGAGCCTTCTATCTGGAAGGAATTTAAGAAAATGTTTGATCGAGGGGTAGGATATATTAGTTGCTCGGGTCCACTTCGAGTTAATCTAGTATTGGTGGAAGATAGCTGTCTTTTGCAAGTGAAAAGGGCAGAAATATAGCTGGGCTCCGAATTTTCGAACACCGAGAAAATGAAAGATCCGAGGATGAACTTCCTTCTGATTGGTGTAAGTCACGACAATTTGCAACGAAGTTCGTTCACTTGTTAGATCAAAATATACAAGACAGCAATAATCGAAGGCCGGAAAATAAGTGTCGAAACAAGCATTTTTTGGGAATTAATCATCGGAAAACGAGAAAAGACGGAACAACGGAAAAGACGGAGAATATTCTCCGGCCGTGGTCTAGCGCATGCTAATTGAGACAAGCTGCAGACGTTTGTTTGCATTTCACGCGTAGTGCAAGTGACAGTGAGTAAAAGAGAAAGAAATTCTGAAAGAGGGAGGAGCGCATACAGAGGTACATTTTACCACGTATAAACAATTTATTTACACTTGCGACGTACTTAAACCTGCGTTTTAAACATTTTTTAAGCGAAGCTGAAAAGGAGCAAGTTGAATCCCAATTATAGCAGTGGCTTTATAAGAATGACTCAATTGCTATCGGCACGGAAATTAAAAGAGAGGATTGCGATTCTCCAGTAAATAAATGTTCAATAATTTAATCACCCTTTGTGTTGATCAGTCCACGACTAGTTTTCAGTCTCGGAACCAACAAAATAGGTCAGTCAGCCTCCAATCTTGTCTGGCCAATGTTCTCGTGAACAATAACGAAGGGGACAAACCTAGGACTGTGGGTAGCAAATTAACCCTTCGGAGAGCGCTTTTAAACGAATGCAATAAAGAAAAACGTCTCAAGTGGATCCTTAGGTGTGGTGGTAATTAAATACGAAATTCCACCTATTTAATTAAGCCTGTGCTCCTACTTTTATCGGCTCCACCAGGGATCGTCCCCAGCGAACAACTATTTAGCGGAGCTGGTTTCGTTTATAACCAACCAAGAGATATAAGATAAAATTTATAAGCAACTAAGATAAAATGGATTGGATGGCGAAAAAGCATCCGCATTATTGTTTATAATTTACCAGCTTAAAATTTTGACTGTTATTTTTCAATTTTGCCATACATATAAAATATTGTGCTTTTCTTACTTTGCAAATAAAAATTGATTTCAGCAAATTTCACATTTTCCTAGTTTGATTCTGTGACCTCCGACTCCGATTTACCAACTCCATGGAGGTTAGCAAAAGATAAGACTCCACCTTCGATGAAACTACCTCCGTAACATCCCTAATGTAGAGTTAATTGCCATAGAGTACTTATAGAAATAAATGAATACCATAGTGTAGCTGGATCACTAAGTGTAACATATTTAATGGAATTCACAAGATTTGGCTTAATCATCGCAATCTATCAATCGACGCCACACAATATTTCAGACGGTTTCATTTGTTAGTTTTCATTTGTTATACACTATTATTAAACGCGTTCGGGGTTTGTCGTAAAAGTCTTCCATTCTCCATAAGTTGGTACCAGTTGGCACCCTTTCCCCCGCTCATCCCATTCGCCACTTTCACAAAATCTCGTGTTTCCTCCAAAGCTATTCCGAAAGGAGCAGATTATAAGGGAAGAGAGTTATTAACTAGCGAGAGAAGGAAACAGAAAAGAGAAGAGCATCTTCCCTTTCCCCACCCCATATTCCTTCATATTTTTTCTAGATAACTTCCCCTCTCCCCTCCAATCCACTTGCCCTCCTCTAATTTCACTTTTTTTCGGATGCCCTTCGTTATCATATTTCCCCTTGATGCTGCTCCGCCGCTTTGCTTCAAGGTCACCTGCAGAGGTCGCTTTTGCTGTCCAAACAACGGCTAAATGGGCAATTGACCCATGACTCAGTCCATCAAACCTGCATTTTTCAACTTATTTAATTACCTAACTGTTCAGACTTCAGGAATTTCTTTCCCCGTTCAATATTTCCTCCATAAAATTCCCCCGTTTGCTATCAGCGAGTCTTTCCACCTATGTATTGGTATAAAATCCATATGGCGTTCGTTCTTTTAGTTTGATTTAAAGTTTACTATGCGAGATAAACGAGAGAAAATCGGGAGAATTTTCGCATTTGTTCAGTATAAAATATGGGGGAATTCCGTTCTCGTTAGCGAAGTTTATCACAACCAGCTTTGAATATACTAATGCGCATTTGATAACAATTGTAGTCTCGATATTAATAAAGATGCAGCTTATGGTTTGAGCATCTACATTAATAGCCCGCAAGCTGCCTTTCGGCGTGTGGCAGAGGGTGCAAACGGCAAGGGTTCGAGTAACCTCTTTAGCTTATTGTTGTCGTGTACCGTTCGCGGAAAGAATGAGTCCCTAAAACGACTTGTCCTCGCATCCATTTCTCTCATTTTACTCTCGGATTGGCCGAAGTAGAAGAAGGGGGGCGCATAATATCAATTACGTCCTCCGCGAACAGTAGTATGTGAAAACCACTTTATCGAACCTAGGCCTAAAATACGCTTCGTATACCAATTTAAGATGGCGAGATCGTAATGCCTCCTTGCCCACATTTACTGTTAAGCGAAGATTAATTAATTATGCTTTGGTAGTAGAAAGGAAGACTTTCCAGTCTTTTCTACAATTGCCAATCTAACTTAACAGATAAAATACGAACCCCAATACCGTTAAACTTGGTGTATTTAATAATGGGAGAGCGGGAAATGACATAATGAAATCAAGGTACAGTAGATGAAGTGGTACAATGGACGTGTTGGAAAATCCTTCAATGCCTAACTTAAAATTGCCATTATGAGTGCAACAGCTTAAAAAATATTTTAGGTTAAAAAGGCTGATTTCTGACAATGAAATGCTTCATTATTAACACAGGGAGATATCAATAAACCTATCAGTGTTGCGATAAATCGTCGAGTATACGTCACAACAACGCAATTAGAGATTAAACAAGTTTCGTACCGCGGAACTTGTGTAATCTCTAATATATATGAATATCCACGGAATCCGTGCATATTTGAGAATATTAGTGCAAAATAGTCCTAGATATCGAGTTGGTTATTACTCATATAGATTTAAACTGGTTAGTTTTTAATATTGAAACATTTAAAATGAACAAAAGTATGCATATTCTTGAATGAAGAGGAGAAATTAATACAAATTTTAAACCTTATAAGCTTTCCCAGATTCCTATGGTAGGTAACATTTAAAGCCAAACTTACCACAGAAATAAAACTGCACGAATAGATATTTACTTTGCGTTAACTGTAAAGTCACGGGCTTCACCCATTAGGTCAATGGAATATTTTTGTCTTCTAAATCAATTCGCTTGTAGAGCTCCACTGGTACGCCACTTATCCATGGCAGCGTACCTTTCCTGTCTTAAGAAGAAATCTCTTTCACGAGCGAGTCAGCACTATGCGACATATTTGCGCGCACGACCTGCCTTTTCAGCCACAATGTAAGAACCGAGGTCGGATGTATGTATGAAAAATTCAGCAGCAATCGTACGGTTCGTGAGTCCTTACTGATAACACACTGCTTCTTTCACTATCCACATAAATACCAAGGAGATGGGTGCATCGATTGACACATTCTTTTCCTAAAATTTGAAACTTAAAAGTGGGGTGCACCGAAAGAAGGGTTTGACATAAAATCCTGTAATAAATGTAAAATAAGCAATTATTAAGACATAAGCAATGATTAAGACGGAGAAGAAGATGAACTGATTTATAAAATTGTGAAAGAAGCAGTGCGGAGTCAAATTCTGGAGATAGCTGTAAACGAAGATTTTCGCTGTTTCTACGTATATCTACATAAATACCCTGTAGCTGCCTTTCGGCGTGTGGCAGGAGGTGTAAACACAACGTGGCCGAGTTGCCTCTTATCGTTCACGGTTAGAATGAGGATACATATGTGGATGTAGGTGAACTAATATGATCCGACAAAATCCAACCGATGATTTCGTATAGCATCCCTTGGGGTGGTAACATACATATCGATTAGTATGTAAACAGAGCTGCGTGATGCCTTTCTTTCTGTTTACAAACACTATTGGTCTGCAGGAATGTCGAGGAGAATTCGACTGACGGTCGCGGAAGCTCGAACCGCCGAATTTGCGGTTCGAACCGTTCTGCCGAATCCGCCGAATCGAGGTTAAGTGTCGAAATTTATTTCTGGTCTCATTTTTTATTAAATTTTAAAGAGAATAAGGCAAAAAACATTTGTTGATAAGTTGACCAAAACAAACAAGTGTTTGTCTTCTATCGGTATAATTGGTCTCAGAGAATCTAAATGAATAGCATGAAGCAGAGCACAACGCGAAGTAATGAACATTATTTCTGATGAGTATTTCATTTCATTGATGTAAGATATTTGAAGCACTTTCCTAAAAGATACATAATTGCATTATGGTGTAATGATGGCGTGCACTTAAATGTACTTAAATGTATACACATTGCAAATATTAAATAATTGTGTACTAATGTTAATAATTGCTCTGCCGTAAATAAACAACGGAGAACTAGTAATGTGCGAATTAAGAGGAGTGAAGCTATCTTTCAAGGTTTCCTTGGAGCACATTTTATTATTATTATTATTATTATTATAGTATACATGAATGTCACGAATCCTTCCCATGAGCCGAGTTATAGATATTTATCTAGTTGGAAAGTGCCGGAAAGAAATATTAAAATCTCCCCATGTGTTTTATTCGGACGGAATTCTCAAGAGCGTAACATGCATACATATAGATTTACATAAATAGAAAACTCCTCATAAATTCAGAATTAGACCTTAATAGAAATTATGTAGCTTATTGGATTTCTTCAATTTATTGTTTTCCCGCCTTGTTGACGTGCAGCTCTTTGTGATGACGCCTCCTTCGTCGGCTAAATGCGCATTGGGAGTGCCTACATTTTGATGGCTCGTGGTGAGTTTTTTCTCTTTTATTAAATATTATTAACTTACCATCTGTGGCCAATTCTGTTCAAACTGAGAAGATCTATAAACTCAGAAGGAAGAGCTGTTTCTATTGCGTATACATCATTTCGTATTTTGTCATACATGAGAAATTTAAGTAATTTAAAATATTTCAATGGATAAGGAGCCCAGTTTCATAGCACGCAGCCCATTGAATACAAAATTGCAATTTTTTTTTTCTAAAAATATCGCTCTCAACTGCTTATAACATTCTCCTGCAGTGCGCGACTCGAGTACATTCTGAACTCGCTCTCGCGTAGAGCCATAGTACATATTTGACGTAGTGAATTTTACAGTTATATTTCGCTGTCACGTCTTCGCCGTCAACATTCCCTTCTCTAGCGTCGATCGTCGCGTCTCGCCAAAAAACTCCCGCAATGCAAGGAGAAAATACGATAGAAGTTTCGTTTCCTTTTTGTTGGATCGCTTTTGGAGTGCACAGCCTGTTTATCAATGAATGGACGAAGATGGCCCTGTTTATCAATGAATGGACGGAGGGACGACAGTCGCAAGAGAGCCGAGGAGAGATAATGGTGTCATATTCTCGGAAACTAGATTTGGAATGTGAAGTACACATGTGTTCAATAAATATTGAGTTCTAAGCTTTAGTCTGTCTTTTATTTCCATCGAGCCGTTACTTGTAGTTCAGATCTCTTACGTTTTTCCCCTGAGTAAAGTAGTTTATCGACTTACGAATCCCTCAACATACGAAATTTTTGACATACGAACTTAAATGTAACGAACCTGGGGCTGCTATCACCAAATTCGAAAGTGTTGCCCACTTGGATATCCGGAAGCCCTTTAGAGTTCTTCTCGTGTCTTTACTATACCAATAGTCTTGACGGGCTATGTCAGGTCACGGATAAATAGTACAGCATAATGTCCTGAGTTTAATCAATTTCTTTTGTAGAAACAATTGCAAATATTTTCCGTGTTCTAGCAGTTTGATTCATGGTGTTATGTTTTAGCTACTACGTGTTGTATATACGACTTCACACGAGAATTTCTGACGGGCGTCGGGCGTTTTTGGGTCAGTCAATTACATTTTAGGTTGTAGCTTTATAAATAATGATGTATAAGCATATACGTACTATATGACGAAAAAGAAGAGGTTTACTTATGTACATTTTAAATCTCTAATAGCGTTCTCCAAGTCCATTCCGGCACAACACGAAGGAATTCGCTATTAACATATTTTGAAAAATTGGAAACGAGTAGCAAAACATCAAATTTTCTTAATGCCACTTCAGGTTAAAATTTTTACTGGTAAGTTTTTTGCAAGTTTGAGAGGGAGCTCTAAAAACCGCGTACAATTCATCGCTTATGTATAAATTTTGTTTTGGAAGGGTAACTAATTAATCGTAATAAAAGATCATTCTGTTCGTTCCGCTTCGCTAAATTAGTGAATTAGTTATCTCGCCAACCTCAGTTATATTTGCATTTAAATTAGTCCTATCCCACAAGTCGCCGTATGGCAGGGGGTGTGAAAACACCGAACCTATTTATAAGCCACCTGCTTGGTAAACCTTATGCTATCAGGAAAAAAGACCAGCAATCACTATCCGTTCTCGCTATAATATAGCAAAATCTATTTGTTGGGTTTATGTACTGTTTTTACCCAGTTGCCATTGACTTTCTCATCTTCTTCGAAATATTTTCGAAGAATCGAATAAAAAAGGAGGAAAAGGAACTTACTTTGGAACATTGAAAACTTTAACCTTGATATATTCCGAAACCAACTATGAAACAGTCGACCATAGGAGTATCCTATAGCACAAGTAAAAAACAAATCGACTTCTCTCACATCATTTAAGTTCAGAGACGTAAATTATTTCTTTCTTTCGTCTCCAAGTTTCTACTCTCTTCATCATCAGCTAATGACAGCGTCAGGTGTTTTCTCAAAGAACAATTTCCCGATTTTGTGGTAGGACTCAATCATAGAAGAAAGAAAGAAAAAGAGATGACGACGTGAACCCATGGTCGCGGAATAAATTTATATATTGGCACGGGCTAACGTTTGTTTTTTTCTTCAATTCTCAAAGGTTGCTGAATGTGAAAAAGCATACAATGTGATGATAAATAAACGGGAGACAGAGTAATCTTCATAAGAGCTTATATAGACGAGGGAATTGACAGAGAAAAAGAATCGAACCCGGGTCCCCCACTTTAAGGGAGGGTGCTCTGTCCTCTAAGCTACCACGACAGTTCAAGCATGTGAACCATGCGTTCCTCATCGCTTATCTAAGAGCGATTAATTATGCCTCTAGTAGTAGACACAATATTCCTTCAATACAGGACAACTAGAACCTAATTTCCCAGCACATAATATGCACCGGCCAACCGTGAATTTTCAGGTGAACGAAGCAAAGATTTTACATTATTATAGATTACAGATTGAATGCTGCTTATAAGTGAATCAAAGTAAACAGTACTCGTAAAAGGTGTGAATTTACGGGAGAATGAAACAAAAGCGCATCATTGCTAGAAAGGCTTCCATGGCAATTAAAAGATACGTAATCATATTCGCACAGAATAGTAACTTGTCCGGTAATTTTTAATTATTAAAAATTAGGTATGTCGAAATGTTTTTGGATACCTTCAAACCTGCATAGAGTCTTTCGTTTTCCGACGTAAAAGTCATCACAGATAAATATACAGTAGCAAAAAATATTTGTCAAGTGTACTACAATTGAAAATATGTTTTCTTTTAGAGGATATCAAAAGTTGTGCAAGACAATGATTGCTATTCGGAATCGGTCATTAGCAACAAATTTGAATTCAATGCAGCAATATTGGCTATCGAACTGGTCAAAACAGAAACTTGTTTCAATACTTTTCTTCTACAACTCTATACACAAATAAGTATTCTGAAAAACTCTATTTTAAATAATATCGTTTTCCGGAGACAATTGCAAAAATTAAAACATATAAATTTAAAATTAAGAAAATAGCATTCAATGGAATTCGTCAGTGTTTCAATTTAAAAATTGAAACTCTTTACATTATCTTTTCTGCCGATGGTAATAAGCGAATGGATATCTTTAAAAATCTTACTTAAAATAGTATCACTTACCGAGGACAATTTTATCAATTAAAACGTTTGAATTCGAAACTAAGAAAATAACGTTGAATATGACATAATATTATTTTGTCAATGTTCCGATTCCAAAGTAGAAACTACGTTATCATACGTTACATTCGTTATATTTTATGATCATCTTAATAAGCAAATGGATATTTAGAAATATATGAATAAAAAAATATCCTGCACTGAAAACTATTTTAATGAAAATGATTCGATAATTGATGAAGATAATAGTCCTCAATAATATCTCAATAGAAGTACTTTTCTGTTCTTATCTAATATTTAAGACGAAGTAAAATTAACGAATATGCAGACATATACATTTTTAATTATATTTAAGAGAAAATGGACAATAAAATTGGAATGGAGCCTTAACCACGGAAAATACTCAATTCTAATATATAATTTATGTATGAGACATTGAAGCTCGGATGTCCCACCAAAAAAGCCTCTTCAAGTTGATAATAATTTTTTTAGATAAGTTCTTTTACGCGAGTCGTCACTCTATCAAATCTCATTCGGTAGACTGATGAATCTCATAATTTGAGGTACATTGCATTTTTTATCACGCTGTAATACATTAAAAAGTAATATACAGAGATGCAATAACTTCCCTTTTTAATAAGTTGCTACAGCAGGTCACTATTGGCATTTATTCACTTTCGTCGTTTGTTATGTTAGTGATTATAAATACAAAATGCTCATTAAGAAATTAGTTTTCGCGAAGAACCTATTCATTTAAACGTAGGTTTAATTTTTTTCATACAGAATGAAGGGGAAAAGTAATCATATGCTTAGCTAAATTTATTTTCTTAAATTAGAAAGTTGTGGTGCGTCGAGGAATTAAGGAATGGAAATAATCGTTGATGGACATAATGGAACAATAGTTCACACTTCGTGATAATTAATTACTTTGGTTGGTCATTTATAATATACGCGGGTAATGTTTTCTTACCTTCTTAACTATCTTCCTTATGAATTCTCCAAGTAACGCCTTCAAATTGCAAATCATAGCACTCGTCATTATTATTTGGTGCAAACTAATAATGATACACTGGTGAAGTATGAAACAAACTAAAGGAAACCAATGGGTTCACTCTCATTTCGCAAATGCCTCTGAAGAATTCTTCTTGCTCATCTTGTCTTTCACTTATATGTCACACTGGATCACAGTCACTTTGAAGCCAAATTCACAGCTACTTCCTGTGCAATGTAACACGTTATCGAAATTTGCATCGGAATGAGAAGGGCATGCATATAGACAAAATACACGCATTATAACACGAAATAGTAAAAGAGTGCCATGTAATTCCTATTAACACGAAAATTCGATCCTTTATTTTCCTACATATACGAGGAACTTGAATGGCTAAAGTAGAGACTGCAAGTTACCCGATGTTCACAGAAATTCACTCTTTAGCTACCATATTCACTTCCAACGTACATCTCTTCTTTCTGTTGCACCAATGCAGCATATCTCCCGTGATTACACATTGTGCGACCCTCCCATTTACTTTCCGTTGCAATTCATAACCCAAGTAAAATCAATACATGATCAGCAAGTAAAACACACAACGAGATCACTTTTACTATTGAGATGTACTTTCAGCGTCCACTGAAAGAAATCATCACTGCCGAAATGTCTGGAACGTGGAAGCATTATTTGAAGAAGAAAAAAAGAGGATATTATGCTCTCTGAAAAATTGAAAGTAACAATTGATGCCAAAAAATGCAAAACTTACAAGACTTCATATTACTGTCTTATTAATGTATAATTGTGCTGTCGATATTCTGCTTAAAGACGAAGATGAAAGATCTTTAGCGAATTTTTAGGAGAAGTAAGAGACATTGTAATTCTGGAAAACAGCGAGCGCGATCAGCGAGAGGCATCAAAGGAGCTCTACAAATAATCATACGAGTATAAACAGATGGTTACTTCTGGTCGTCCTTTACGAATAGTATCAGAGTAGCAAATAGGGTAGTTTAAGTATAGTGTAAATACACCCCTTGCCATACGCCACTTGCGGCTTGCGGGGTACAAATCTAAAACGAATGTTAACATTGTAGATTGACCACTCCAATATATTTCAGACTGAGCAATAGAAACTTTTCGTAGGCAGTAAAATTGACGGCGTCATCTCCGTGACGCACGCGCTAACTTGATAAAATAAATTCATGAATGAAATCTTTCCTGAGTATGAGGCCACGTGTCGAAACTATAACCGGTAGTAATAATGCTGTTCCATTTCACAACTGGATTAAAACGGCTGGAAACTCAAAACACATAATATGAAAAAGTCTTCTGGAAGATTTTTCTCTCATAATATACATACATATCTCTGTGTATCAATTGTAGATATGTGATATTGAAAAGTCGAATGAAAGTCTTTTAAATATTGGGCGGTGCTAGTTTTCCACCTGTTATTTTCGAGTTTGCATTTAGGCATCTAGTACATTGTATTTTTCGATATCGACCCATAAATGTTCAGGTTTGGATGCAACTGGGTAAATGTTTAGCTTTTCTTGCAAAATGTGAATATGAAATGAGTTTAAATAACAATTTCGATTGATTTTACAATATTGAGTTCTTATCTTGCTAAGAAAAAGAGATTACTGAGTCTCTTTCTCAGCAAAAAATGGTTATCAAATCTAATTTTCTGTCATGAATATTTGTATATTTTTGCAGACTTTTTAAACAATCCATTAACCCATTTAGCTAATTAAAAATATGTTTGTATTATATTTTAATGTGTTGCAAGTCGACATTGAAAAGTGGATGTTGTAAGTATTCCCATACTTTTACAAAAATTGGCTATATATATAAAACTGTAATCTTTCATCACCCTCACGAGGTGGGTAGCGTTATAAGTTGTCCACTTATAACCATTATATATATATATATAGTGTTTTCTATGCATTTATTTCCTTCCATGTTAACATATTCCAACATCTAACGGTACAAAATGTCATAACGGATACTAGAAATGGTCACTTGAAAGATGCATTCTTTTCGCTGTAGACAAAAGGCGACAATAACTGATTAGAGAAATAGACTCATGTTGAATTCACTTTATGGAACACGTCAACTAACAGTGTACATGATTAGACGTGGATTCACTTGTGTACTCGTAAGCGTTAATTTTTAATCTTCTCTCCCCAGTTATCTCTTATTCCATTCCCCTTTCCTCCGTCTACGTTCGTCCCAGATATCTCTTCCGCTCATATTCACCTTGCGCTTCTGAGTCTTCCCTTTTTTCAACTCCCTTCCTCGCCCTTAACGTCCCCGCTTCATCATTCGACCCTTCCCCTTCATGCTCCGTCCTTCACACCCTGGAATGACCCTGCTCGTGACCCAACTGCTAATAACCCTCGAAAACCGTTCCCCGACACTCCTTTTCTATACTCGCATTTTCCCCATTCCCCTCGCCAATCCTCCCACATTTACGCCCATTCTCCTTCTCTATCCTCCATTTCTCCGTTCTACTTTTATTTTTTCGGCGAAGCGAAGAGTAAAAACAGCCGTCCGCCCATCTTTTTTCCTCACCTTCCATCTCTTTTTCACATGAGCGCCTCTTGTCCCCTCTAACTATATCAATTCACTTCCGGCTGACCTTTTCATGCTCCTCCCCACGCCCCGCACTTTTTCTACGAATCCTCAATCGCGTTAAAAAAAGCTCTCTCGCATTACAATTTCATCTCCAGCTCCATATAGACTTAATTCTTTCCGCTGGAAAGAGTCCTTGGAAAAAGTTTTCTTTCTTCTGGTTAGGTTTGGGTTCTCTTGCAAACCCGCCCAAATGATGGCGAAAGTTTGAAGGTTTTAACGAATCTCAGCCGGGACGAGTGACGAGAGAGGAAATGTGCGATATCTGCCAAAGAATTACCAACGAAAGAAATCGAGTTGTTAACGTTACTAGCAACTTGAAACCGCTATGATCCCTGCTGTATGTGAGAGTGGTTTGTCGGAAATTTGGAACTGCGAATAGCCAATCTCCCTGTCCTTCAAATACGTGCTTGTATCATACGAAATATATGAAGAGAAATCAATCGTATTTCATTGGATACTATAATGCAAATTAGCTCATTCCATGGGTAATTCTGATGGAGTTCATTCTATTTGGCTCCAAATTGCTTTTTGGAAGCCAAAGCTGATTTTGGAAACTGAGGAAAATAGAAAAGTTATTGTTCCTAACATAGTGCCGATCATTCAAAAACTGTGTAATGTAATTTTTTTTAATTTCATGAAAGTATATTTTACCTTATAAATGAGACATTACATTTAGGAGATTCGACTATGGAGATATTTGGCAAAAAGCTACAATTTAACTTAAATCCATAGGCCTAAACTTTACATGGATTTTTCTCATATTTGTCTTTACAAAAGCCATACTCTCTAATATTGAAAAAATGTATTTTTACGATTTCATTTGAGAATCTGAATATCTTTTTACTTCCTTTACAGGTAAGGAGATGCTTTGAAACGGTTATTTTCATCAAAGGATCCAATCTTCTGAGCTACCTTCATACACTTGCAGGTAACATAATGGTATTTAACCATAACATTTTAAACAGTATAACTGAATCCTCAAATTAGTAGTGCTTCATAAATTTAGTGCTATGGATTGTTTTGAACACAGAAGCTATCATAGCGATGTCTTATTCAGCATAGTGCTGCACTTACTGTAGTAAGTTATAAACTATTTAAAAAATGGAACTACTTGTCAAGCCCTTATTATATATCAACGCTAAATGATTTCATTTTTATCTCCGGTGATATTAATCGTTAATAATATATATTTATGCGTATATACATAAAAATGTAATTCCATAATAGATTTATTGATAGTAAAGGCCCATTTCTCCGAGAAACCTCAGTTTTCGGTAGCTCCGTAAACTACATTATAAAAATTCCCTGCTAATGATTATTAAGATTGATGCTGTAGTTTTCGTTACTAAGAGGAATCAGGCTGAAGATTATTTATGTTCAAGTCTACATAAAATATATTTTAAATTATATTTGTTAAATGCTATGATTCTACATATGTTGAAGTCTTCTTTATTGACGTATCGACAATGTAGGCTTATAAAACAAGTATAGACGAGAAGAACTAGCTCCTTCTCCGCAATCAGATTCCATGAGGCTTCTAGTACCGCACTTTAAAATGAGGTAGAACTCATAGTTTTCCCCGTTTCAACTCCAAATTCGTAATCCTCTTGTAACAAAATCGACTTCAGTAGTTCAGAATTACCAAAACATATTTTATATTAGTAACAGAATGTAAATGTATGTTTATAGAAGCTCTCATACTAGTATTTGAAGGAAAATCTTTATGTTAGATGGGATCACCCTACAGCCGAATCGAATGTCACTAATCTGTCTTGTAAATTCGGGAGCAATGAGTTTGACGCGGAATAAAACTTGAAGACCACTTTTATCAATGATATAATTTACTCGTTCCAAATCTTTAGCAATATATATTGTAGCATAATTCGGTAAAATAACCAAATTACATTGTTAATCAACAGCCAAATAATCGCTCTCAATCCTAAGAATGTACTCCTTGGATGTTTTCTGATATTACAGCATTGAGAGAAAACAAGTCGTTCATGGAAGAAAAAATTTCATTATGAGCCTCCATAAAATATTTTGCGTTAACAGAGTTTCCATATCTGTCGCTTAGAAAGAGGCGACAGTTAAACAATTTTCTTCTCCGAAATTTTCTGCCCATACTCTTCGGTCCCTTTTATTACCCTTTCTTTCCACACTTGTTATTCTAGTCCTCTCCATTTTATTTTGCGGGGTTCTGCTCTACCCTTTTCAAAGGGTTCTTCATTAAGGAACCTCTTCATTTTTCTTGGCTCATCTTCCATATCCCTTATTGCACACTCCCCTAAAAATACGCTTTAATCATTTTGCGTCCCGCGAAAAGGACAAACGCACTTCCCGTTGTTAGCAAGGGCATTTTGTTCCCAAAACCAATGTCTTTTTCCAGTTTATTTTACGAGTACGATGTCCCGCCATGAAGAGTACTCAGGAAAGTTGACTTTGGCCCTCTTGATAAAACAAAGCGATCGCTTTTGAGAGGTCTTGTCGACAGATCGACAGTGACCTCGGGATCGGGTGGCAGCGAAAGAGCCAACATTCGTTGATAAAATATCGGTGGCTTAGCCACTGGAATTCTACCTGTCTCCCCGTAGAAAATGTATCTTAGAAAAATCTCTAGATGTTAGAGCCTAGTTCACAAGGATGCTAAATTGGTGATATAGTGGAAAATGGTATAGGGCAGTCTCGAGTTATTGGGAGAGCCATAACATTATCGACTTCGATTACCTTATGACTCAAATAAAGACCTGATGAGGATTTGAGAACAAATAGAACTACTGAGGAAAAAGCATCTGATGCAACATCTTATAATGAGGTATGTAATGTGACCCACACAGGTAGCCAAAGAAACTTCGAATAAGCAAATTTCTGTAAAGAAATGCTATTTCCACAGATAGGTGATCCAATAAAAGTCTCCAACTGACACGTAAAATAAATGTTTCAGTCATCTTTCACTTCTTGATCTTTTAGAATGAGTCAAATCATGTTCTTAATTAAAAAATAAATCTCGGCCATCAGTATAAGGATTGATAAAATATTTTCTCATTTGAATTTGGATAAGATAAATTCAGAACCATTTCATAATATTATTAAATTTCTTTGACTTCCCAGGAATAATGATGCCATTCATGTACTTAAAGACGGTAATTAGATGTGCATTATTTCCATTAAATAGTCAAGTGCGTACTTCTACACCTGTAAAATATTAACACCATTAACATATACGCCTATACTATTTATTATTTAATTAATTTATTATTCATGTTTTACATATTTTCTTAAAACATTTCCTTTTCATTGTTATAATTTATATTTACGGTAAACTTTGCGAAATTTCTTGAACTTCCAGTTCATTTTTTACGATATAATTAAAATGAACACTCTAAACGAAGTCTTATTATTGTTTGTCACGAGACACTTTTAAAAACTGGCCATAAATGGGAAGATAAAAAATTTGGTAGAATGGAAATAAAAGTTTTCACGAAATGATTCATAAACTATATAATTCATTTTGAATGTAACTTAAAACTTAAATGAATAAATTTTTATTAAGTTTTTTTTCCTTCATATTTCTCTTTCTAATCATCAATTGTGAATATTATAGGATATGCTATCAAGATTAAATTTTATCTTAAAAATTCTTTTTTATTTGCAATAAAATAATACATTTATTTTATAATGCAGTTATTCCAATTTAAATAATATACATGAAATATATTTGATGTAACCCGCTTAAAATGAGACGAGATTTGCTGAAATATATTTTAACTGGATAATTGCTCATCGAATCGTGCATTTCCGCTGACCTGCATTTGTACTAGTGAATTTACTCTATTTAGGAATTTAATAAATATTGTTATAATTTTAAATTCCGTTTTTAACGAGATATAGCAAAGTCCTCTGGTGTTATCATTCTCTTGATAAAAATTGATTTTCCCATTCGACAGCGGATCACCATTCGAACCGACAAAAATGTAAAACCCAGTTAATGTTTCTATTCTCCCTATGTGATAAATTTTATGCCCTTAATTACTTGCAAAATTATAGATTATATCTCAAAAATATATTTTGGGTAACATTGAGACGGTGTCTAAAATATACGCAACTGAATTAACATAACGAAGAGATTTTTGTTCGTTCAGTTGCGTCATGAAGTATCAAAGGGAAGTCCCTCAACATATCCTGTAATATGAATTAGCGATGATATGTTTAGACCGTTCTTTTTGAGGCAGTGAAATTAAAAGATAGCAATAACTATGGAGATAATTGCAATTGCATTATTCATGGACACACGCTTTCTGGTTTAAGAAAGCCTTACTATAGTTCATTTAGATCCTCTGTTTTTCAAATCCATAGATGAGAACAAGGAAAATATACATCATATTTTACAAGTAAAACTATTTTTTCTTTACAGTAGTTTATTCGAAAATTTGGTGAAAGATTTTGTAAGTCCTTACGAGAAGAAAACAATCCCGTTCTCAGTATTTCAATTTTCTTCCTTTTTACGATTTTTACAATTTAATGTACAAAATTATATAACACTTTGGTATTTAATATTTTATACCTTCGGTTTAAATGTTAGATATGATAAGATAACGCCCTCATTTAACCGTGATTCATTTTTGATCATTTTTTTTCATTTTGAATTCATGCATTATCGAATGCAAAATGTTTCGGTCGAATTCAGTTGTGGTAATTTTCCGCAAAGAAATCCGAGTTGCGTAAAGAGATTAATGAATTGACAAATTTCCACTTCTAGCACCACAAATTTTATGCTTTCGAAATATTCAAGCATTTTTATAATTTTAACATTTAACACGTAGGTATTCATAGATTATTCCGGCCTAAATTTGGAATTGTTTTTATATTGGTAAAATGTATGAAGGCTATACTATTGCATGGTATAAGCTCAATGTTACACGATAAAACGCGAGATACCATACTCACCGGTGCGCCGCGCCTGAAAATTTGTATAAATCACATGCAATTAGATGCGATGACATGGATTCGTAAAATTAACTCTGAATATTGCTTCATCTCGAAAAGGACTTCCCAAGCGATTCTGAAGACAATTCTAAAACCGCAAAAGTTAAGCCACAAAAAGAAATAAATCTTTCTATATTTTCTCACCTATCTATTTATCGATCTTTACGTTTTCTTCAAATACTTTTTGTCATTCCCAATATTCACGCCAGTAAAAAACATGTTCCAACATTTAAAACCACTCCTGTGGTTTTAAATGTTGGAACGATAAAAAAATTCAAAACACCGTTTCATTTGCAAATGGGATCGGAATTTGTACTCTCCATTACATATATCTATGTCGATAACTTTCTCATGAGTGTTTACCTGTATCTATGGTTTCAGGGGCAGAAACACAGTGAAATATACTTTTTGTCACTTGTTTATAAAAACGACTATACTCGTACTCGCTGCTTATGGTTTCCTTTTAAATGCGACATTCTTTTTAAGTCTTACTTAAGTAATGAGAGTAATTTTGCATCGTGTTCTGGGATTTCCGTAGGAAAAGATAACGAATAAGAAAGTAGAGCAAATCGCGCCTTAAATGTTAATGTGAGCCACTTAACAAACTCCGTACGGACCGGATGTTCGGATGGGTTCCGATCTCTACGGCGGTGAAGGCAGTACCTGGTTCGATTCTCTGTGGGGACTATGCAGCCCGCAAGATTCTTATGGGAGCCGATGCAGGAAGTAACAATCTAAGAAATCCTGCGTTCAAACTCACCTCCTTGCCCATTTCATACGTATCTAATAATATTTATGTTCTCACGATTGCCTTCTTTTATTAATCTAAATAAAAAATTCACAATTTTATGTGACGATGTTGCTTTGGTCGAATGATGATGCTAAAATTCAATGTTTACTAAAGAAGTGAGCTCACGGCTTCCTCCATTAATGTTATCAATATTTTTCATTGTTCACAGGTACTAAAAGCTAATATTAAATAAATACATAGCATATAAAATGCAACGGTAGAAGATTCACCATCAGAGCATCATAAAATTAGAAATAAGTGCTTTATGCAGCAGGTTTCGCAGAATTTCCAGAAAAAGTTCACAATTGCTCAATTTTGCATTAAAATTGATTTAGTTTTTATGATTTTATTTACATTTACCCATAATGTTACTCTTTCTGCTGAAGATATTGTGAACAGTTCTAGTGGAGTTCCAATTATTAGCAACCTTGATTGTAACTAAGAAAACAGGGGTAGAAGAAGGGAAAAGAGGGGAGCAGTAGGTGGAAGGAAGGGGAAGGGTAAAGGTGATTAGGAAAAGAGAGTTACAAATTATAACAAAGTGAGGTATGCGTCATATAGTATGAACGTTGTTTTGAGTGTTGATGAGAGCAGAATGAGTTTGAAAAATATTTTCGTGGACTAAATAGCAGCTAGGAATTTTTTTGGTGGAGAAGGATTTCTAGTTGCTCGAGTAAATTAAATTTTTGGCTCTTATTTTCGATGTGGAGTATTTTGGGGATAAAATCAGAAGAATGGTAGGCAATAACGAGGTGTTTGGCGAAATGAGAATTGAAAGAACCCGAATTAAAAGATGACCTGTATTCCTTCATACGGATCTCGATATGTCTTCCGGTTTGTCCGATGTAGATTGCTGGGCAATCGGAGCACCGTAATTTGTAAAACCCCGACTTTTTTAAGGGAGGAATCTTTTCTTTTTGATTACAGAGAAAAATGTTAAGGGTGGAGGGATTGTAGAAGGCGGTATTTATGTTATTTTTAAGTATTAGTCGGGATATTTCAATACTTAAATGGCCTGTAAAAGGAATACGTCTCCGGATGGTGGGATCAGAGCAAGGACTAGTGGAGACGACACGTTGAATTGCGAGCTTTCATTGTTTTTCACCCATCATTTTATTTATGATATATGCGGGGTAACCGTTTCTGTAGGCGATGAAATGGATTATTTATAATTCCTTTTGAAAATTCTCGGGGGAAAGTGGGATATTTAGAAGTCTGGACATAAAAGATGCTGAAAACATTGCTCGTTTGTCGACAATTTTAATTTAGTGTGATTTAAAGAGTTTTTGATGTTCTAAGAATGATATGTGGCTCCTTAATGATGGGACATTCCAAGGACATATCTAAATCTAACATAGGTAGGAAATTTATTGAAAGTTATACGGTACCATCATTCTTGAAGGGTCTATCGAAATTGGAAAGGAAAGGCTATTAAATAATGGCATACATTTTTGGCTCAATCATTTTAAATTACGCTCTAAAAAGGTTAGCTTCTCTGTGTCGGTCTTTTTGAGAGAAATCTTCTTCATTAAATTCTTCTCCACATAAGATGGGAATTATAATATAGTAATTGGGAAGCCCGTCTGACATTATCTGTATTGCTTACATACAAAAGGGACCGTGTTTATTGGTTTATCAATGGTGTATGATCAATTATTAAAAGAAATTTAATTGAATATTCATATTTTATAATCAGCTTGCTTAGATGTACCATCATCGTCAATGACTATGAGTAATCCTAAGTAGAGTCGACTCTCATTAAAGTGTAAATATACCCTTTAATCACCGATGAGAAAGTATTCATTTCGGCATCGGTTTTGCTGCAAAGGTTGCTTTAGTATAAGATTTCACTTAAATTTAAAAATGCGTTTCTCTAATTTACAGCCTCCAAAGAAGAAATAGAAACAACACTTCGTGGGTGAGTCTGAAAACGTTTTACCAGGATTAAGGTCTGCCATATCCGCCGAGTTTTTGACTCTATTACCGGTCTTTGCTTTAGCCACGGTTTTATGCATCTCACATTTTATGTATGGTTACGGGTGTTCTAGTTATTTTCAACGTATACATAACCTTTCTTACGTATACATAATCTTTCGCGCAAAAGAGTAATTTAGTTCAAGAGGAGATAGTATAAGAATATTAGGACAAATTAATTGAGGAATTTTAACTCGCGTCTATTAGGAGTATAATCCTTTTTGAGATACCTTTGCAATAACAAAATTCACTCGAGCAAGGTTTACCGATATATTGTGGTAACGACGTGCTCACACCATTCAATTTTTAATCTCCGGAAGAAAGTAATTATTTTCTACATAAGTGTATGGTTGGCTCTGACTCGACTAGCATTCATATCAGCTCTACAATTAGATAATACGCAATTAGCTAATACACATAATAATATAAAATGTAGCTAATTATGACAGTATATTAAAATGTATATCATGGATGCAAATAGTATAAAACATCAAAAGATAACCCACCCTAAGATATATTGAAAGATGCTCAACTCCCGAATCGGGAAGTGAGATTGGTACCTTGGTAAATAATTCTTTTCTCAATTTACCCTCACAAGATCTGTGGGGAATACAGCTAACTTACTTTTGTGCAAGCGCATGCAAAAAAAATCCCTTTAATCTAGTCTCACTATCAGCCTTTAATTATTTTAAATATGTTTATATATGTGACGGTCCATGAGGTAGGCTTCCAACGTCACGGTCTGATTGAGCTAGCCACCATGAGTAAGGTTCATGATAAATGTTGCAATATTGACCAATTGGCTGTCCGTAGTTAACATATCAGAAGTGTCTTAGAGTTGTGTTTATAATTTACAAAAACGATTGACGGGATCAGGCATTTTGGCTAACTTTAAACATTTTTTCTTTAATTCCTTCCTTCATTCTCGTTCCCCCATTTTCACTGCCCTGAATTTATTCTTTCCACTCCACCAAAAATTCCTCTTTCATCTAGTCCACTACCCGTACTCTCTCTTTCTGCTACATTAACTTTCCTCTTGTTCAGATTTTTGTAATTAAAATGGAATAATTAATTTTCGTTAAGATTCACTGGCTGCACAGAATTTCTGACCCAAATATTAAGCTGCCAGGGTTTATTTTGAAGTAACATATCTCTCTTAATTTATATAGTTCCTTTTTTAATTCTATTATGTAAAAATGAAAGTAATGAAGTCAGTTTCTGTGTTTTGTTCTCCCGAAGTTCTTAAGCAATCGAATTGCTAGGAAGCTGCTTAAAGAAGAGCGCCTGTTCTCTTTTCTCCCTTCCGATATTTTTCATGCATCAATGAAACTAAAAATCGGGCGATGTGATTCTTTTGTTATTATTTATCGTATATCATCTCTAATAAAGATGATCCCTTAGAATATATCGCGAGTAGCGGTATCCAAGAGGATTGGGTTTTTCTCTGGGAAGTGGTTGAATGAGCTTCGTAAGGTATACGGCCATAAGAAAATTCACATCCTATATGAAACTGGTTCTATGTTATTAATATCTTAATCTCGAATAAAATTTTTATATTTTTATTATTTATTGTGTATGAACGTTTATTACTTAATATAATCAATTCTTTCATCGATGGGGAATGAAATAAAGATCTTTTAAAAATTACGAAAATTGTGAAATTAGCTAGCATAGTTTACGGTGATCGACCTTCGCTGGAATATTTGTACTACCTTATATTCATGCAGCAGGAGCAAACCGCAAAATAAAAAGGTTAATGCGAGGGCAAATATCTATCGAAAGTCTCAACTGGAATTCGAAATCGGTTTCGGAGAACAGATTTACAATATTGAGTTATTTTAATAAGTGTCCTGACCTATGTATCTATGATGATAACAACAATAGATGAAGATCATTCCAAGAGGCATGGAAATGAATGTAAAATAAGACATCGAGAAGAGCGTTCTTGGCTCAGCGGCGTGTGTGCACGCACGAAATACGCGATGAAAATAATACTGAGGAATATACTTCGATGTTCACTTTTGGAGAATTTGCTGAAGGGCAAAGAGGCCGAAAAGAGTTTTTAATATTGCGCACAAGGGCTTTCGAGGACCTGAAAAAATTCCAATGCGACCGAGACTAAAGAGGGATAGGGGAAGGAGGAGAGCCTTGCATATAGGGGATACGGGAAGGAGGGCACGATAACTAAAATGCTAATCGACCTCCAATGGTGCTTAATTCTGCTCTTTTGATCGTTACGTTCTTATAGCTGTGGGTTATTTCCTAAGAAAGGGCTTTCCTAAAAACCAGATGACTCATTTCTTTCACTTCGATCTTATGTAAAATTATGGAGCATGTTATTGCGAGCTCAATAATGCGCTTTCTTTCCGAAAAGGGAGCAATTCGTCATAGTCAACACTTGTTCCGAAAAAGTAGGTTATATTAGACTTAGTTAGCCCTTTTCATGAATTACATAGGTATAAAGGTGTTTGAACAAACGCAGTAGTTCTAAATTTCCGGAAAGTATTTCACAGTGCGTCTCATTTAAAACTAATCCAAAGCATAAACGCCACACAATCTACGATCAGGTAGTTACAATAGATATGTACTTTTGGACGTTCTTTGCGCATAGCGTTAGCGAAACTAGTAGGGTAGATGAGGTATTTTGTGAATGCACCCCCTGCCATTAGCCACTGGTGGCTCGCTGGGTGTAAATCTATATCTAAACCTGAAAGTTCAGTTTTACATTCCAAATAAACATCTTTTTCATATCTAATGACATTAATGCGATTATTTTCCGAAGAAAATAAGGAAATGTAACGATATCTTGAATTATTTTACTGAATTGTACGGAAGACCGTGAGTAAAATTTGAGAAAGAAATAATGCAAATACATAATTCAATTTAACACGCCATTCCAATTATTGAATTTTTTAATTTTCTTAATATCTTGTACATGGTTATTATATAAAATGGATTCTCTGTACGGCGGTGGATTTTCCTATACCATACACAGAAAACATCCTTGATATAAAACGAGATAGCCTTACTCTAACAGTGTGAGGAAACTACTGAAGTATAATCTCGAGAAGTACGGGGTGGAATATTTCGTTTCGAAAGTCGAAGTCTCCTTTTCATTTGATACTTCATTTGTTTTGCTTGCTCTTGCAGGTGGCGGTAATGCAATAATACCTCACCGTGTCTTTTTCGCGTCGCCATGACAATATCTCAGAGCCAAGGTCGAGGGTGGGGACGGAGGGAAGGAGAAGCCCAGGTGCGAGCAACGCCAGCTTTTTCTTAAGGCCTTCTAAAGGGCGCTGGAAATACACCGCGATTGGCCAGATTTATCATATTGTAATTCTGCGTACAACAATACAAGTCACAATTTACATTAACTTGTAAGAATTTCAACGATACAGGGGGTCAATCTTGGCAAAGTTTTGCGAAAAATGCCAGTCTTCGATTTTTCGCGAAATTCTTCAATTACATACAACAATAATGAACTCAAATGAGGAACATGATCGGGTAAATATACTGCCACGTTATAAATATGTGCTTTATGTTTTATTATAGTCGATGTAAATGACCATGTTTGAATATTTGCATACTTGATATAAGAAAATGGTGAAATCTTATTTGAAAGCAAATTTTTACGAAAAGTGAGGAAAATATTTTTAAAAAGACATCGATAGGTACGGGATAACTAATACTACTGTATTTTTAAAGCTTTCTGAGGAGGAATCTGGAAAAAAATCTTGCAACCATTTGCAACGACGATAGTAAAATGTACTCTTTTATATCTCTGCAAGGGCCAAATCTGCGTGAAGGACTACAGCCCTCCATGACGACCTCAGTTTTGAGAATAATTAGGGACCAACAGGCTTCTCGTCTGCATACTTTGTGCTTCTTATGTTGGAATTACACTTAGTATACATTTTAGGTGAAACGTCGTTTTATAAAACCTTAATATAATGGCGGGTGATCGGTGAAAATCTTGAAATGGGCCATATTTTAAAACTTATGGCACGCCTACACCTATCTATAGGGTATACTGCTAACTTTTAAGGAAAAAAATGCCTTAAACGTTCTTAATGTCCACATAATAAAATTTAAGATGTTTTTGTATCACCCTCCGCCTCTAAAATACTCTTCGTACAAGGAATTTTCGTCTCCATAAACTATTTTCTCTTCGGAGGACATTATTTTTAATGATTTTGACCCCCTGTATCTCCCTTGTAATGAGATTGGCACAAGTTTATGTAAATTATAACTTGCATAGTTGTATAAATAATTTATTCAAGAATAGCCATGCGAAGTTTCAAAGTCTTCACCCTAAAAAACCAATTTTTGTAAATTCGGCCATCTTTTTTCGATTCTAGCCCCCTGTGAGGTGTATTATCACATGACTATTTGTCACATTTAATATTTTGAGTTTTATATAGAATTTATTTATATTTATTTACACGTAATATTTTTCTAAATAAACTCTGACGAGCACTGCCTTATGGAATTCAAGGTTTCTCATATGGCGTAGAAGAATACTCTGAAGGTTATACGGTATTACTGCTTAATCTATCGGCGAGCAATATAGTCTAATACGTGACATTAAGTGAAGCAAAATAATGAAATTTAACTTTAGGGAATATGTCAGAAATAGCATTCGTGTAATTAAGAAAGAACGAGTTTTAAAATTTATAGAGTAATCCCTGAGGCAATTAACACAAAAGGGTGGGAGTGCATTATGTGGTGGAAGAGATCCCTAGAGAGACGAAGAAAAAGAGAGAAGGGATGAGTCGCAGTTAAAATAGAATTTTGAAGAGGAAAGGAGGAGATGCGATGCAAGAGTGGAATGAGGCGAGAGGTTTCATTCATATTTGAGCGATGGACGTATCGAAGCACGTGACCCAGCGAAGCGGTGCTCTAATTTATGATAGCGTGCTCGAAAAATATCACTACGTTAATCAGATGCATGCAATTCTCATATGGGAAGGGAGACTGATGAACATTACGAAGTTTGTAACGTNTTAAACGCGATTTCAATCTGTTAAAATACGGCTCAAGGAGTGTTTTTAAATCTCCAATTCATCTCCTACGAATCCATTTCTCTATTCATAACGAATCCATCTTAAGAGGAGAGATTGACTGGTATAAAAATATCTTTATTAATGAAAGGCTAGAAAAGTTTCTCCTTCCATCTTACGGCTGATAAGGGTAGAGAGGAAAAAGGGAAAGAGAATTGCATTAGTGTGAGAAATGAGTGAACGTGGCGTAACTTTGGAACTCAGGGACACGTACATCGTTCTGTGATTCCCGGAAAAAGCTTAAAATTTTTCCCTCGTCCGCAAGATCTCAGGGATGGTAAAGTGAAGTTTGAAATGATCCACAGTCAAAGAGAATATTTACTTCTTTCAAGGGCGAATGTGTGATCGCTCCTGACGATCCTTTTTCTCAAAAGAAAGAACACTTCGTAATTTCACAGTAGATTTTTACCGACTAGTTTCGTCAACGAGTTGACATCTTCAGTTGAAAATATCAATTCCTTTCTTTTAAAAAATTGTGCGGAGTTCCATGAAGTCACTTTTGAACATAATAATTTTATTCTTTGTTCTCTGACGAGGCCTGTTGATGATAACTAATATAGGCGTGTTAAGGATATCTATACGAGTATAGTGCGGTATAGTATAACAAATATGGAGATTGCCATCGAGATAAATTTCTATTATCCCTGAAAAATATTATTTATCAGTTAGAAAGGCGATCTACTCCAATGTCAGTGCGCGATTGTTCAATTTGTTATTATATTTTGTATTATTTAGTGTTATTTATTATTGTTTTACATATTTTATGATTAGTTTATGAAAAGCTTAAGATCTTTATTGAGAAATAGAATCACTTCATCGTACCGTTTTAAGTACGATATGTCACATTGACTGGTCATTTCTCGATGGCAAAAGGAATAAATTTTCTAATAAGCAAAGTTTATTTAGCGGAAGAACTTTATCATACACGGTGTTGGAACAAATAAGATGTAGGAAAGTTAAGAAATAACATTTATTTGACGAAAGGGAAACTCATTGCATCCTTTTTCTTCTGATGTTTATTTAGAATACAAATAAGTATCGATTTGATTTTGGATTACACTAAGGTAGATCTCTTCTAAAAAAATTTTGAACTCTTCTAAGAGGCCCAATTTCTTGAAAGAATAGAATATCTCCTACTCATCAAGAATCATACTTATTCTCCATTATTTCTAATATTAGCATCCAGCGAGATTCATGGAGAAATTAGAAGTTTTAAATACCCAGAGAAAACTATAAGAGCTAGCGATTGCTCAGAAACGGAAACTGACGGCCTTAAAGAGCGTCATGTGCATAGAGAATATAAGAGACTGTAAAAAGAAAGAGCCCATTTATATGCTGGAGCTACTCTTACATATTCTATGGATATTCATTTAAAATATCCTATATGGATTTGAGGAGCTCATTATAGGTTTTCTATGGTCCCGAATGTAATGCGGTAGTTCCATCTGGATTCTCTGTTATGGATTTCAGGAAGTTATGTGATGTAAGATCTCGATAGCATTCGCAGAAATTCGTTTGGGTTTCATGCCACCACTCACATGCATTGCATTCAGTTTCAAATCACTGTTTTGAAAAATTGATTGTATTACTTTATCACACCTCACTTCTTTGTTTTAAATAAGAATTAAATATTCTTTTCCTGATCTATGATCTGATAAATACGAAGTCAAGCTTCAATACTGCACTGTGGTCTGACCTTGGAAATAATAAAAATGAAATATCCTAGAACGAGGATTTTTGCCACACAAGAATAAAGAAAGGCATGTATTTGAATGTAAATTGTAAAATGAAGGAGGTCTACATTATTAGATCGAATTTACTTTATCATTATAAAACAACGTAAAACATTTGTACGAGTATTTTATGATATACGGAAATGTATGTAGCTGTTTATTTTTGTGAAGAGTTACTTATTTTCGAGAAGTGTTGTTGGTAATTATTCCTAAGGCTGTGATATTGATATTAAGTAGAATTTTTATTAAAAAAATAGACAAAAATACCGTTCAATCTGAAGACAGGTATTCTGATATCCGCAGTGTTGCGACCGTTTCATATGATTCTGTTTACTCATAATAATCAACTTTGTCGCATTGATATATTTAGGTCAAGTGGGACTGCGCTAGTTTCCTCATTGTGCCCATTGTATTCATCATCCGTAATACCATAATGTGGGAGGTATAAACATTTCTAGGGCTGCGAAATTACCTCATTCCTCAGCCCGCCTTGCAATAACATGCCCTTTGTGCCGTAGGATTCGTTTCGGGTAAATTAAATGGGCGACAATGGAGGCCGTTGTTCTGATGGTCCACTGCTCCAGTCCACTTCCCTATGGGCCATCTGCTATAATCTAATGGGATGGTACGTGGATCATTTGAGACACTTTGGTACATTGAAGCGTGCGGTGTATTGCGTGTTTGCTTCATGACATCGGAGAAAGAATGCGGATTAGGAAACGGTTCGTTCGCCTATATCCTCAGGGCTCCCCCAACGATATCCTCTGCTCAGGATACCGGTATTCTTTTCCTCTGCTGGATACACGGATTCTCCATATGATAAAAGGCCTACTTAGTTGAATAGTCTGCCTTCCGTTTTGATGGAACTTCTTTACGCTATATAGTTTCCCGAAATGCGATTTTCTCAAATTTGGGGAAGCCAATTTTTCTTCTCAAATAGTAATGCTTTTTTCAGCGGTGCAGGTTGTTCGATGTTGTCGTGTTGGTAGGAATGCGCATATTCGTTATGCTATGAACTTCTCCTGATCCTACGGCACTGATTTCATGATTTGTTACAGTCGAGTACGAATATTCCAGAATGCATATTCATAATATTTTTTCCAACGGCATTTATACCACAATAAATCAGGCCTTACGGCACCTAATGTAATAACATGTATGTAATAACATAAATGTAATGTAATAACAATATATAATTAAAATTAATATTAACTTGAGATCATTTGATTTATGAAGCGCGTAATCTAAATTTCTTCAAGTTACATAATGAAACATTTCTCAGATTTTCTAACCCACCCACTAATCCTCGCCACACCTTCAGAAAAGATAAAATCCGGATCATCCATCATTCCTGTTAATTTGTTAATTTGTTGTAGTGGAGCCCTTGAGAATGGAGACTTTGTTCCGAAATGTGCGTAGAGATTTTCTCGGAAATTATAAATCCGGAGCTTTCCGCTTGTCTTTAAACGCGATTTCAATCTGTTAAAATACGGCTCAAGGAGTGTTTTTAAATCTCCAATTCATTAGCAGCCGTGTTCCCGCTTTTTTCACCAGTAAACTATGTTTCATTAAAAATAAGTATGTATATATAGCGGTAAAGAATTTTTGAAAGGCATTTTCCTGGAATGGACCTGAAGGATCTCCTACGAATCCATTTCTCTATTCATAACGAATCCATCTTAAGAGGAGAGATTGACTGGTATAAAAATATCTTTATTAATGAAAGGCTAGAAAAGTTTCTCCTTCCATCTTACGGCTGATAAGGGTAGAGAGGAAAAAGGGAAAGAGAATTGCATTAGTGTGAGAAATGAGTGAACGTGGCGTAACTTTGGAACTCAGGGACACGTACATCGTTCTGTGATTCCCGGAAAAAGCTTAAAATTTTTCCCTCGTCCGCAAGATCTCAGGGATGGTAAAGTGAAGTTTGAAATGATCCACAGTCAAAGAGAATATTTACTTCTTTCAAGGGCGAATGTGTGATCGCTCCTGACGATCCTTTTTCTCAAAAGAAAGAACACTTCGTAATTTCACAGTAGATTTTTACCGACTAGTTTCGTCAACGAGTTGACATCTTCAGTTGAAAATATCAATTCCTTTCTTTTAAAAAATTGTGCGGAGTTCCATGAAGTCACTTTTGAACATAATAATTTTATTCTTTGTTCTCTGACGAGGCCTGTTGATGATAACTAATATAGGCGTGTTAAGGATATCTATACGAGTATAGTGCGGTATAGTATAACANCAGAATTTTCGCTTAGGGGGGGTTAAGTATTGTTACCAATAATCTTCCATTTACGTTGTAGTTCGAACCAATTGTTACTCAACATTAAAAAGCATTTCCCATAAAGAAATGTTTTAAATGACCAATTGATAAGACCTTTAAGAATTTAGTTCCAAATCAATACTTGTAAAAACTATGAGGGGTCTTAAGCTCTTTAACAATTACCCTGGGTGTGTGCCTGGGTGAATATCAGTTACAATGAACCACAACAGCGCATATAATCAGAACGAGACAGAATTTAGATCCCTCATAAACTAAATCTGGCAAAAGCGTGCAAATGTCCCCCTTTTTTCGATCGTTCCACATTTGATGCACCAACTAAATCGATTCTTCTCCTCCAAAATTAAGACAGTCTTTATTAATGATTTAATTGAGAAAAGCATTTTCCAAATATTTTTTGGTAATTCTCTTCTACTGGGATACACAGGAACTGGGATAGAGATTTATAGAATTATATATATTTCCACGACACGTTCAAGAAGGCTACATATCCATATCCAAAAATTATGTAAATCATTCGATCCGATCCGACATGTAACAGCAAATTTTTCGACTCCTAACCTCTGGGAAATATTAAATGATATAAAATTACACTAATAACAAAAAAATTGACTAAGATTAACTTTAACGTAGAAAAATCATTCAATACTCCAAAAAAATCCTGCAAACATTGATATGTGATGGTTTACGATGGTTAATGGAGAAAAGAACCAGGACGTGGGAACGCATCCACATGGTTATATCGCATCCACAGGGGGTTGCAAAAACCCGTGAAAACGCAAAGGTAATTGTAAAATAGAGCAATATAGCATTATAACCAGTAGGCCATGTAGATTATATTCAACCTCGTATTTGTAACGTCACGCGTGATGGTGTATAATTCATGTAGCTTATTAATAGGTTCGGTGATTTTACCCCCTGCGAAGAAATGAATATTCGCATAAATACTTACTTAATCTCAACTATATTTTATCAACGTGATGTTAAACATTATGCAAATATAATCCAATAAAATACCATTTCAATTATTCAACTATAATACATATATTATATATATTGTCATTATTATTAAATTACGAAGGAGCAATTGAAATCTTCCTTACGAAGATTGCTGAATAAGATTTTTAGCTGATTAAAATTTACGCTGGTACCGAATGAGCCACAATTTGTCATTCCCAGGGGCTATTAAGGAAATAAACGGTGTATCATACTATGAAAATACACTTCTTGTCATAGTCCTACCGCAACAAAGAGCTCTCTCCGTTACTCAAATAGAAAATATATTAGCGTCCATAACAAATGACTGCGGAAAATCGCAAGGACATGATTGTTGGCTTCTTTATGAGAGACAAAAACAACACCGCTAATGAGTGGGTTGGAGAGAAGCGGTTGTGTGTTAGAGGCTTCGATTGGAGGAACAAAAACTAGAGGACAAAGGCGAGGCGAGAAGTTACGAGAGAAATGGAGTAATAGCAGCTCTGGAGGAAGAGTAACTCCGTGCAATATCCGGACGCCTTCTCGTCCTTACGGCTCCCACGGGGGCAGTTGAGAGGCATCTTCTTGCCCCCTCAACTATTCCTTCTCTTCTTTGCAAACTGCCCCTTTTACCCTCTGAAGGCTTCCCTTCTTATCTGCCTTCTCTCACTCTTTTCCTCCCTCTATTAGATGCAATCTGCGACACGCCATCTATTGGAAACTACTTCTTTTCTCGCTAAAATAGCAATCCGCAACAGCACGAATAACTTCGCAGTCTTCTTAGCAAATGTGTGTACAAATCCCTTTCCAGGGAAGACATAATTAATGTTTTAGATAATTTTTTTTCCGTATTTAAAATCAAAATACATAACACATGGTGACATTAATACGATTCAGCAGTTTCTCTTGTCATCACCTTCGTTCTGCTATACATTCTCGTCGATTTTACTAAAATATATAAACAAATGAGGATAATAAAGGTAGCCATCTCGTTTTAATGTCACAACGGAGAAGAAAAGTAGGGATAGTTAAAGAGAGAGGAACATTGCAGTGAAATTTAAATCCCGGTTAGGACTTGGATGTTTGGGTTCGTCTAGGTTGATTGTAAGAGTGGTCTCAATAGACCAAAATTCGCCTAAATAAAGACATTATTATTATTTTTCTGGCAGTTTTATTCATTTGTATTGTAAAAAAGAGATTAAAAAAAGCAATTTATTTTGGGATTAGTTAAATCTTTTGGATATAATTTGGAAGAAAGAAAAACCAAGTACAGTTGACTGAAATTATCTCTTTAATAATGTCTCAATTTTCATTTCCTATTTCAAAGTACCTGTTACAAATTATGAAGATGAACATCTTATTGAAAAGAGTAATATATCTCGGTGAAATCTCATCCGCGGTAATAGGCTGAAGTCATGAACAGGGTCATATAAACGTAATAATGTGAAGAATTCCAATCCTCATCTGCAACTTGAACTAAAAATTGTAAATATTTAAAGTTTTAGTAGCTACAAAAGAGAAAGTTCGATTGCGGCTATTCCTTAGGAAAGAATACAAGAAAAATACTTTTGTATCCTTGAAACTGGCAACACGCAGTACATACACGGCTGCATGTATTTAAGGGGCGAAGTGTTTTGTTTCTCCCAACTCGTGATCGCGTTGGGTACTTTATCCGAATTAAAATGCCGTAATAAGTTTTCGAGATAACTAAGCACACATACGTAAGTGCTTATGTTAGTGACTGACCATATGTATATTATGCATTTATTCATACGATCAAAAAAATCCGGATCGTATGCTTTAATCATTGTCATTGTCGATTGTTCGTACATTAATAAATCGAACTACATTTGGGTCTCACATCGTAAGCGAAACTTGGGATTTTTCCTCTCGACCATCATAACTAAAGGAAAATATACAACGCAAAGTATTCTCTTCTGAAAGCAATATCTAAACAGCTATGGTGAAAAACACTTTCTGGCGCACTATTCAAAATATTAATTTGACATATTTTTATTTAATAAAGAATCTTCTTAATGTAATTTAAATGTCAACTACACAAATATTTGGAAATGAGGTCCACAATCATGGAAGCCAAGATTTATTACAATCCGATATAAAGTTGACATTTTTGTCGAAACCACCTGATAGTCCCCTACTCGACTAAGATGTTCGTGTTAACACCTTTCCTCGTTGCACATAAACAAACTTAACTCGATGTTTATACGCGCAATTTGTAAACTAAGAATAAACAGGTGAGCTATTCTTAAAGACCTGGTCCCTCAGAACATTCTGTACATCTGTACTAACGGTTATTTCTTTACAACAACTTCGAAGAGCAAAGAGGGACGATTTATATGTTTATATATCGCAGTCAGCATAATCTGGTGTAAATTCTCTGAATGGTGCATGATATGAATCATCATATTACGTAATAAAGGTTGTTCACAGATTAACATACTCCTATTTTTAAAGTCTGTTTCACACTAGAGGTACAGATCAAGAATGGTCAAAAATCGTTCCTATGAAATTCAGTGGGATCGTTCTCACTTCACGTACCGAGCCGTGCAAGGAAAGCTCCACTGGACGTCTGATCGGTTTCCACCCAGTCGGAACGGCTCGGCTGGTGTGGTCAAAGACCGTGGGAACGCGTGAGGGACGCTTTCTCATTCTCTGAATGAGGTATTCATCTGTTGAATACAGGGGCGAATCCAGAATTTTCGCTTAGGGGGGGTTAAGTATTGTTACCAATAATCTTCCATTTACGTTGTAGTTCGAACCAATTGTTACTCAACATTAAAAAGCATTTCCCATAAAGAAATGTTTTAAATGACCAATTGATAAGACCTTTAAGAATTTAGTTCCAAATCAATACTTGTAAAAACTATGAGGGGTCTTAAGCTCTTTAACAATTACCCTGGGTGTGTGCCTGGGTGAATATCAGTTACAATGAACCACAACAGCGCATATAATCAGAACGAGACAGAATTTAGATCCCTCATAAACTAAATCTGGCAAAAGCGTGCAAATGTCCCCCTTTTTTCGATCGTTCCACATTTGATGCACCAACTAAATCGATTCTTCTCCTCCAAAATTAAGACAGTCTTTATTAATGATTTAATTGAGAAAAGCATTTTCCAAATATTTTTTGGTAATTCTCTTCTACTGGGATACACAGGAACTGGGATAGAGATTTATAGAATTATATATATTTCCACGACACGTTCAAGAAGGCTACATATCCATATCCAAAAATTATGTAAATCATTCGATCCGATCCGACATGTAACAGCAAATTTTTCGACTCCTAACCTCTGGGAAATATTAAATGATATAAAATTACACTAATAACAAAAAAATTGACTAAGATTAACTTTAACGTAGAAAAATCATTCAATACTCCAAAAAAATCCTGCAAACATTGATATGTGATGGTTTACGATTGTTAATGGAGAAAAGAACCAGGACGTGGGAACGCATCCACATGGTTATATCGCATCCACAGGGGGTTGCAAAAACCCGTGAAAACGCAAAGGTAATTGTAAAATAGAGCAATATAGCATTATAACCAGTAGGCCATGTAGATTATATTCAACCTCGTATTTGTAACGTCACGCGTGATGGTGTATAATTCAGGTAGCTTATTAATAGGTTCGGTGATTTTACCCCCTGCCATACGCCACACAGCGGCTTGCGGGGTACTATTTTATGTAAAATATAAATGTACGTACTTCCCTCTTCAGATGTACCATGGAGTTACTCAGGTATGTGTTGGGGGAGTATGGAGGTAACCGAAACATATTCTCCTGGAGGAATAGAAGGGGTGAAGGGTTTGGGAATTTACACTCGTTGGAGATTGTCTCCCTCGAAGCAGGCGATCTCTAGCTGTTCGAGAAGGTCCTTTTTTCCCTTGGTATTGTCTTTTGGGGACGAAATCGCTTTTATGGTCCTGCCCAGGAGGTGCAGTGCGGAAGAGGGCACACCGGAGGCAGCCGTGGTGCTGTTTTCCTCCCGCTGTAGCCGATGACCTCACAATCGCCCCAGGAGAGCACCACAATCCGCTGGTAGTCAAAGGGTTACTCTTGTATTTAGTATTTCCTTAGCCTATTTAGGATGGTGTGGGGAGTGTAAGAGGCTTGAGGTAAAGGTAGAATAAACGTGTGGAAATTACAAAACAGTGTACTACTTCAGTTTCATGGATTTCCAAGTCACGCCTTATTGCACTCATTTATGCAGTTTATTTATAATTTAAATTTCAATTAAGTTCGTATGTTAAGCGGTTCGTAAGAACTCCAATAATAAAACTACAACAATATATTTACACAAATGCCTTGAATGGTTATCGAGGGAATTTATTGACGTATTCTGGTGGAAAACCTCAAATAATTTTGGATAAATTACTCAGAAGGCCACCTAATCACTGCTGTTGTGATCAGCTATATAAAGTCAAATATTTAATGACGCAGAGCAACATCCTCCATAGAGATCGCCAGTCTTTCTGCCTTCAAAGCGAAGGTAGCACTTTGTGTCACGCCAATGCAAAATGCTCTTTTGACCCCACCCAAAATTCATTAGGAAATATAGGCATCCGTGGGTTTTTCACTTGAGAGCCGAAAAAATATTCACCCCCTCTCCCTCGGTCTCGCCTTCATTAAAGCGAAAATTCCCCAGGAATCATTTTGAAGCCACTTAATTTTTCCCTTTTCCTACTTTCGCCGCAGTTTATTATGAACACTCTGCTCGTCTTTTTTTACCCTTTTCGCCGGAGGAAAAAAGGGCAACGAAGATTCTCAGTCAAATACCAACTTCTTTTTCCCTGGCCTTTCCGTCCACAAACCAGTGGCCATCTTTTAAAAGCCACAAGTTAGGGTTTGAGAGAGGTATACGAGACATTGCTGGGGGTAGATGCATGGCTTTTACGGCCTCTCACAGCTTCCCGTCCCTTGATCTCTATCCGTCTTTTCCCCGGGGATCCTTTACATCCGGGCAACGCGCCCCAACATAACCCTAGCATCTCTTCCACTCCGCCTTCTTATCTTTTCTCTCTTTCACAGGCGCCCATCGCTGACACCCATTCCTAATGCTCCATCAGGGATGCCAACTAGTGGGTTTTTACGGCAAGCCGCGGAAAATTTTATTTCGTTACATCCAAGGTATTTTTCTAACCTTACAGAAATATGCGTGAATAAGGGCGTAGTCTAGGGGGTGGTTTTGGGGGTTTGAACCCCCTCATGAGAACAGAGCCAGCAATAAAACTAAGAGAAGAGATAGCCTGCCTACAGAAAGTCTGGAAATGTATGTACCCAAGAAAGGAAGTAAAAGAACTGGCAACAAAACTTGGGAATCCTTCAAAGCTTTTCCTTTGGCCAATTTACTTAACGCATATGAGTTCTCTCTTCCATAATTACTCTTTCGAAACCCTTAGGACAATTCATCCGCAAGCCAGGGGGTGAATTCTACCTTAAAAGTATGACATGTCACCTACTCAATGTAGAATTTTCTCTGTGCACCTGAATTGTGTTTTGCGATGAAATAAATTATTATTATGATGGCTTCCCCTAAGTGGACAACGCGTTCGGATGCGGCGAAAGCAACCCCAGGTACCCTTTGTGCGAAATTACCTCATCTGTCGAAGAACGTTAGCAATTTTACTACTACTAATGAGTTAATAATAATAAATTAAAGTATATATTAAGTAACAATAATACTAATAGTTTCTGTCTCTCGTGTGCGAGTGCGAATCTCACTTTTCCTCCATTACATTTTCTTCCATTTCTTTCCTTCGATGTGCGCTTTGGTCTCTTCTCTTTTCCTCACGTATCGTTTTATTGCCATTTACAGTCTCTAAATCTTTCGCTCAGCCTTCAGCCGACGACTTTATTCATCTCTCCTGAGCCTCTCTGGTGACTTAAATTCTCAGGTTTTTGTTCGTTTTTAATGCCACCAAAGTTCTCTGCAACATCCGAAAGTACCCCTCTCTGCGTATCCGGACGTACATCCGAAAACTCAGCTTTAATTCATAACTCTCCCATTATAAAATCTTATATGTGAAAGTCATGAGAGAAATAACCGACTAGAAAAATACAATCATTGGAAACGAAAACCACGTTTAAAATTGGAAAATTTGACTGAAGGATATCTAATCTGAATGCAAAATCACGCTGTTGTGACTTATCGAATTTTCCGATAAAGAATAGCTTTCTTTGTTGAACCATTCCACTGCGATGATATTGAACATAGAAATTGAAACATTCGTTGCCTTTCGACCAGCTGATACATAATATGAGCGTCGAAGATTATCTTCCATATTTATGAAGATCTCCACGAAATAACAAGACTTCCTTCAAGATAGATTCTGATGAATTTTCAAAAACCTATTTTTTCCATCATTTAGTATTCGGGGATTTTAAAAATTGTCTCACAAATATTTTCCGTGAACAATTCCAACTCACCTTTGCTAAGCCCCAATCACCACGTATTTTCTATAACTTAAAATATGTATAATTTATGAAGCTATAATATTGCATTACATAGATTATCATGGATTTAATTTATGAATTACGGTAAATTATGCAATTTATACCATTAGTTACCGAAATACGGATTCTGGAAAATTTGTTTCATCTTCAACTTGAGTAATTAAATTGCTTATTTTCCAGTTTGTGATAAACGATGGGATATTTTCTGCACATATTTATAGAAAAGAAAGAAATTTGGTTATGTTATTCTATTATCAATATATCCTTAGGTTTCTGTATAGATTAAAAATTAATAAGAATGTCAGGAGAATAACTATTTGAAATTTTCTCCTAGTTAAGCAGTCGGCTGATATCAAGGTGATCTATATCAATCAATGGTCACATTTCCTACTCATAAATAATAAATTTGAGGCATATAGTGATTCTGTAAACCAAGAATAGGCTTATATCAATTAAAATCGATTTTCTATACCTAGTATAAAAGTTTTCGAGGATTAAAAATAAGGAATTAAAATCCTTTTTTTTCGCTGCTAGCGCAAGGCAATACGTTTTGTGAAAAAGTTCTACGATAAAAAAGCTATTGTTACGACAATGCTCTCGGACGCAGGTTGGGAGTCCTTGAAAGTAAGGAGATTGGAAGCTAGGCTGCGATTACTTGATAAGTATCGAGACATTGCGTTTGCGGAAGACGTAATGAAGAATATGCGACCTCCTGCTATTTTGGAAGATCCGACAATGAGCGTTAAATAAGGGAAATATATGCCAGGACTATTCGTTTTAAGGACTCTTTCCGCGAACTATACGCGATAATAACAAGATAAAGAAATAGCTCGAACATCCGGTGTTTACACCCCCTGCCACACGCCGAAAGGCGGCGTGTTGGGTATTGATGTAGATGTATATGTAGAACATGGCTAGCGATATTTCCTCGGCGTTATATTCCTCATTTTGCACTACATTTCTTATTTTGCCAACTCTTTCTCGATCAGTATTCTTCCTCGCAGATATGAATCCCCTCTCAAAATTCCTCTTTTAGATTCTTTTCCTTATATATCCCTCATCCTCTTTTTCACTGTGCTTTGAGTGCTGTAACTTGCACATTTTCTCCTTGTTACATCCTATGCCCTCTTTTGTTCCACGTTACTTCGGGGAGGTTCCAAGACGTTGCGATCTTTTCGATGAGAAATCGTCTTTGCTCCAAAGGTAGACGTTCCAATATTACGTGAGAGTATACTTGCATTTTGATACTTTCCTTTCAGATCAATTTCCTTATTTCACTCTCAAAAATAAGCTCCCGTTACTTGCTCTTCCTTTTTAATACCCCTTGTGCTTTTATTGTCGACTTTACTAGGGCTCTTGAGATTGAATAAACTTCAAATATGAGTCTTCGAGCCTTGTCGACTCAGTTGAATATCTGGGAATCACCCTTACAAGTAACTTAACTGGAGCACACATATTCAAAGAATCTGCAGTAAACAACTAAAAACCTCGGCTTTATACAGCGTATTGTAAGTAGATACAATGAGAAGGTTAGACATATGTTTTTTTATCTTACTCAGGCCTCTTGAATATGCGGCAAAACCAGCAGACTCAGCGGATGAAACGTATACTCTCGAACTCGAGAAAGTAGGATTTGTTGAAATATACCTCTATAGAAAAGAAAGTGTAACGCAAATACTCTCAGACGCAGGTTGGAAATGCTTGAAAGAAAGGAGATTAGGCTGCGATTTCTTGATATATTCAGAGAAAATGCAATTTCAAAAGACGTAAATAGTATTACACAACCTCCTTTTGCTACTCCGGCCGATCCGAGGGTAAAATAAGAGAAATAGATGCGAGGACAAGTCGTTCTAGGGACTCATTCTTTCCGCGAACGACACGCGATAACAATAAGCTGAAGAGGTAACTCGAACGGTTGGTGTTTGCACCTTCTGCCATACGCCGAAAGGCGACCTGCAGGGTATTTATGTAGATGTAGATGATAGAAAATAAAATATAGATGTAGATTTGTAAATTTTTTATTTTACGTAAGTATTTCTAGAGGTACCATTTTTGCACTCTGAATTGTAAAACTTTTCGTTGCAAAGTTTTACACAAACAATGTCATACCTCACACTTTGAAAAACTTAGAAAAAAAATTATGTCAATTGAGGATTTTAGTCCAAGAACATTGCTTACGATTCAATGCATTATTAAACAGGAATATAAAAAACACCTTAATCCGCCGAAGAGCCAAACATTAAACATTTGTCCAATAAAAAACGTCATTCGACCATAAAAAGAAGAAGAAAAATTAAAAAAAGAAGAGTAAAATCATAAAAAGAAGAAGAGTTAATTATATTCATAACCTTTGGCTTTGACATAAGATATTTTTAGAGTTGTTATTAAAAAAATCTGATGCAAAATTTTAGTAATGGAAAAAGTTTTAGTATCAAGTGAAAAGTGCTGTAAAATTATTTCTTTAATTCAATTTGTAATCATTCCTCACGCGTCTGTCGTCTGCCTGAGAAAAAACCAAGTAACAAACCAAAAGGAAGGATTCATATGCGATTGGCACTCGAATTCAGAATATTTTGCGGGAGAATAACATAGTCAAATTAGCCTCCCTAAAACCGGTTTGAGATCGCTCTGCGTTAGAGCTATATGACAATAGTTTATTTAGTTTACAGCTATTTACATAAATACCCAGCAATATTAAAGCTCCATTTTAAGTTATTTGTAAGGATGATTCCGAGATATACAAACGAGTCAACTAAATTTATATCCATTCTACTAATTTTGTACGGGGGGTTTTGACGCAAAGGCAACAGAGCACTTACTTGCATTGAGATGTAGCTGCTATTTTTCGCATCACCTTCGAATATTTATACATTCACTGAACGAAATATGTATTAAATTGATGACGAGTCAAAATCTATGAGACTATGAAGAAAGGTTACCAGTGAAACAAAATAAAAATAAAGATTTATGAATACACAAGAGTAACTTAAGAGTATCCTTTCAAAAGTGGGAGATGTGCGTTCGAGTCCTCTTTTTCAGTTTCATGCATTCCTTTGGAAAGAATAGAATGCAGATGGGATCCCATGCGGTTCTCGGCTAACAAATTTAAACTATTTGTTCCACTTAGGATAGAGCCCAGGACCGCCGTTTAAGGGAAACTGTAACCATCCTCAGGGAACCCTTATAGATATGAAGATATCTGTGAAGATAGGGGTTAATTTTTCCGCTTATAGATTATACTATACTAATATAAAATAGTTACTTCTATTAATTATGCTTTTACCCTTGTATTTTCGAAACACTTTGAAAATAATCGTATTACTCCGATCTAGGAATAATTACTAGAAAGACGAGGCAGTGAGTAGAGAAGCTTAAAACATGAACAATCACGTTCATCAATTTTTTCCCTAACGGGAGGTGAAACGAATCCATTTCATTTAGTTTTGTAACTTTGAGTATCTGTAATTATTATTCAGAAAGACGCGGCTGAGTCTAACCCGGATTTCCGCTTTCTTCTTCTCAACTTTTCCCCGTTCATTCCCACTTATTTCAACCATCTCCACAACATACCCTCTCCGCTAAAGCATCCACGGCTCATGAATATTCCATCACCCAATTTGAATGCTTAATCTGGGTCGTATCCCAACCCACAGTCTCATTCTCCCACTTCCCTCTCTGCCTCACTCCCTTTCTTAGACTTTCTCTACATCTCCTTTCTCCTCAAACCTTCACCTTACTGGATGATGACGTAATCCACTCCAAACGTAAAACATTTCAAAGCAGTGATAGGCGTAATACATCGCCGTCTCTAATAATTTATGTCGCCGCTATCACATAGCGAATTCACGTGTTTCGTTTAGGGGTTTCTCGGAGGAGATTTCTTTCCTTTCTAGGGGGAGTGTTGAAGATTTCTCAGACATTTGATATTTTCTGCCTTTGTCTTCTTGGGAGGCGTGGTTCTTTGGGAAGGGGAATGAGGTGATTTTTTCACCTCTGCGAAGAGGAGCAAAGGAACGCAAAGAGCGGAGAAAATCTTTTGTGGGCCGTTTTAAATTGGGAAATGCGGGAACGAGGTTTTTGCTTCCTCGATGCTCCCTTAACTACTCGTCCTTTATCTAGTCGATCTTCTTTTTCGGCAATTCATCTGCGGTAGGGGAGAAGTTTTTATCTCAGCCCTTTTTTTCTGCTCGTTTCTTCTTGTGTTAGGAATGGATTTGGAATCGCTTTCAGCCATAAGTGTAAAAGAATATCGGAAAACTATTAATTTAAGTGATTTTTATCAATTGTTACACTTTCACTTTAAAAATAGAGCAACGGGTCATTTCAGGGGAGTATTAACTTACACCAAGATAAGTTTATTTTAGGCTGTTTACTTACATAGATCAAGTGAACTAACAAGTATAGTATAGTATATTAGTATAAGGTTAACAATTCATCTTTAATAATTTGTTAGTGAATTCTTTTCTGAGTCAATTCTTTGTAATCGTCCAAAAATGTACGCACCACATATTTAAGACATCTAAGGCTTTTCTTTCAGTTTCAAACATCGAGAACAAGTACCGTATTTCCCGGCCTATAAGACACACCGTGGTTTTTCAGGCGAACGAACTAAAGATTTGGAACGTAAGCTGCTTATTAGTGAAACAAAGAAACGAGATTTGTAAACGAGCGTCAATTTACGGAAGAATGAAATAAAAACACGGCATTGCTAGAAATTCTTCCGTGGCTATTAGAACAGGTCCATGGAAAAATCAGTCAGAATCCCGTTCACCTGGTATTGCAATTCCTTTTTCCTAATCTAATTACATATAATCCTAATAAAGGGGTGGAGTTGTCACTGGACATTCTTTTCCGGGATAATCTGGACAAATAGCCGAATCTAGGTTTGAGTAAGTTATTTCTTTTTGGTTTTAAACTTTTAACATCGACCTTACAAAATCTGTCTGTACTCTGGTTCTTCTGTTAATTCAGTACCATTTACTGTTAATATATTATACATTGAACGTCTATAGTTTTAAAATATTTAGTTCTCATATTTTCATCGTAAAAATTATCTAAAATTATCGATTTATATTCAATTTACGATCTTTACTTCTTGAAATTGCTCAGGAAGACACTCAGGAATTTATAATCCGATAAAGAAAGATCAGTTATTTACCGACTTTTGGTTCTTTAAGGGGGTAGGCCACCCTGACATTTCGAAAAATTGAAACATATTTTCACTATGAAATAGAGCTTAAACGTTTTGCTATTTAATGCACTTAGTTTGATGTAAATATTCGCATAATTGACGAAGTTATACATTTTTTACCGCAGCTGTACTTAGCTGGAGGGGCGATCCGGGATACAGTCAAGTATTTCTTTACTTGGACTTTAATGGACCTTTGTGAACTTCACTTTGTGGCCGTTACCTTAAAATTTGATTCAATTCGTTGCATTCAGGGTTAGTAAAATTTACATCATAGGCAATTACAGCTCTCTTGGTTAATTTCTTTGTAATATTTGATGCTTGTATAACATAACTTGTAAGGTTTATGTACATACAATAATATGAATAACTCTCAAGGAGGTTTTCGTCATCAATGACTTACTACTACTTACTTACTACTTTGTATCACTGCAAAGATAAGGTAAGAGATTAAACGTATATGTAATCCGAAGGTGCATCTGTCAAAATCGTTTGCGAGATGCACGTCTTTTTGCCTCAATTAGTAAATACGGAAGCCTGACTCTACCTGAGCGTAAATAATTCAAAAGCAAAAGTTAATGTCATTATTGCAGCGCAAACAGTCAACAAAATCAGCCACTGTAGACTAGATATCTACGATAGCACAACGTTTAGAACGTAATTAGAAACATTGTAAAGCGCTACTATTCCATTCTTCATTAAAGAGTATTTGGATACCTGTAAATGGTGGAACGCATTTTATAAATTACTCACTCTTCATAAACTAGAAAGCAAACAGTAGGTATTTTAATCGAGGAAATGTTTTTTCTTGTAGTACGTTGCATATAAAATTTTATCAAGGAAACGATTAAAATGGCCTTAAATAGAGAAAATTAATAGATAACTCGAAAAGATGCTGTCCCTTAATGCTCTTATTAATGAGAAGGGGTTTGAAAGTAAGCATTTTCAGGTATTGAGAATGTAATATTGTTGAAAGTGCTTAAACAACTGAGGTCATATCGTCAGTAGACTCCCTCCGGAAATCGAACCCGGGATTGCTTTCACAGAGGTCGAACGCGTTATCCAATTGCCTATACGGAAGCGCTGGTGAAATTGTACGAAAAGTCATTATACGATACATGTTTGTAACCTTTTAAAATATTACACAAAATACTGAGCTCTACAATCATGGAAATGAAATGAGTGCAAAGGGTGGAATTGTAGCTGTTGAGGGAGGTAATCGTCCGTTAGCTGACATAATTAATAAATTAGAAAACCCAAAATTAATTATAGTTATTAGCTAAAATTTAAATTATAATAGGTGAGTTAAAATTCACCGTTGAAAATGTTTATTAAATATTAATATCTTTACACTTGTAATTGTAAAAACAGATAAAAGAACGGCAATGTAATTAGCCCAAATCCTCTTTAATATTCGAATCTTTACAAGGAGAAGATGAGTGACATAGTGTGTGTGTTCTTTTTTCTCTTTTCATTTCGTAATTACTCTTGCTTTGCCACGTCATCAATTCAATAGGCTCTGTGTACCTGAATGTAATCGTGACGAAATCAATTATTATTGCTATCGTTATTAATGGGCGGTTTACGCTTCAAATTAAAGTATTTTCTTAATTCGGTTTTCATCCCGGGGAAATAACATTTTTCGGTTTTTTGTGTTTCGATTCCCTGCCGTGGGAGGCCGTCTCATCTAATGGCTTTTCTTAAAAGTACTGTCTCTTTTAGGGTTGACCATTAGTTCATCCCTTCGAGATGTTGAAGCAACTTGGAAGGCAAATAAGTCAACGGTAAATACTTTCGAAAGCAAGAAATTTTCATTTCGCCTTCCACAGTTGCTAAGATTCGTATAAGAGGTTGAAGAAATATAACTTACCGTTCGAGTAACTCAGGTTCCACCGTAAAAGTGTCTTCTCTACGAAACGTTTATTTCATTCCATAATACTGTAAATGCTTTCAGTTTCTGAAAGTTTTCGCCTTAAACAGATTCTGCATCACACAAGTTAGGCAAATGTTAGAGAGACAATTACATTTTTCGGAATGTTAATCTTAACATATATTCTGTCATGGAATGAACTTGAAAAAATCAACTTTTTCTCCACGTGAGGCGATTAATAAATTATTTCTCCATACTATTAACTCCTGAGAGCTGACAGTTTCACCGAAGCGACATCTCTCTGTTGAACAATATCTCATTTGAATCTCATTACAACTACTTTCGAATGAAGTAGAGGAAAACGAGGCTACGAGAATTCAGCAATAAATAAGGTTTCTAATTAAGGGAATTTATTGCTGCACTTTGGGTTTTATTCGTTAAAATTACTCTGGCACTTCTTCAAAATGTTTCGCCTCCTCCGAAAGTTTTCTCTTCTCCTCCTTCAAGAATTTCGCAGCAGTTTCTTCGCTTATTTTCCATTCCTTTCTTCGCATGGCCTTCTTTAGCCTCGTTCTTTGCCGTATCTCTTCCGCCTTCTGATGGTCTCTTGCTGGATGGAGGAGAAACTCATTGGAAAGAACATCAGCACTATTTCGGTCACGCATTGGTGATGAGGATCAAACTCAAAGAGTGCTTCATATGGGAGTGGAGTTTTCGCAGAAGGAAGTGAATGTAAGAGAA
Organism: Ladona fulva; assembly: GCA_000376725.2. Lineage (NCBI taxonomy): Eukaryota > Metazoa > Arthropoda > Insecta > Odonata > Libellulidae > Ladona > Ladona fulva. The sequence continues at coordinate 86,580 of KZ309111.1, read as the reverse complement.
AATAGTTTGTACGATTTACGAGTTAATTCATTTTCATAAAAATAACTGAATGCGACTCTTTGAAATTCATTCGGTACATTTCGTTTCCAAATCATGGGAAAATGTTTGTAAACTTTACGAAAAATTGCTTTAAAACGGCGATAAATGTATTTTCATTAAATTTAATTAACATTTTCTTTAACTCAAAATTCAAAGGAATATTTCCTTTAAGTCTGAGTTTGCTTTTTAATTAACATATTTTAATATTTCCTTAGTAGGCTGGAGACAGTCAGTTAAGATCAGTACTTTAATATCTCAAGAGATTAATGTGTCTTCTGGAGTTCCACAGGGATCTCACTTGGGTCCTTTAACCTTTAACCTATTCATTAATGACATAAATTCTGCTCTCAATAATGTGGATTTTTTTACTCTTTGCTGATGACCTGAAAGTTTATAAGTCTATACATTGTGTGTCTGACTGTCATATGCTACAAAATTCCGTAAATCAGTTGCTTGAGTGGTGTAAAATAAACGAAATGGATCTGAATGTATCCAAATGCAATTCAATAACTTTTCATCACAAGAAAAGACCAATCTTGTACAATTATTTCATTAATGATAACAAAATAAAGAGACGTAAATTTATTGTTAAAATCACAGTAAAATTGACAAACTTGTACAATTCCACATTATAAAGGAGACACGACCGGTTTCGGCGTACTACGCCATCATCAGGTGCATGGAAATTTATTTTAGCGCTATTTAAAGTACGGGAAATGTGGGGGAAGGAAAGGGGTGGTAAGGGGTAATGTTAGAGACATAGAATAAAGCAGGGGGAAAGGAAGGGGGGGTGGGGGTTGAAGAGGATAAGAGGTTGAAACAGGATAGTTATGTAAGGGAGGAGGAGGGGGTAATGAGGGTAGTATGATCGTTAAGGCCGATGACGAATTTTGTGAGAAAAGATATTCATTGGTAAGATAGTAGGAGAAATATCTGTGTTGAAGAATATGGAAATTTTCTAGGGAATCTAACTTGGGGCTTTTTTCACGTTTGGAGGATGAAAGCAGTAAATGTTGAAGAATGCTGTTTTTCCAGAAGATGGTTAGCAAAGTGGGAATGGGAGGAGTTGTTCTCAAATGCTTTGCGGTGTTTATTAACGCGAGTCGTAATGTTTCGGCCTGTTTGACCGATGTAAATGTCATTACAGTCATTATATTGTAATCTATAAATAGCGGGCTATTTAAACCGATCAGGTTTATCTTTGTTATTTCGGAGGAGAGAATTTAGATTAAAATTGTTATAAAATGCTGGCTTAATTATATCTTGGGGAAAATGTATAAGAACTTTATAACTGCAAGAGTCGATGAAATTTAACTTGGACCAGTGAGGAGTGATTAATTCGGGAGTAGGAGAGAGAAGTAGAGGTAGTGCAAGTCTTCTTTGCTTTCTAGCAATTAATTTATTAACTAGGGATTGAGAATAACCGTTTTTTGTAGCCAAGTAATACATTATTTCTTGTTCAGATTTAAAATTATCCGTGAACATGGAAATCTTAAGAAGCCGGTGGATTAAGGAATGTATACTAGCCAGTTTGTGATAGTGGTTAGAAGTAGCGGGAATTAAGTGATCTGTGCATCTGGATTTTCGATAAATAGAGAAGGAAAGCTTCTGATCAGAAATGCTTAAGTTAAGGTCAAGGAAGGGTAGACTATGGTTTTTTTCCAGCTCGTGGGTGAAGGTGATGGGGGGATGGGGGGATGGAGGGAGTTAAGGAAATTAAGAAACTGCATGAGTCGCCTTTGAGAACCAGTCCAAATACATAGAATGTCATCAACATATATTTGAGTTTGAATTTCAACATTCTTTTATGTATCCTCAAAAATGTATGTATTCCTTTGTATTCTATATATTTCTTTATTTTATGATGTGCTTTATGTACATACTTTATTTTTATCAATATTGTGATATTTTTTGTTCTATTTCTTTATGTATCCTATAAAAATGTATGTTTTTTATGTATTCTATGTATTTCTTATTTATCCTACAGAAAGAGGGCATTTTTATGCCCGTTTATTAAATATATTCTATTTGAGAATGGATACATTCTTTAAACAGCGCTATTAATCCATAGCACAGTCCCTACCGACATTACTGCAAAAATACTGCATTTTCTTGTAGTAAAGTACTCGGTTTTTTATTTTGTCATTCGAAATATTTATTTTATCGTACCTTTTTACAAAACTAATCTCCGTCTAAAATCCTCTATCAATTTTTAGGTTGAATGGTGTTAATGTGGAAGGGAAGACCGACTCTGTTTTTTCCCTGGGACACTTATAATGAAAATTTTACAAAATTTGTATATTGATCTCAATACATTTAATACATCCATGTAAGATAACAGTTTCTCCGATATTTTCCTAGTTTTATATAGACAGACGAACAAAACTCCTTAATATGTAAATTCACGGTTGTGAGACTGCTTCCATTCAATTTTTTATGTGCTCATACGCACACAAACTGTGAAATAAAGCTTACAATAGGCCAATGAATGTATTTATCAGTAATATTTACTATTCCCTAAATCAAGACTGAGACATCTTGACAAAAGATGATTGAAAGATATTTCTCTTCTCATTCTATTCAATTTCTAGTAATCTCAACTGCTGTTGTGTTTTTGCATCAGGCAGTTTTGATTATAAGATATCAGTTATTATGTTATTGCATTGGTAGATTCTAGGTTGAAGTTAAATCCAGACTATCGGAATCAACGAAAGCATATTTTCGTAGATTTGAAAAACATGGATACACATACTTTTACGAACCTGCGATCGAAATTATTGATCCATGTCAAACCAGCTAGGAAGATAAATTCCATATACTGGGATTCTTATCTGAATTATCCAGTAATTGAAGCCAATTTCCATAACGATAAAAATGAAGCGATATAAATTAAAATTTATCCACTCTCAAATTTTCTTTAAATTAGCTTACTGACTCCATATTTGTTACCAAATTATTTATTTTAACTTCAAAGTTCAATTACATAATAATTACCGACGTTCGTTAACTTAATTACGAACATATTCGAGTTAATAACGCGGTGATGACGTTGTTATTCATCGATGCATTTTTAATTTCAACCATTTGGAGCTCACGAATTTAATAAATTAGACTTAAGTATGAATGCTTGCAATCTGCGAATTTTAAGCTGATTACGATGCGAATGTTCATTTCATTATAATTGATACATAATTAAGACAAATCAAAGGGTACTTTACAATAATGAAGTAACTAGCTGATGCTACAATAATCAAGAAATTCACTATCCGTACTCGAATATTCATCGGAATTAGCTATCTAAAGAAATCACGCTGTCTACTTATGGTCATAGATATTATCCAAAGGAAATAGTCAGCCTTTTATCATATATATGCTTATGAAAACTAGTCTTTAATAGTTTCATCTTTTTGCATATTAATGTAGTAAAATGTCAGAATGAAACTCTTGTCCCTAATATCAGTCTATAAGTAAATTTTTAAAATATGTTAAGACGCTATAGTGTAGAAAACCCATTAGCATAGGATTTGCGTATCATATGTACTGCATATGTACATACATATGTATTTAAGTGAAAATTTATAGCCATGTTTAATTTTGTTTTCCCTTCTGTATCATTAATTCTAACTTTAGGATAAATATGACGTACTATGTATAATTTCTCGCAAAGGTAAAAACGTTTATCATAATTAGAAAATTTCTATCCAAAATTTAAGCCTTATCCAAAATATTCACTGATCCTATAGAATTCGAAATAAACGGAAACTACGTATCAAGAAGTCGATAAAAAGAGCTCAAATTTCAAATTGTGGTATAGGACAGCATGTGACAAAGCAATAATCTTCAGAAATATTCATGTTTATTATTGAGCTTTTGTGTACAGTGTGCAACTGTCTACCATTGAATCCGTCACAATAGTCCGGAATCGGAGCGACGTATATGTTTTGATGATACGGCATTTTGAAAGGAATAAAAATCGGTAGGGATTCCAGAGATATCTTTTAATTCAAACATCCGATGAATACCTCAACCCGTCTGAGGACTGGAGCATTCAGTTGCTTCACCGCTGAGAGAGAAATCTCTCGGATTTTTTTCTTTCGTTCGTCATCTCTCGTGTATCCCATTCTTCCCTTTTCTCCGGATTCCCGTGGCCATCCCACAAGTGTCCTGCTCGTAATTTTTTACAGGGGCTTTCGAGATCTATGGTTCCTGATATGGCATTTCTTTCTGCATGATTTCCTTTCCTAAGAACCTCTCCTTAAGAGTTTTTCTCTTCGAGGAATGCAGTATTCTCCCCAAAAGGCTTTTTTTCCTCTTCCGTCCGTTTCCTCGTCGCAACAGTCCTCCACTACTCATTCAGCCTCTCTTTTCTCCGCAAACGCATATTGGCGCTCCCTTTGCCTCTTCCAGGCCGTTTTCCGCGTTATTGCATCTTTTTACTACTAAATCCCCTGTCTTTCTCCGGTTCGAGTTTCTTCATTTATAAACATTGACACAATATTGGCTTTGAGGAAAATTCTACTATGTGGGTGTATAAGAGAGATATAAATGTACAGATAACAGTATTTGAAAACCCCGTTTTGGATATAATAAAATAAATTTTTGATGTTGAATCTTATGTTCTTTAAATAGTATATTAAGAATTTTCAATAAATGAAAAATATTTATTTTTTGTTGCTGCATAGTTTTATCTTGCCGTAACTCTCGAGGTTGAATTTTGTTTTATAAGTCGTTAGAAAAAGTACCTTAGAAATAGACTAATTATCGACAATAGTAGTAAATACATCAGCCATTAAATATCAATCATCAGAATGTAACTAAGTAGTTTATGAAAGCATTTGAAATAGTGACAACCGTATATTTACAAATATGTCTAATATTTCATAAAATCTTTACATATACTAATACGGAATGCAGAACATAAAAAATGGTTCCACATCATCAATTATAGCTTATTTCTAATAAAATTTTATGCGTCATTATTACAATATTATATACACATTAAATTATTATAAGATCTTTTTACACCTTCGTCTATATTCCTTATTTGTTTTTGGTAAAGGTTTCAAGGTCTCTTGAGGTAACATATCCCGTTCCTTTGTTTATAAACGAGTATTTCATCACATCCGTCCTTTGTTTCCTTAATTTTAACTTTTCATTATGAACACCACGCGCAATATAATTCGGTTTTTCCCATCTTGGCACCTTCCATGATTCTCCGGCGTAAAAATGCCTACTATCAATTGAATCTCCTCCTTTTTTCTAACCAACACCATCCAAGAATTTCTTACCTTTTTGTAACACTACCTTCTCTATTGTATATCTAATGCATACATTGCAGTTTTCCGTTGTATGTACTTATACTGCTAATGGATATGCAATTGAAGTAGCTTATTATTCTCCAAATATAATTGATAGATGAAGCCTTTACTCTGTGGAATTCCATAATCAGGCAGAAATGAGACACTTATATATTAAAGAGGTCGATCAGAAATACAAGTGCATTGCTTCTTTGTGGGAGTTAACTAAGTTGAGAAAATGATACGTTGGGGTTCAGACCATAAGAGTTTGTAACCACTTTCATCGAGTATGACGTTTCCTGATTTTAATGGATAGCAGATAAATATACAGAATAGCATATTTATTATGGGCAATTAAAGTCACTAACTCCATATAACCAAGTACTTATCTACCTTAATATTCAGAACACAGAAGGAGCTGTGAACTTACAAACAAGATGTATAATCATCTCCCTTTTTAATTACTTAAAGTCCTTTTTCCTGAAAACAAGAGAAGATAACAATGCGTTCCATTTGGCGCGATGGCATACGTTATCGAAATTGCGCGAGAATTGCATCATGAAGTAGCAATTGTATACTCCTCCGGGAGCGATCTGCAAAGTGTGCTAATTGTTCCCCTGTGGACTGAGGCGGGCAGTGCAAAGGCCACGGCATCTTTCAAAGGGTTAAATATCACCGTAATACCAAAGTAAAAGAACTTCGTAAATGCTACGTACAGGTGACCTCATTTCATAAAACTCTAAACATCTGACAGAGCTCCCAAGCAAAATATTCATAAAATGGGCTATGATGCAGTCCCTAGATGTTGGACAACAGATGATTTGAATACCGAATAGTCACAGAGGGAAAGATAAGGTCACAAGATACTGAAATATTCCAAGATAGCACCTTAATTTAATATTTACATAAAAGTCTGTTGCTATGATCGACCTACTTCAATTGATTTCTTCCTGAGATAGTTCCACGGTTCGATTACGGGGAAATTCCTGGAAAGTGAATAGTGTAGCATCCATGCCGCGGTTCCGCGCCGGAAAGCTTGGTGCGGAAGCCTTGAGTGGAAAGACGGTTCCGGTTCTCGGAAGAAGCTCCAGTTGCGCGCCGGTCGCATCTGCTGACCCATAGGGTCAAGAGCGGTCGACCCGAATGTATAAGTGGTTCGGTTCAGGGCAAAGGGGAGAATAGTGTTATCTTCGGGTAGCCACTGCCTGGATGCCGAGCACGAGGCCGTCCAGTGAGCCAGTAGTCCAAAGGTGACGCCCGCCGGATTCGGAGTTAGCCGACCAGGCTAGAAGACAGTGAGTTGGTCCCTTTTTCTTAAAAAAACTCGCTCGATGAATGAGGGTTACTCCCTTGTGGATTATTCGAATAAACAAAAGTTTGGCGTAGAAACTCGGCTCTACTGTTCGATTGATATTCCCAATGCCGTAGAGGACGGGGTCTGGGCGGAGGTGCCTCTGCGACAATAGACTACTTTTTTTCGCACAAATTAAAAAAAAAGTGATGTTACTAAAAACAAGCGATAAAATGAATTTTATTTTTTCTTTGAGACGCGTAAAGGAGCATTTCTCCCTCTTTCAAACCTGCTTTGAAAGTTGTATCCTTGCTTGAACTGTTTACTAAAAAATATATTCAAACCCTTGAACCTTGATTTAGGCAACTGATTTCCAAAATCGCACCACAGGCATCACAAATTGCACCAAATTCTCAAAAACTTAATAAATAACGAACATCAAGCACATTGGACGCAGGGGCAAGTATCTTTTGGAAGTTTATTTTTTTAAACCACAATAGAAAGAAACATGTATGTTAACATGTCTCCAGTGTAAGGAAAAATGGTTATAGTTGAGGATGATAGCAAATATCTGAAAGTTTTCTGATTGAAAAAATCTAAAAATTTAAAAACATTCACCGCACGGCGATGAGGTGCAGTTAGGGAAGCCCTGCCATTTTGAAAGAAACTATTTTCCTAAACGCATATGAATACCACTGTAATGATGGCCCTCAAAATAAATCAAAATAATTTTAACTCATCTTTAAAATTTAAAGGGTCTTCTCTGTAAAACACGTCAAACTATTCAGTTTGCATTATACACTGCAAAAAGCAAACATTAATGAATTCCTGTAATTACATGTAAGTATTCGAAAGACCAATCATTTTATAGAAGACAACAACGAATTTTAAACATTCCTAATCACTCAAATACATGCATTATTACTTTCCAGAGATCCAAAGTTCTTCCGTAGCTCTGCGGTGGTTTCGTCGTTCTTTGACTTTAATTGCTCATTAATTTTTGCAGCCTATTTTTATTTAAAATGGGCGAAATTTGAACCATCTTAGACGTGGTAGTAGTATTGTTAAAAGTGCTTCAACAGCTTAGGTCATTTCGCACATAGGCTCCCACCCGGAATCGAACCCGGGACCACTTTCACCTTAAACCGTCTTAGCATCGAATTTAAGGTCCCACTGGGACGTGTATTTGGATAATGCAGTAGAATAGCATCTCTATAAAGGAGATCGCGAATTTCAACTCTCTATCATAACGAAAAGTTCCCCAGACGAATTTCTGAAATTTTGCGCAATGCATTTTTAGGGGAAAAGTACCTTTTTTAGGGCCTACTAGGATCGAACCTATGGTACCCAGGAGCGATATCTTACGCTCCTCCCATTTCCTCCCATTCCCATCTCCTCCAGCGTGATTGTCGCCTTCCACGTGTAAAAAAAATTGACCGGTCACTGTTTCTTCTTTATTAGCCCCTGACTTTGTATCCTATATAAGTAGAAAATGACTATGACTCCCCTTTTTGGAGTCATCTCTATTCCCCACACCCACAGTTATTGGGAACGCATTCGCGCTGTTGAATTGGAGACATCACATAAATCGGTAACCCGGAACTACCCTTTGTCTTCTAACGCGAGTTCCATCTCCGACTTACGGATGATGTTTTTAAACCTCCATTAACCCAATACTGTCATCATTTGCAAGAATCTTAAAAATATTAATTTGATACGAGGGTTGGCCAAAAAATACCGCCCCGCATTTTTTTCTCAGAAAGTATCTGCATAAATGGAATTTACCCATATAAAGATTAATGTTTTATCTGCTTAATCTATTTTTCCACATAATCTCTTTCAAAGTCTATTGCCTTCGTCCAGCGATTTTCTAGGGCATGTATGCCCTGTCGGTACCAGTCCTCGCTCTGGTTATGGACCCAGGTTTTCACTTTCAACCGCATTCTAATTCACTCCATACCCAGCAACCAACTGTATTCTTATCGGCTGCAGATGTTTCATACGCTTTGCGTAAACGTCTGGAAATATTCCCTACCATTCATTTCTCTACACACATAAATTCAATCACAGCACATTGTCTGTTACGTTTGTTACGGTCAGACTTCATTTTGAAAGCTTATTTCAGCATATCATAGCGCATGTTATCCGCAGATGAAAACCGAAACTATGCACATACACACAAACGAAACGTCAAAGATTTCGAACCTACAACTTCGAATTACTAGTATTGGTTTTAGCTGGAAAAATATAAAAAAATATGTGGGACATTGCATTTTGACCAATCCTCGTAGTTAAATTATTTTTAACATATTTAGTTAGTACATTAATGGAGGTTTATGTTATCCATTCTTAGGAGAGTTGTATCCTTCTCCATTCTAACTAATGGAGCCGGTAGGATTTGTTCGACGAAATGAGACGGTGTTTGCTTCCATCGCTGTAACTTGTCCAGATGCCGGATGGAGAAGACGAAAAAGATGCATCAATAATGCCAACTTCTCGACTATGAATCCAAGTCGAGAGTGAAGACGGTATCTCCATACATATGCAAACAGCCGCGCCCCTGTTTCTTCTTCCCTTCCGCATATATTCTATTCGCAGGTGACGCCCTCTCCAGCAATATTTTACTCTTTGCGCCGTTACACGCCTTCCGTCGGAACGCACCCCGCCTTAGCCGTGCTCTTCTTATCTCAGACACTTTCCTTCCCTTAGCAAATCCTCCCAACTCTTATTCTATCCATCGCCTTCCGCTGCACCTTATCCTGCAGCATCCCTCTGACGATCCCTCAGAGATTAGAGGAATAAAATGGTACAATTCCTTATCTTTGGTTTAGATCCCTGTGCCTCTTCCACTTGCCTCTGGCATGACACGAATTAGTTCAATGAAAGAAGACACTGGTTTTTAAGGCCATGTATTTTTACTAGACGGTAAAATAATCTATAAATAACTTTAGTTATTCTTTCATAGCTGAATTAAACTTTTAAGATCAATAGAATGAAGTCGAGACTATGATACATTTGCAACATGGCCGTGAAAGATAATTTGAAGTTATGTTAGTTATCTGTCATTTACCGATTCTCGAAGAAAGTGAAAAATGTATACTATACATCTACATAAATAGACTGCAAGCCGCCTTTCGGCGTGTGGCAAGGGGTTTAAACACCAATCGTTCGTGTTACCTCTTTAGCTTATTGCTATTACGTATGGTTTGCGGAAAGAATGAGTCCCTAAAACGACTTTTCCTCGCATTTATTTCTCTTGTTTTTCTCTCGGATGGGCCGAAGCAGCAAAAGGGTAGGATAATACCGATTATGTCTTCAGCAAATGTAGTTTCTTTGAATGTAACAAGAGGTCGCAGCCTAGCTTCTAATCTCCTTTCTTTCAAGGTTTCCCAACCTGCGTCTGAGAGCATTTGCGTAACGCTTGCTTTTCTATCATATTGCTTTCTAACAAATCGTATCGCCTTTCGCTGCACTTTCTCGAATTTGCGGGTTCACGTTCCAGATTCTGGATCCAATACACTTGATCCCTAACTAAGCTGAAATAAAATCGCTCTCTAACCCTTTCATCGCATCTACCAATAGTACGCTTTATAAAACCGAGCTTTTTAATGGCTTCACCGCAGATTTTTCGAATATGTGGGCTACAGTTTAAGTTATTTGTAAAAGTGATTCCGAGATATTTAACTCAGTCGACTACTTTTATATTAATCCCACTATTTTACCTATCACAGAATCCAGTCAATCGATCTTCCCACTTTTATCATATGCGATTTTGGCATTTCATTAAAAACATTTTTTAGTTTAATTTCCTCCAATGCACCACCTATGAAACATGGTCTTGTTTCTCCTCTAACGGAATAGCGAAATGATAAAATAAAACCGCAGTCCTTGACGGAATACACGGCAAAAAAACTTTCAATAAATGCCGAATGATTATCATTATCGATTCTTAGTTTTCGGAATGAGGCACTCTGAATTGTTAAAATAATTAGAAAGTTTCTCCCTGAATTTAAATGTGTAGATTAACGGCGGAGAATCTGAAAATATATTATCTAAATATCTCTTGCGAATCATCTGGACGAGACGCAGAGTTTCCAATACGTAAAATAGGCTTTCATCTTTGTCAGTATCACCTCTATGTCTTTCTTCTTAGATTTTGGCTTCCCAGTATATACACCAGGAAGCTTATACCAAATATGTTGCGGATATGCTGCAACCAGTTATCGATTCGTACGCTGCTGTAGCCAACGGCAAGTATCGTGGATAACTAATTAGGCCACAGGTATCATTTAGTTGGTAGCACAACCTAATATTCTTCAAAGTATCATCTTAAATATCAAGAAGTATAATACGGGAATAACTTTTAAGGGATGATAGTAATAACACCTTAAGTATCAACCTAAAAATCTTGTTGCAGGTTTGTAAATTGAAAACAGTTTCAGATGCTTTAAGATAAAAAGAAATATATCAGTGTACTCTATTAGAAAATACTACACTTCCGTTTGATAATCTTCGAAGCACAATCGATTTATGTTATATTTTGTAACCATTTTCCAAATTACATTTTGCGATGGATTCCGCCAACTGAGATATTTTTCATAATCTGACAGAGCAAAGAATATAATTAATTATTATTGTTATTTATTCTTAGGGCGTGGTTAGGCCCAAATGGCCTCTCTTCCGCCTATACTCTGGATATATTATATGGTAATAATATTAAACTAATACCAATAATAATGGATTAAAATTAACTTGTATCTAAAAAAAGTAAAATCAAAACAATTCAACAATTTGACAAACATAAGTAGACGAAACAGACTGCATACACTAATTGTAAACACAAACAGTAGGAAAAGTAATACATATAACTAGATATAGATAAATAGTAAACAAAGATTTTAGTTATGGGGAAAAATCTTCAACTGAAGGTTTACGTAAAAAAATCTGTGTCGCGGGATAGCACCGACACAAGAAGATGGACGAAAAAGAAAAACCGACGAGAATTCCGTACAAACACATTTAGAAATTTCGCATGAATATTTTAGTCTATTATTTCATCTTTGTAACTGATTATTTTTCAGGTGGTTTACAAATTAATGCCTCAGCTGAATTCAAACTGAGTATTTTCGCAAGATAGTTTACGCGATGTTACATTATCATTTTTGTTCAAAATATGTGTACATCTAGAGAAAAATGAGAGGGATTTCAATCGAAAGAAAAACTAATGATAATGTGGGCAGTTGATTGATGGACTGCTTTTCATTTGGCCACGCGAAATATTAAATTTCAGCGGATTTCTCTCAACCAGAGCAGAGATAATTTCAATTTTTGGCAAATACGAAACTACGATAATTTTAGACCCATTCATACTAATCATGTTCATCTAGAAGAAATCAAATCGGTGGGAATAGAATACGTTACGGAGCTGTGAATGACGATAAATGAAAGTTCTTTATGCGCAGAATCCTAGCGCAGGCGATGGAAAGGGTAATAATCCAGCCGAGTGTTTGCAATTAATCGTTGAAATTTGCGTTAAAATCCTGTTTGTGAAATTATTCATTTGAAATATTCGCTGTTTCGTTGGTGGTTCTCTTTTGATTCGATGTCGTGTATTTATTGGGGTCAATCAAAGTATTCTCTATCGTTATTATTGAAGTATTAAGCGTGTGGATTTCATGAATATTTAACATAAACACTAGGGCTTCCTTATATTGCATGTCACTGTGGCTGAAAAGCAATGTCATCATAGCTACGAGTAAAACTGAATCATGAATTCCATTATGCTTTTCACAAAATAAAAATGGCATTGACTTCAATTATCGATACGTTCTTTTCTAACTGATGATCAATTTCACCTCGAATTCGCCTCGAATTGCAGTGTAGCACGAAAACAACAAAGAAAGAGATAATAAAGTTCTACCCTACAATATGTGTAATAAATCACAGAATAAAAGTCCATGCTCTCGATTTAAAACCTGACTGATTCTACAAAATCCTGTTTGCCGGAGACCATAAAAATATCACTTTAAGATCTTATGATTTAAAACCATCGTTTACATGTTATTCTTTTGCATGGCTAAAACAAAGACTCAAAGAAAGGATAGTCTGGAAATAAAGTAATTTATTTTTAAAAATAACTTTTTTGATATACCAACTATGAGCGGCGTAGCCAGGGGATGTTTATGGGGCGTCTTTAATAACCTAATTCGTTAAACGATTCTTTATACATCTGAAAAATTGATCCATTCTGCAAAGAAAATCGCGAAAGAGAAGTGATAAAATGAGATTTCTTTACTAAAAAAATTGACCATAAGAAAAATTCTATTTTAATTCTAAAAGCTTTTTTCAGAGTAAAGATTTTCCGTCATTTCCCTCATATTACGCTATTTTTCGTCTAAAGATGATTAAATGCGAAGATTGAATTTAACTTCAATTAAATTCAATAGTGTTACACTGCATCGCTAATACGATTACAATGTATTCACGCTTATTTAAGGTACTTAATAAATTACCGGAAAATGATATTATTCACTAAAATATTTGTAATAAGTAGATAAATAAGACTGAAATAAGAAACATATCATGTTTAATTAATATGAGCAAAATTGAGAGGAAAATTCCTTGAGATCTCACGGAAGGAGATTCTGGATTTTTGTGATTATTCAGCATTTTTGATTCCTATTGGACTATCGAAGATTTAAGTTAACCCTTTTCGTAGGAACTCGGATACACTCTCAGTTCCATTCCAAATGTATTCTTACTCTACAAAACTCCCATAATCTCTGAACGCTAAAATAGCGAGCGTCCCCTTCTCATGCACAACGACAAACAATTGACGGTGATATTCCGTTCCATGCATACAATATGAGTTTTCTTTGCGTCCCTTGGATGCCAAAAGAGCTTCTATACGTGCGGTATTCCATGGGTTGGAAGTTAGTCGCCTTACTGTAATTAATTCCATGACGCAAATGCACTGTCGCTGTCGCCGCTAAGTGCGTCCCATAACGCAGTCTTGATTCATATTGGAGATACAAATGCTTATGCGCGGCTAAAGTACCCCAAATTCATAGTATTACCTCTCTTTACTTAAAGGGATTAGTAAGCCGAGTATATAACTCGTGTATTTTGTTAGCTCTAAATTTAGCTACTAAGAAGTACGAAATTATGGAAAAGAAAAAGATATGAAGCTTCAATTAAAGGAAAATTTCTGTTTGATTTCTGATACAGATTTATTGGTGGTTAATGTTAAATAGCAGTAAATAAAAAATTAATTCTGGAATGACGGTAATACGTTTGATTTTAGTGATTTGTAAGCCTCCATCAAATAACTTTTCACTCACTTTATGTTCATTCCAGTCCACGAAAACTATTTTCTCGTGGGTTTATCAAACGGTGGTGAATGGTGACTTAATTTATTTCATACCTGTTTTTCTTCGAAAAGTAAACAAAATCGAGTGGCCAGACCTTATGGAGAGAAGAATTAATGGTGAAATATCGTGTTTTATTTTCCCTCGTTCTCATAAAGAGACGCCGAACTGCTTACGTAAAGAATGAGCAGTGATCGGAATCGAAATTCGTACAGACTTAATATTGCCTTCCTCATATTTCTAGAAGCATTTTTTCGACTGTTAAACAAGCGAAAAAAAGGTTAACGATGGAGAAAATTTATCTCTCGAATACTTTTTTTTTGTTTCTGTCATTGATGGTTTTCCTTTGACGACATTTTACATATTTACCAGTCAGCTAATTTGATACTTTCTAATTACTCAGGTAGTTAAGCAGTATCAGACGATATAATACTTATTTAGTAAATCTTATTCATCAAATTTTAAAGCCATCTTTCCTGATTTATTCTACGACAGTTTCTTTCCGCAATTCCATCCCAGCAACTTTGAATGCAAACACTAGAACATATCTTGTTCCCGTGTCCCAACAATATACCTACTTGCAGTGTAAGAGAGAGACTTGCTCGAACCGCTTAACCTCTCTGTGGAATATTTTCGAAATTCGAAATTTTATCGAAAAATCGAAATCGATTATTCTTGAAATTCGATATATTATCGAAATTTCGGTACCTGGAATTTCGTTGGACTCCCGTCCTCTCTCTACTACACAACTACTTCCCATCATTTTCCATTATTTTTCCTTCCTGTCCTCCACCCTTTCGATCTGACCTTTCTATCGCAATGGATCCCTTTTCTGTCCTCTAACCATTTAGCCACAAAAGGGTGGAGAATGGCTGGTGACCAATACGGCGTCAAATCTCACACTTCATTTTCTCGCCCTTTTCCCCGCCGTTCCAATTTCTCCCGCACCTTTTCTACCGCCCCCAATCCCTTATTTCGGAAGGGTCTCGCATTCCTCTTTTGATGGCATCGGTGGTGTGTAAGACAGGGAATTTTGGCTTTGCACTCTTCCAAAGAGGGGAAAAACTTCTTTTCGACCGCAGCTCGCTCATTCCATCAGATATCGCACGGAGAATCCTATATAGGATGCGATTTTTTGCAGTGGTATGTGATGCTGGACGAGCGTTGAGGAGATATAGAGACATGTGATTGGAAGATGCCAAGGGACGGTGTAGTTATGTAGACTCCGACAAAGGTCATGGAAGATGAGAATTTTTTTAAATGAGAAAATATACTCTATTATATGGAAGGTCTTTTACACCGTTGAGAAACTGCACAATTACTCTTTGTGACTCAGAGAATAATGTTTCAATTTTTCTTCAGCAACAACGGAAAAACATGTTCGATCTAATCACTTCAGCACAGTCTCCTGGATATTCAATACTATTCATTAGGAGAGATAAAATAAAACTTGGTTTTTATCAGCAGTTCCCTAAAATTATGTTTGCACTCCATTGGTTCCATACCATCCGTCTCCAAATCATGACATATGAAAAGTATTTATAATTTATAGGGAAATAGGCAGTTCAGAGGATGACTCTGTTGAATGACTTCGATAAATGTATGAAATGGTGCGATGATTGGCAATTAGAGCTCAATATAGACAAATGTTCAGTAAATAACTTCTTCTAAAGAGAAAATAACGTGAATGAATATTCAAACAGCCTCCGAGGGAAAACTTAATCAATGGTAGAATCGGTGAAATATCTTGGAGTAACCCTCAAAAATAACAGGTGATAATGAAATTCGTAATATATGTGGACGAGCGTTGTAAGTAAGTAGCGTTGTAAGTGTTGTATTGTTGGTTTATTATTGTAACTCGAAAATGTATGTACGTATCATATTGGTGTATTGTGTGGCCTTAGGATAGATATTCTGTACAAGGTAAAACAGTTTTATTATTGAAGTTAGCCATGTATATATATCGTTGTATTCTACAATATACTTGTGTCGTGTAGTATTGTAATTATTTTAGAATAGTAATAAGTTATCACCGGACTATTATACCGGGCACCTGAAATTTATTCTAATTTATTTAATATATGCAATTTTGCAACAAATGCAATAGTGATAGAAATAATAAGTAATAAGTTTTCGACGATCATTTATCTTTATTATCCAACCAAAGTCTTCTACGTCTTTCGAGAACTTTTTGTTTATAAATGCAGAGAGGTAATGGACTTTTGTTGGAAAAGTTTACATAAAATGTTGTCAAAAATTCTAAAGAACGTGGATACGAAATTAAACTTAAAAAAATGTACGTCAATGTTTAGACTCATAGTTTGTTTTCAGAGCGAAACTCGGTACCGTATCTCCTCGAAAAAATTCTTCCTTGATTACTTGAATCGTTCCTATGTTTACCTTCCAGGTAGCTAAACAAGGGCAAACCTTTTTCGCGCAGTTTGGCTTCACCTTTTATGATTACGAACACGTGGGCGAATGTAGTTCTCCCCTGCCATCGATCACGCCCTCGTTCGCGCAATTGGTCCGTCGGATAGCCTAAAGTTATTACTTGGAGGCAGCAAAAGTCAACAGGGCCATTTCTCAATTAAAAGTGGCGGGAGTGGGGGAGGACATTAAATAATCCATCAACATATCGCGGATGGGAGAGGTGAGGATGGAAAGGGGAGAAAGGGGCTGGAGATGAACCGATTCGGAAGCCTCACAGGACATCGGGCAATCTTATCACGCTGAAGCTACATCGATAATTCTCCCCAGTCCTAGCTTGGTGATTCTACGAAGCATCCTATAAATATTTAAAACTGATGTACAAGTTGCAAGGTAATTTAAATCCAATCCATGAGTCAAATACTCGCATGTTCATGGGATGGTTCTTCAGGAGTGCAGTTTTTATTGGTCTGATTTTGAAAACTCAATCACTTTTCATTATTCAATGTTTGTCGTACGCTGGTGCTTCAAGGTTAAGGGAAATTAATTGCCAGTTCTAGAATTGCGGACTCATCCAGGGACAGAAAGATTTATTGATCAAAAGTTAATTAAATTGATTAAATAAACATAGTTTTAATTCAGCCATTAGTTGAATCATTACAAGGCTACACACTTTGTGCATTTCATCAGCGTATTGTTTAGTTAAAAAGTACACAAATTACGTTATTACTTTAAATTAAATTGCTTAGAATTATCACAGTAGGCCCATATAAAATGCTTCCAAATTCGTGTCGTTATTTGTAAGTTTATATTACTTAAAACTATACTTTAGAGAAGTTAGAAGATTTTGACTATGACAATCTTCATTTTGAAAGAAATTTGGAAAGAAAAATAAATGTTGTCCAATCACCGAGATCCGATGTTATACATAGTCCCAAATTCCGTGGAAAAGTTTTGGTAGTAAAAATTAGCTCTTCACATTAAAGAAATTATAATCTTTTTTACCAAATTCACTTCCAAGCGTCTGCAAACAATTCAATGAAACAAAGAGGAGAAAGAAATTTCAATTAAAGAAATTGGAGAAAGTAATTTTAAAATTTCCTTAGTTTGATTATGAAATATTTCTCATCCATAACTTATAGACTTTTATTTTAATCTCTCTACCAATTGTTTAAAGATGTACCTCTATTCAAAGCAATAACTATAAGGTTTTTTCCAATTAAACATATCTAACTTAGTGTTCCAGAAAATGGTTGTTAATCGTTACGATCTGTTAATGAATTTTAATGGTTTTTTTAATAAACCAAGAAATATACATTAGCACATTTTCAGTTCACAATATCACCTTTTATTCTAAAGATGGATATCCACTAGGAGGTCAGATTACGAAAGAGGGATAAAAACAAGAAATTACAGTAAAACAGAAATTGTTCTTGTTAGTCTTTCATCATGTAGAGCTACCGATAAGTTGAGGCTAAAAAGAAGGATTTTGTTAACTTCTATTAATTGATTTCTGAGAAAAATCCTACACTGTTCAATGCAAGATACATAAAGATTAATAAAATTCCGTGAATTTCGCTATATATTTCTATCAACCATCCTCGTATGGAAGCGTGAAAATAGAGACTATAGGGTTGTATCCAGCAAAGGTAGCATATTCTACCAAATTATTTTCATATAATTGTTTAGACCGAGGTTTGAAGCATATTTTTCTCCCTGAAATTCTTAAATTAAGAATTCATGATCTCAAAACATACAAAAATATGAGTTAAAAGGGCTATTTTAGGAGGAAATTTTTATAAAAACCAAGTTAACGGTATGCATAATTCATTCACATAAAAAAATCATTAAATTTGGAAAGATTTGAAATATTTATGTTCGTAATGCTCAGAACGAATGGGATTTTGGTCATTAGACTCAATAGCGTTCGAGGAAATATCAGAAATGCTTACGAGTAGCTGTCTGAATATGCGGCCTCATGCAGCCCTTTCCAGTGGTATCAATTAAGAAATAAAGGAACCATTACGGAAATTAATAGTAAAGGTATTTATTCATATTTTTATCGATTCCGCAATCAAAATCAGATATATTTTATAGACAGTAACTCTCGTCTACCTTCTTGCAACATTGTTTATCTCAAAAGTTCGGATAATGAGTGAGCAAGCAAGTTTTAAAGACATAAAAAACAGCCATTGGTTTGTATCATTGTAATCTTTTTACTAATTTAATTGTACTAATGATACAACCGTTGGAAAATGATAATGTGCACCTCCTTCGAAAATCCAAATTATTTTTTAGATAAGATATGGGAGACAAATAAATTAAAGATACTTATTCTCACTAGTTTCATAGTCATTGTGTATGGACATTGGTCCTTTATATTTGAAGGATATCATAGCATTGCTCACCTAAACCCATTTCATGTATATCAACATGAAGATAATGCTCTTACTTTTCAATACAAATGTAAGTTCTCCTTCCTTCGCGAAAAAAATGATTTGCAGTTTCAGTTTTCCGCAGAGGCGGAAGACGTTGACTATTACGAACTCTTCCATTAAAAAGGTTTTAGAGATAACATTCCCAGAAACGTAATTGCAAACATTTTCACTACTTCATCATGAGAATAAATTTGTTTTTTATGTGATAAACTTTACGGTAAATGTACAATAAACTGGTAAGCACCCCAACAATCATTTTATGTTTTAGTATGCGTCTAGTCCATTACTTCGTGACGAACTTACGTCCCCGGGTATTCTTATGGGATAATGCATGAGCTCGAATTCAACAATTACTTTGGTCGCCAAGGCGTTGTTTATTACTTCAAAATTCCACAAAATTTCCTTTTCCTGAAATTTATTCTAATTTATTTAATATATGCAATTTTGCAACAAATGCAATAGTGATAGAAATAATAAGTAATAAGTTTTCGACGATCATTTATCTTTATTATCCAACCAAAGTCTTCTACGTCTTTCGAGAACTTTTTGTTTATAAATGCAGAGAGGTAATGGACTTTTGTTGGAAAAGTTTNTTGTTTCTAATTTAATTTTGTAAAAGAAACTATCTCTGCAAGTCATAAAAATTCACTTTACGTACATTTCTTACTGAAACTTATTAAACGCTCCTGGTTTCGAACCCGAGCCTTCTGAGAGATGTGAATAGTGTTCATGGGCCTTTCGACCCCGTAGAAACATGATGCACTTTGTCTCATATCTCTATCTCAAGTTGTTTCTTAAATAGAGGGGTGAACGGACAGACGGACAGGGAGAAATTTTGCTCTACGAGTATATATATGATGATATTTCACCAAATTATATAGTGTTTTTTTACTTATGCTCGAGTAAAAGCGTCAAGCAACGTTAACTTATGCTTTATCCATCGTTGTAGATAACAACTCAAATGGTAATAGTCAAAGTGCCTAGTAATATGAGAAAATGCACCTTTTTTATACAAATAAGTAAATTTTCCACGTTATGTGATTTCTCAAGGTAAATTATTTTAACTATACGTAACATATCTGGAGAGGAGAGAGAGAAATAGATGGCGAAGGAGCACCCATACGATACAGTTTCTGAAACCCCATGAGAGTGAACTCCTCCCGTTATTATGGCGACGTTACCACCGGACGATTGTCCATTTGTTACGTGTATATTTATAATTATAATATCGATACGTATATATTCGTATCGACTTATACTCCGGGTCCTATGATTTCTCCAGTGGAGACAAAAATTATGACAAGGCAATATGGATTTATGATCAATATCTCTAAGGTATATCAATTTTTAATCTCATTCGTACTTTAAAAAAGTATTATTATAAAGATGTCCCGTAGTCAGTATTCAGGTCTTTGCACACGTTCTCTACGAATCACAGAACATTTCTCGTGTTGGCCACGAAGTGCAGTTTTCGATTGACAATCTGAAACATTTGGATAAATGCATATTTGCGAAATCGAGTTTTGCCCTTTCTGACCAACGCACACATTGGAGCAGAGATCATTCATTTTCTAGAAAATCACATTTAAAATTTAGATCTTGTTACTATTGGTAATTAATGGCAAGACGTTTATATACCCCATTACTAGAAGTTATAATGCTAAAAGATTCGGAATGCTGATCCTAAACCAGTCATTATGTATTTCATATAATAATGTATTAGCAATTTATTACATTTCATCTTGTTATAGGCTATATTTACCCTTCTCATAGTATACACAATGTTATACAATTAATTACGATAGACGTAAAATAGATGTATACAGACCCATCAAGTTTGACGGAGGCTTATGAGTGATGATATGAAATGATATACATTTCTATGTGTGATGTTTTTCTAGGTGTATTTTTTCTATATGTAAGCTTTCCATTTTCCTTCTAGTTTATCTTCACCCTTACTTTCCATTACAATACCTTCCGTCGCTTTTCAGTCGTCAATCAATTACACTTGGCGCAGGACTGCGATGCGCCAAAGGATTCTGCCTTTTCCATTGCCAAACTGAATTACACTGACGTTGATGTTTTTATGCTCCGATCCAAATATTCCCACTCATTCGAATGCACGCGCCATAATAACGGGAGGAGTTCGCTCTCATGGGACTTCAGAAACTGTATCGATGCTCCTTCGCTGCTATCTATTTCTCTCTCTCATATTTATCTCCACGTACGTCTTCCGCTTCTCTTTATTTCTGCCCATTCTTTCTCTGACCATCAGTCGCAACCTTTCCAGTTCTCCCATTGATTACACCGTGAGTTACGGCGGCGCAGACATTCCCCGCTAAACAAATCGGTGCCAATATTCAAGTTGTAATTTCATTGAGTCCACGCATAGAAGGTTGAGTGAGTGGCATGGAAAGATAGGAAAAGATTGAGGCAGGGAAATTTAAGAAAATCCCATACGTAGAATCAGGTGGATAAGGTACTCATTTAAGTGGTTTATTCAGTTAAGTGAATCTCTCCATGAAATCTTTCTGTAATTGGTGGGTGAAATCGAGTATATTTGTTTTTAAAATGTTTGAAAGGTCGGTTTTGAAAAAAAAAACTAAATTTAAATATTTTTATTTTAGGATATCAAAAGGTCAGTATGAAAATATAATAGTTTTATAATACCAAAACATCAACTATGCGTCGATGAAGGGAGTTTTGACTAATCATCAAAAGTAAAGTTAGTGGCTACGAGTACTAGCACATTAAGAAGTAAGACTGTTAAAGAGGGATTTTATGCTCAATAGGACAGAGTAACTTTTTCTGCGTAATCGGGATTAAATTAAAATAGTTTCAAATAATCGCTCAAAACGGAGTGCCACAAATATAAATCAAAGTTAAATTAAGAATTACCTGTTACAACTGTCTTCTAATACGGTCTGAAATAAATTGCTTAAAACACCATACTTATTTTAGACTGCTTGATGATTTACTAAGAAGAGTGATGTTAAGTTTATAATGTGGATTTTAATTAATGTAACGAGGCATATGATACTATTCTTGATGGTTTTATAGGCGGTGAATGGTACAAAAATAGAGAAAATCCTAAGTATTGTCTCAGAGTCAAGCTGTTAAACCAACCTAGGTAGTATTTACATAAGATGTTACGTGAATCACAAAAAGAAGATCATAAATTTAGCTATTGTCCACTCATATAAACGTTTTAGCTCTCTACCATGTTAACAAACTCATATGATTTAGTTTCAATATCAACAATAGTGTAAAGCCCCATTTTTTCAGCCAAAACCAATGCTTGTAAATCGAAATTATAAGATAAAATTTTTTCACGTTTCCCGCATGTACGTGTATAGTTTCAGTTTTTTTGTGGATAGCATAGCTGTAGGAAGCTTTCAAAGTGGAGTCGGACCGTGATGCACGTTTAAGACAACGTGCTGTGATTGAATTACTGTAGCTGAAGAAAGGAACAGTAGGGAATACAGACGTTTTTACAAAGGCCATGGAACGTCTGCAGTCGATAGACATTTAATTGCTGGGTGTGGAGGGTGAGAGAATCAGTAATACCGAGTCACATAAATTTCTTAACTCAAGCGACAAATTTAAGTGCAATTTATTGCTGTTTTTGAATAAATATTTAAAAAAAACGAGCATCAGCTATGAGAAAATGTTACAAAATATTTACATATCTGCAGTTCCGTATCTAAGGCCGAAAAGAAAGTGAAGGTGTCTCCCTCTTGGACGCTATACTCATAAATATAAAGGGTAAAACAGCAATAGCATTATCATTTCCGGAGTGTTCATTCGTCACCAAATGAAAAGCTCTTTAAATGCAATACCGAGCAGTAGCACACATACGGCAGATAAGATAATACCCGGAACGATTACTACAGAAATAAATAACGATATCCCGTAGTATTAGATTAAAAAAGTCGCATGAATAAAAGAGAGATAATGCTTTTTCACGAGGGCATGCTTTCGACATATTTACAGTTCTCAAGTTACGGATTAAAATAAAAGTAATTGTGTCGTTGGATGAATGGAGGTGTTCTAATTGCGGTCCGATGTATGGAATACGTCCAGAATCTCGCTCCGAGACCAATCCGACCGAGATGCAATCGATACGGACTCGTTTTTTCTATCTCGGCGCATCTCGGAAAGGGGACCCAAATGTATTCAGATAAGTCGTTATCTGCATTAAATATGCGAGACTCCGGCGGACAGGTCGCACTAAACCGCCCCACCGTATCTTGGTAATTATATGTTCCAAATCTGATGAGGGAAAAAGACGCAAAAAGCTGATCCGAAGGTACACGCCCACATAAAGTAATGCCAGAAAGCCGTTTCAGATGCACGAATGGTTTTGTGCAACGATGAAAGATAGATAGATGGATAGACCCTTTATTGGCGAGGTTAGGCCCAATTGGCCCTCTCTTCCACTTAACCTCGTCTGTCTTTATGTTATGTACAAAACATAATTATGAACTAAAAGAAAGAGTGCAGTGTGGGAAAAAAATCTCTGTAACTTAAGGTTGACAAAGAAAAAAACCCACGTTGCGAGAAAACTCCCACAGAGAAGGAAAGTGAAAAAAACCGCGAAAACACAGTGAATGCATATAAAGGCAATATATAAAGCAATACATTTTAAATCAGGTAATCGAAAATTAGAAAAAAAACATAAAAATAGAATCACAAATGTTTGAAACACAGAGAATGTAAGTTGAAAAGTTACGTAGTGTTACAAAATGGAATTACACATCTAACAATAGTTCGCTGGGTTAATTGACAGAAAGTGATCAATTCCAAAGAGTAAGATTATCTGATAACTAATGGTCATTATTTCAGTTCTCGTTGAATGGGCAATATTAATGCCGGATCGTCAGGTAGTCCTCGTCATTGAACTTCACCACGTTTTCCTTCTTTGGCGAGAGAAGGTGAGAAAAAAAAACTAAATATAAAGAGTGAAAAATACGGTAGATAAGGTACATGGATAACAATGCTTATAAGCAACAGAAGGGAAGATGCTGTCTTACTACCGATTATTTACTGGCATGCCCTCAATGAAAATCTATGAAAGAGTGAGGCAGTTGGACGCGAAACAAGTTACTTCATAAATATTCTGATTTTTAAGGAACATAATAGTTACTTGAAATCACCATCACTTCGAATCACTATGAGTAATAACTAAATACTAGCGTTTGAAGTCCGAAATACCGATTAAAAGCAATGTTGTGTATAAGACCGAAGAACCCAATTAATTTACCATTTATATGGATTAAGAGTTAAAATATTCCCGTTTAACGTACCTATTCATTTTACCATCACTAAGAAGACATTTAATTTAAAAGGACTATTGCCTGGAGATGTATCTTTGCTTCGAATATCTTGTTCTTCGTTTTTCCGTCCGGTGACTGAAAATGTACTTAGAAATGAAAATTGGATGTGCATTTATAAATAATTGGCCAATGACTATCGAATCTCGCGTAATATTCGATCTAAGATTTATTAACTTATTATATTTCATTATTATTATTATAAAGCTCTTTATTCAGCGATGTTGGGCCGATATGGGTCTTTGAAGTCATGCATGGTGTAGCTATAGAATTACAGAAATTAAAAATTATTAAAGAAACACAGCAAAAAGTAAAGGATGGGGGTGTGGGGAAAAACTCCTCGGCAGAAGGCTTTCAGAGAAAAGCCCACACTGCGGGAGAACGCTCACACAAGAAGGGGTGCGAAAATAAACCGCGAAAACACATGAAAAATGAATTAATAAAATCAAGTACAACAGAAATTTGATTTGTCGAATGTCAACATTTTCGTCCCTATGATGGCGTTGAATGGAGAGTGCATGGTTTCAAATATGGCTGAGCTCTTATACCTTAAAATAATGTGGGAGAAGAGAAGGCGAGCAAAAAAACGGTGTATTTCGGTTTTATCAGTTGTGTTGTTTAACTTCTGAGGCGTAATCTAATGTTCATTTCTCGGGATAACATCTTAGTTTGGCTGTATGTTTCTCAGAAAGGCTTTATTTTATAAAAAGACAAACTGTACGAATTGCGAAAACTAGATATTCTGAGGTTTACATTTTATCCATTAAAGCTGTGTGTTGACGTAATCTATTCAAAGTATTAATTCTAAGAAATGGATGTTTCTTCGACTGTGAGAAAAACAACAAGGTAGGTTCTACTAATTTCGAAAACATGATGCCTTTGGCTGCTATACTTACAAATTTGTGAGGATCACTGAACGAAGTTACCTGGAAGCTCAGTTAATCTGCTTAAATTCCTCCTTTGTTAGCCTCCAAACCATCTTGACACATTTCTTTTCAGCTGGAAACATAGACTTTTCTATCATAAATATCTACTTAAATATCCTGCAAGCCGACTTTCGGCGTACGGCAGGGGGTGTAAGCACCAATCGTTACCTCTTTAGCTTATCGTTGTCGCGTATCGTTCGAGAAAAGATCGAGTCCCTAAAACGACTTTTCCTCGAATCTATCTCTCTTATTTTTCCAGATCGACCGAAGCAGCTGTGGGGTCGCGTACTGCCGATTACGTCTTCCGCACATGTATTTTCCGTTAATTTAAAAGAAGCATCATTTCTTTTCTTTCAACGATACTTCATTGGCCTTCATTCTTTAATAACAATTTATTTTTGACTCCGTTTTTCACGCAATTGCCTCATAAACTTTCCAAATAATCTATTCCATCTGCATCCATCTTATTCAGATAATCTTCTCAACTCAACGCACTTTTGCTAAAACGGACGGATGATTGCAGGCAAGTGTGTGTACAGCAATTTCTTCGATACAATGCATATCAGCGGAGGAAATTTTTCAGTAATCTCTTACTTTGAGACAGTTTAGTATTTCAACCATCTTCCTCGAAATGAACCTCTATGATACGTTTAGGAGACCGTCAAAAATATACAGTTCGGTCGACAAAATAACTCTGATCTTTTCAGAGGGAAAGCATGCAGTTGGACGGTAACCTCAGCGTCAAAAGATCTCATCTGGCAGCAATTAGTGTGGTGAGAGAATAGAACAAAAATCGCGTTGACGGCAGAGGAAGGAGGTTTGACAGCCTGTTCTTAATGGATACAGATGAAAGAGAATCTTCCGATGAGACAATTTTCTAAGAAATTGTCACCTTCGCCTCGTGTAGCACAGATGAAAAGGCTTGACTTGGCCAATTGTCAGAGAAAAGGATGTTCTCGGATTATTCGAAAAAATGTTATTGCTGTGAAATAATAATAACATTTACAGCCGAGGTATCACATAATAATGGCTAAAATTTTATAGGATAGAAATATAAAAATATAAATAAATTTTATAGAATTTTATAGCCAGCTCCTCTGAATTCGGCGTAACCGTAGCTCGCAGCCGGACTACGCCGCGACTTCAAAAAATTCACCACACCATTCGCAGGGTGACTCGAAAGTTTTTTTCCGATTCTACAATTAATAGCCTTAGATATTTTCGCGGCATAAACTTAAAGTTTTGGTGCCGTTTTCCTAGATTTTCCTTACTTTATCTAAAAAATTGGCCGGAAAATGGTTCCGCCATTTTGTTACGTAAAATGAGCAGAGGTCCATCTTCGAGCATAAAAACTAAAACCAACCAAAATATCAGAAATTATAATAGAATGTCGCATCCATCAATTCATCCATCAATTCATCTCATCAATTTGTCCTCCAGCAGCGTCTGCATCGCAGCAAACATAATCTTATCCGAAAAAATCAAGAATATTCTTTTCTGTGAAAATAGGTCCACTTTGATACCCTGTATCTTTCAAACGTGTATAAGTAACGAAAAGTTAAACATAAAATTGGAAAATTCAATCTTTTTGGAATAATTATGCTGTTTCAAACTCCTCACTCTATAAAACCATATTTGGCCTCTTGGCAAGCGTTTTTCGATTCTAGCCCAATGTGCGATAGTAGGTTTTACTGTTAAAACAATTAGGATTTTATATAAGATTTTTAGGATTAGAATACTGAAAAACAAAGGAGATCTCGAGATAGAATTCTAATAATGAATAAACACCCTGCAAGCCGCCTTTCGGCGTGTGGCAGGGGGTGTAAACACCAAGCGTTCGAGTGTCCTCTTTGGCTTTTTGTCATCGTGTATCATTGGCGGAAAGAATGAGTTCCTAAAACGACCTGTCCTCGCATCTAATTCTAACATTTTACGCTCATTTTCGGATCGGTCAAAGTAGAAGGGGGTCTCATAATACCATTTACGTCTTCTGCAAATGTACTTTCTTTAAATTTAGCAAACAATCGCAGCCTAGCTTCTAATTTCCTTTCAAGGCATTTGAGTAACGCTTGATTTTCTATCGTAGCACCTTTTAACAAATCGTATCGCCATGTGCTGCACTTTCTCGAGTTCGCGAGCATTCGTTTTATCCGCGGGATCCCGTATACTCGCCGCATAGTCCAGATGGAGCCTGACTAAGGTGAAATAGTATCTCTCTCTAACCTATTATCGCATCTGTCTACAGTGCGCTATATAGGACCGAGCTATTTCTTTTCTTGATATACATACACGACTTGAGCCACGAAATCGATAGTAAAGTGAGGATATTCGCGGATGACACAGTTATTTATAAAAAAAATACAAAGCGAGGAAGACCGGGAATCCCTAGCAAACGACTTAGTTCGTACTCAACCGTGGTGCGAAAAATGGCAACTCGACCTAAATACAAGCAAATGCTCCGTAGTAATTTTTTTCGAAAGAAAACATTTGCGGCAGAATAAATCGTACAGTATTAGCGGAACAGTAATTAAAGTAGTGGACTCGGTGAAATATCCCGGAAAAACATGAACTGGAGCACCCATATCCGTAACATTTGTGCTAAAGCAACTAGAAAACTCGGTTTCATTAGGCGTATTGTCGGGGCGTATTGTCGGTAAATGAGACGAAGATGTTATTTTGCGTTGGTTAGGCCTCATCTTGAATATGCATCAAGTATATGGGATCCGGCAGACGATACATGCATCCGTGAACTCGAGAAAGT
>KZ309111.1:0-57946 GCA_000376725.2 Ladona fulva | reverse complement strand
CTATTCAAAGAAATAATAATTTCATAATGTATTTGAATTTTTTCTTATATTTCAACTAAGAAAATTAAAATTTAATGCAGCCTTGAAGCCCTTTAAATCCTTTAAGTGTAATGCAAAAACATGAGAATTTCCCCATTGTAGGGACATAACATATTACTTACCATCTCATATTACCCTCAGTGCTAAAGATTCTTTCAATGGAAGATGCTACGGCACTTAGATGTTACATTTCTAATTTGTTCAAATTAAGAAAAAGTTCTTCTAATCATCTTCCCCAAGTAAATGGAACACAGTTCTAGGTTTGAGGGCTAAACGTAATTAATTAATCTAATTCTTAATTTAAAACGTCGTTCATTCGCTTCTTATTTTGTTTCATTTTCTCCTCTTCGCTCATTTGTTTACCAGAGGATAATTCATCGAACAAGTTTGCAGAGAGATTCTCCTCGATTGTGATCATTCTCAGAAGTACAAGAATTCACTTTCTTTTAGGATACTGGATTTTCAATGTTTGATGTACTTAATTTAATGATAATAGGAGAGTTCCCTTCCGTGAGAATGAAATGAAATTAAAACTATATAATTGCAAATGCCTTATGTAATTCACGGGGTTCGTTACATCTTCCACACATTTTATGCCTTGTTTCCTACCATGGGAGTTTATGAGAAGGAGGATATGGATGATGAACCAACTCTAAGTCTTTACAGGGATTTTATTTCCAGTCAAGACTCTTGTGCTTTCGTTCCTCCTTGGATTAATTACATATTGCTCGTTGATGCAACGATCCGAAAATGAACGACAACAATTTGTTTCGCGCACTCACAAATGAGAGACATGCAATAAATATCCCCAAAACACAGTTCAAATTAAGGCCCTTTGTACACTAAGGTCTCCAATGACGAAATGCTGCAGAGTGTGAAGATTGGCATTTATTGAATGTTCCCAAAAATAAGATATAGTCATATATATAAGATAAGAGTCATATGTGACGGAGTTGCATGGAGCTAATGGGGGTTTTGTCTATTAGACATGCCGCCTGCTATATTTTGCTCCGCTTCATATGCGCTGAGATTCTCTAAAATCCTCTTCTAAGACAGAGTTCACACCCTGGATTGCGGGTGTATTACCATAAAGGGTTTAAAGGAGCGATTAAGACAGGGCAAACATAGCTGCGTTTCATAAACTGGCCAAAGAGAAAGTTTTGAATGTTTCCCAAGTTTTATTGCCGGTTCTTCCACTTCCTTTCTTTCGTACATACATTTACAAACTTTCTATAGGCAGTTTATCCTCTCCCTCAGTTTTTTTATCGTTGAGTCTGTTCTCACGGGGGGCAGTTAAAACCCCCGAAACCACACCCTTCCTTGCCTCTGGTCATCACACTGTTAATTATTTTTATCAGTCCCTAGACAATTAGGTAAGGGCTATGAGGGAATAAATAAAGCTATTGTTTGCATAGGCTTTCCTTTTGAATAGAGATAGGCAGGCTTTCCACATATCCATCAAGACGATGATATTTGGTAGAGACAAAATTCTAGAAAATCGTTTGAGAACTAATAGCAGACTGTACGATAGAGAACACGATACAGAAAGGTACTATGCTTTCATCTTAGTATTTCATGAATCATGTAATGCTGAGAGAACGTTATGAAATTCTATGGATGATTGTGATGTATCTGACGTCATTACCTCAGCTTCAAGTGTACAGTTTGTACTTCTAGGATAAATTTCTTTCGAATGTTAATATGAGTTCCTCTGATAAAAGTATTAATACAGCAAATTATGCCTAACTATATTATTTTCTTTCAAACAAACCCTGATTACTAGATTATTTGCCATATTTTACATACATTTAATACCATCATCATCGTCATCATCAGCCATTTTCAATCCGACGTCGGATGTAGGCCTCTCCAAGCGCTTTCCAATTCTCTCTATTCTGAGCTTCTCGTTGCCATGTCACCCCTAAATNGTTTTTCGGGTGCAAAGAAAATTTGGTATATCTTACTAATTTTCAATTTTCGCAATACCTAAAAATCAGAGAGGTCGACAAAGAACTTCTTTCTAGAGGTTATGATGATGGAAATGGGATACGTCATATAATAAAGTAAAGAAGATGAATGATTATTCATTTGTTAATTTAAAATATTTCATCGAAAAAACTCAAAGTAATGTCGTTTCTCCTTGCAACATGGCCTGCCCACAACCATTTCAGTGATCTTACCTTATCTATAAATTTAATATAATTATAGAGATATAAGGTACGGAAATGGTGGAGCATTATCAGCGAGTACCCAATTTCAACCCGAATGAACAAATGGAAATAATTAAGATATCGAGTGAAACTGTAATTAATTTTTACATCTCAAATACAACTTTCTGAATGTTGACGCAATTTTGATGCAGTCTTGCAGTTCACTGCATTTCAATTCTTAAAAATACTTGGCAGCTTATTATACATAGTACATGAGCTTCTTAAGAAATGATCTGAAGCCTTCAAAATCACTTCCCATATTCATTTCACTAAAAGTCATACCCCAAAAGAAGAACCACGATGTTAGTGACGTTGTAGGCGATGTAGGCATAATCCAGGATAAATGTATCAATATTTAGATTTAGTTTCATAGCCCGCAAGCCATCAAGTGGCGCATAACAGGGAGTGTATCAATAGTGAAGACCTAACCTAATCTATTCTGATCGCATCTATAATGCTATGAAGAAAGAACGACCAGAATTAGCTCTCTGTTTTAGCGATCATTTCCTTGTAACATTTGTTCGTAGCCTCGATTCGAAGATTGCTCTCGTTGTTTACCGGAATGGCGCTGTCTTCAATTTCTTATAAAAGTTCTGAACCGATACATTTGTCGAGAAGCTTCTGTCGGTAAACTGATCTCTTCTCCTGGAGCGAATTCCACCTGAGTGACTTTATCATGGGCGTAACGCTACTGCCGAACCTGAAGTCTCACTGACGAAACGAGCTGCTTTACGTTGGACCATCTCTACTGTAACATTGTAATTACAACGAGACATGCTAAATATTTAGCAACATAATTCTCATTTCTTCCATTTTAACCGAATTCTCATTTCGAATCACAACGCAAACGCTTAATTAAGGAGAGGAATGGCGACCAGTCTATTGCACGACACGGGAACTAATTACGCCATTGAATATCAATTTTAATTCATAGGCTTGGGACGAAGTCGATGAATGATTACTTTCACCAGTAGACCTGTTTTGTCGATTCTCATTTGCGATGCTGTGTTCGATCGATCGCGCATAAACGTCACGTTTGCAAACTTAAACAGATATAGTCTATTTAACATTATATGTAAACAGTTGAGTTAACCAGAAAAATGGATTTATTGCGTGTGTTTTCCTGTTAAGTTCCGACAAATGCTGTCGCTGGAATTCTCATTATTAGTGTCCACGTTTTATCTAAAGGATTAATATAGGATGTTCGCATTCGAGCACATGGAATAATTGGAATAATAATACTAATGCGAATGGGGGGAATTTTTGGCTTCGCAGGAAATAACTTGAAGGGAAACGTTATGCATTAATGACAACCGCATATGAAATTTAGTATAAATAATATCCCGTGCTCAAGTGTTTACGAAGGCCTTACTGAGATTCCCAGAAAAATAACTATAAATTAAAAAGGCCCTGAAAAAATGGTAAAAAGGGGTAATTGTTTATGTCTATATAAGTACCATGCAAGGCCTATGGTGTGGGGGGGTAATTAATCAGTTATATTTCGTAGATCATTTTCATGTTTTTCAATGTTACTCGTATGTTAATTGATATAAATATGCAGAATAATAAGCGGCGGGCCGATTTCATATCACTGCCATTATTATAAGGTGGACTGTATTCGGAAGCATCTCTCTCATTATCTGCTGCACCTCGGCTGAGAGCAGCAGATAATGAGAGAGAAGTCTGTCCGAGGCGAGCATGTCGAGTAGCTCTCGTACAGCGCCTGCGCATTGTCCTGCGAGTGCCTCAAGAGGGAGATTTAAAATCCCAAACAATAAACCAATTAATATCGGGATAAAATACAAAACATTAATATATATTACAATGTTATGGTCTCAAAATCATAGTCGAATAATAGCCTCTTAGCAATATTCATCAGCAAAGTGCATCCAAAAAGATAATCTCTACTCCGCTGCCAAAACAAAATTCCGAAAGAATGATTTTACAAACTAAATTACAAAATAATTAATATTTTTAGTACTGTATATTGAGTAAAGTGAAAATTACGCATCGAAACTGATAAATTTGTTTTTATAATCAACTTCCCACGAATATAAGGCGAATATGTTACATTTAAATAATGAGTACGGGTGCCTTCGCATTTTACTCTATTTAACTTCGCAAATTTTATTAATATATATGTCATATTTTGTTTTGATTTAACATTCATAATGAAGAATCATCCAACCGATGGCTTTCCAGCTCAAATAGATTGGGGAGCAGCAAATGGTATATACAATTTGACACGGAAATGCATTATGCAGCACATATCATGGTAATTCATGAATATTCTGGGAAATAATGTTCCTTTATGTCTAACCAGCGGTAAAAACCATAAGAATGGATTTCTAATAAGGATTAGTATTTGCTAGGAAAATCTGGAGCGTAAATAATTTACGCGGAGCGATAAAATGACTAGATCCAGGAGTAACCAGAATCCGGTAAGCAGTTCTTGACGCTGCCCATTTACATACATTTCCACGATTCTTGAGAACCTATGTCTTTCGCTTTAAAAACTTTATCCATACGTAACTTTTCCTGTTTACATCCATCTCATATTTCAGCTTTCCTCCACTTCGTTTCTACCCTCTCTCAGTTCATCTCTTTATCCTTTCCACCTACATTTCTTTTTCTCCCGTTTTCCCACTATTATAAACTTTTTATTCCATTTGACCCTTGATATTATTTAACGCACTACCCTCTGTTTCTATTTTTTCCATCCGCATTTTCGAATGCACAATTTTTATCTTACTTGCTTTTTATCTCACTTGCTTTTTATCTCACTTGCTTTTTATCTCACTTGCTTTTTATCTTATACAATCTCTTTAGCAAAGCTCCGCTTTCTCAGTTATCTACAGCAACTTTTCCTATAACGTTACTCGGAAAACTAGAGTGTGTTAGAGTTAAAAGGAAAATTCCATTCTTGAATGAGTGGAATTAAAATTTAGCTAAGTGATCCCTTACATTACATTAAAACAGAGAAACTACGTAACAATCCATTCCACGTAAATAAGTTTATTTCATGGAAATGAAAAAAAAACTAGATGAAAATTATGATGGAAGTTTTATAGATGGAAATTTTTTATTTAAAATGTATGACCCAATCAATGCAGTATGTATACTCCATAATGCTTGAAATAAACGGAATAGGAAAGGAGTGATAATATTGTTAAAATGGTTAGACCGAAGAGGTAATTTCATTTGTTAATTTAAAATATTTCATCGAAAAAACTCAAAGTAATAATTATGAAAATTACCCTGAAACTAAATATTATTAAATACTCTATCAGAACAGGATAATGATATGCACTAAAGATGAATTTACATCTACATCTACATAAATACCCTGCCTTACGGCGTGTGGCAGGGGGTGAAAACACCGGGCGTTCGGACAATTTTTTAAGCCTATTATTATCATGTATAGTTCGCGGAAAGAATGCATTCTTAAAAATACTCGTCCTAGCATCTATTTCTCTTATTTTGCGCTCATTGTCGGATCGTCCAAGGTAGCAGGGGGTCTCATAATATCTACTATATCTTCCGCAAATGTACTTTCCCTAAATTTATCAAGCAATCGCAATCTAGCTTCTAGTCTCCTATCTTTCAAGGAATCCCAACCTGCATCTGACAGCATTTTGGTAACGCTTGCTTTTTTATCGTAGCACTTCTTAACAAAACGTATCGCTTTCCGTTGCACTTTCTCGAGTTCACGGATGCATGTATCGTCTGCCGGATCCCATATACTTGATGCATATTCAAGATGAGGCCTAACCAACGCAAAATAACATCGTTCTCTAGCTTTTTCGTCACATTTACCGACAATACGCCTAATGAAACCGAGTTTTCTAGTTGCTTTAGCACAAATGTTACGGATGTGCGTGCTCCAGTTCATGTTATTCGTAAGAGTGATTCCGAGATATTTTACCGAGTCCACTACTTTAATTACTGTTCCGCTAATACTGTACGATTTATTCTGCCGCAACTGTTTTCTTTCGAAAAAATTTACTACGGAGCATTTGCTTGTGTTTAGGTCGAGTTGCCATTTTTCGCACCACCGTTGAATACGAACTAAGTCGTTTGCTAGGGATTCCTGGTCTTCCACGCTTGATATTTTCCTATATATAACTGTATCGTCCGCGAATATCCTCACTTTACTATCGATTTCGTGGCTCAAGTCGTTTATGTATATCAAGAAAAGAAGGGGCCCAATCACGCTGCCCTGGGGTACGCCTGAGGTAACTTTGACTCTGTTTGAAGTAACACCATCGAGTACTACTTGTTGTTCCCTATCGCAGAGAAAATCTTTGACCCAGTCAATTACTTCCTTATTAATTCCAGCCAATTTTAATTTGTAAATTAATCTGTTGTGAGGAACTCTATCGAAAGCATTCTTAAAATCGAGGAAAACAGCATCCACTTGCTTACTACTCTCGGCAGATTTTAAAATATCGTGGACGAATAGCGCAAGTTGAGTTTCGCATGACCGGGACTTTCTAAAGCCGTGTTGGTTCTTATTGAAATAACTAACGCTATCTAAAAACTTCATTAGTGAGCTAACAACGATGTGCTCCATTACTTTGCCTGTCAGTGAAGTTAACGAGATGGGCCTATAATTACCTGGGTCGTCCTTTAATCCTTTTTTGTAAACGGGCGTAACATTCGCTAATTTCCAATCCATTGGGACGCTGGCTTCATTAATTGATTTGGAGAACACGATTTGGAGGTATGGAGCGACGCTATCCGCTAGTTCTTTCAATACTCTAGCCGGAATACCTTCAGGGCCTGGGGATTTATTTGGCTTAATTGTACGCAAGAGTTTAGCGATTCCATCTTCAGTAAAACAAATACTTGACATCAACGCGTTTGTGTTTGTTACCGGAAGGCTGTCTGAGCTATTATCGGCTGCGAATACGCTTTGGTAAAAGTCGTTAAGGATGTTCGCTTTCTTCTTCGGATCACTAGTAATATTGCCATCGTTATCCCTTAATGAGCAAACAGTTTGTATTTAATTTAAGCGAGAAAATGTAAAGAAGTCCATTACCGGGTTCATTGATTTTAATATGCAATCCCATTTATCGCAATGGTTAACGTTACTGATATAACTATTTATAAAAGATTCTAATGACATCCATATGAAACGCCTATCATAAGATTCTCCTCCCTTACCTATGTGATTTCTTGAATTTGAGAATACACTGCATAGGGGAATCAAGGGCGAAAGTTATATATGCTTTTGAATGCCTTTAAACATTGGGTTTTTCCGGTTGTGCTCAAAAAATCTTCGCGGGTTGTCAACCGGGTACGTTCGGTGGTATAAACCGACGTTGAAGATTTTTTGAGACCTTTAAACATTCTTTCTTTAAAAAATGTATCGTAACACAGAAGAGTAAAATTTATAGAGCATTTATTGATATATCAGGGACTTCAAAAGAGGGACATATGAATGAGAAAGGGAAGACCACGACTTCAATTTGGTAATCAAATATCGGAAAACGTGGGGATTATAAAGAAATGAAAAGAAAGGCGAAGAAACGTGAAGAAAGGAGAGTATCTATCGACAAATCGCTGGTAAAGAGTCTCCAGTTCGATCACCACAGAAACAGGAGACATGCTATATTGGCTTCTCTAGTTTTACGTCCAACGAAATAGTTTCTTTGTATTGTTTATACATTTTTTGATATTATGTTATTGTATCGCACTTTTATTATGATTCACATATGTTAGATTTCATTTGAAACGAGCAGCCTTTTTACAGACTGAGTTCGTCCTGTTCATACTTTTTCTAATGCATTTTGTGTTTATGCCACATACTCTGCAAATATTTCTTAAGATTTATTTTTCTTCTTATCTCTTTATTAACTACTATTCAAATATTCAAAATGAAGCTGGGTTATGCATAACCTATTAGGTTATGGAGGGGTTTCTTTGTCTCATTCTTGCTCCAATGACAACGCAACCAGATATTGGAGATTATAAGGAAAATCATAGTTACAATATCTTATTTCAATTATATCAGTAAAGATGATCTGCTGTTTTTCGGGTGCAAAGAAAATTTGGTATATCTTACTAATTTTCAATTTTCGCAATACCTAAAAATCAGAGAGGTCGACAAAGAACTTCTTTCTAGAGGTTATGATGATGGAAATGGGATACGTCATACGTCATATAATAAAGTGAAGAAGATGAATGATTATCGTGATTGCTGGAAGTCTTGGCTGCAACGACAGGGCTATGCCTCAAGAAAATGAATGAAGACACACCAAGCAAATCTGTGGATGTGTTTACAAATTCGCATCTTGAGATCCGTTTACTGTCTCAGATCCACAGTGAAAATGTTAAGCGCAAACATTTCCTTAACGTGTCGAGTGTCTTCCTGGATATCAAAGGTTCCATGATTAGATCGATCAAACAATCCCTTTAGGCACTTCTAAACAAGGCAAGAGTAAATATACTGGCTTCATAAAGTGAATTTAAAAATTTACAAATTTTGAGAAAAGTTAACTAATACTTTTTCAATTATACATTAAGTGCGGATTTTCAGCTTTTTCTGAACCAAAGAAACGCCTAAATATTACTGTATATATTATTATGTTATTAATGAAAAAGAAACAAAATCCTTAAATATAAACTTAAAAATTCATAAAAATATGTCATCTATAAGCTTGTAAGAGATTTATTTTGAATTTTCAGTTTAAGGTGATTAGGACTAGTTTAAGGAGTTTAAAAATAGGCGTCCCAAAGGATATTGATACTAAAACATTTTTTTAAATTAAAGGATTCTCAAGAAATAAGATAATTGAATATCTGTATTAATTTGCGAAAGAAAAGTTCCATTTGTTGGTCGGAGGGAAAAACATTTTTCATTGATCCTCATTCTTCTTCGACAGGCAAGAAGAAAGAAAACTCTACAACAAGCTATTTTCAGGGATTTCAGAGATTTACCCAAGAGTGAATATTATTTATAACAATAGGAATAGGAAAAAGAGAACAGTTGAAGTAAAATAACCGTAATCTGGTATGTATCGCTTCGAAAGAAAGAATTTAGACAATTTCAAACCGGAATATATCAATACTGAGATATTCTAAGCTAGAATAACCGTTCAAAACTTCCATAAAACAGCGAAGGAAAACTCTCCGAGGTATTTGAAAGACAAATGCCGTATTTCATTTTCGTTAAATTCAGATTAAGTCAACTATGCACTAACTTTACATACAAAGCTGAAAATAGTGAAGCAAGCAATTTTATCTGCGCCTTTTACATATTCTCATACTTCTTCTTCTGTAGTTTCCTGTATTCCGATTTTCCTAAATGGTCATTATTAATGATTATCTCATATATCTACGTTTATTCACTGAATATATTGACATACCCTTATTTCATCTAATTTTACCATTAAAATGTTTGTCGTGTCCTCAGACTGCAGATAGCTACTTAGCCTATTTACCTAACTACTTATAACTACTGTGCGTCTAATTTACTGAAGTAGCTCTCAAATCTGAATGGAGTGTAGAGGTGAGGTTTACACAGTACTCTGGATCCTGTTGGTAAGGGTGTATAATTATAAGTTTCCAACCAGGGACCTCTGTTATATCCTAGTAAAGGATAATTAATTGATGTAACATTTGCTCAAAATTGCAGCAGACCTTCAAGACGAGAGACGTGAAGATTAACGTAAGGCTTATGAAGCGAGTTGTGGATAAACATGTCAAAAGCAAAGAGAAAATACAGATATTCAAATAACTTATCAAATTCTAAAAGTTAAAGGATAGCTCAAAAACTACAAAAGAATGTGCTATAAAATTTTGAAATAAGGATGTTAAATGAAAATACCTACATGTTAAGCGAAATTGTTGAACTGATTTGCTTTAAAGGAACGAATTCAATCGTATATATCAGTGTATCCAAAACCATGACTGATAACTTAATTTGGGCAAAAAAACAATTGAAAATGAAGGAATAACAAGTGTGAAAAATTACTGAAAATTTCAGCCTCATTACTTTTGTTTATAGAACATTCACGAGGGTAATAGCTGAATACGTTCCTATCCTCAGCCCAGCCCAAAGAGCAGGCTGGATTCCAAAAGGGCGATATGCACCAAATACATACACTACAAGATATCATCAGCAGAACGAATGCATAAAATATGCCACCATTACTCTGCTTTGTGGATTATGCCCAGGCCTTAGACTCGCTAAGGATATCTTCCACACTGGAAGTTCTAGGGAATCCAGGGATAGATGCTGGGTACCTCTGACTCCTACGCGGCACCTATAAGGATGCCACATAATCTGTAATGCTGCATGAAGAAACAAAGGAGTTCAGGATTGAGAAGGGAGTTAGGAAAGGCGACTGCCTTTCACCAATTCTTTTTACAGCAGTTCTGGAAGAACTTTTTAAAACCTTAGACTGGGACGAAAAAGGCATACGAATCAATGGGGAGTACATCAGTCATCTGCGTTTCGCAGATGATATAGTACTCTTCGCAACCAACGGTGAAGATCTAGCATCAAGACTTCAAGAACTGAACATGGCGGGGCAGAAAATAGGACTCAGGATAAACTTATCGAAAACTAAGGTAATGTATAGTTGTTTTGCAGCACAAGTACCAATCCTACTACAAGAGGTACCCCTTGATGTTTGTTCAGAATACACATATCTGGGAGTACTGGTTACAACAGGAGAGAAAACTTACGGAAGTGGAACTTGGGTGTTAAACGCAGGAATCCAGACAACGCAAAGAAGTATGGAACGGTTTATATGTACGTGTTTGGAATCACAAGAAGAGACAGGAAACGCAACACCTGGGTTAGAAAGATGACAGGAGTGACAGGCATCATAGATAAGGTAAGATAACTGAAATGGACGTGGGCGGGCCATGTTGCTGGAAGATAGGACAACTGATAGACATCGGCAGGTCTCAACTGGACACCACGAGATGTGCAGAGATTAAGAATTACTTTAAGGTTTCTAGTCTTAATCCTTTCAGGAAGTGCCTCGAAATGAATTTCCTATAGTTTGCTAATGGTCGAAAACTGACGCGACCGGGCGTAGAACCAAATATCTATCTTGAGGTATTCTACCTTAAATAGAAAATATAGTTTTACCGGGAAGTTCAAAATAGAATTTTCGAATATCCACGTAAATTATTCAAACAGGTTAAGGACCTTTTTAGGGCCCTCTAGGATCAAACCTATGATACCTAGAATAGATTTAACCCTTTAGGTCTAATGAGATAGTTGGGGTCTAAAAAACCGCAGGGTAATTGACGCATTTCCTAACGGCGCAAGATTTTTATTCTCTATAAATCGCTCCACAGTAAAAATCAGATAATCCAATTCTCACTTCCGAGATACCTTTAGAACTCCTAAAATATCAAAATGAGAATACACATCCTTTTTCCTATTGGCGACTGTCATCAAACATTTTTCCTACTTAAATTTCGAAACTAAACGCAATTTTTTTTAGGTTTTTGATGTCGAAAGGTGAAAGCAAATTATTCATGTTGACTATCGTGTTTTTTGTATTATATTTTGTATCTAAAAATAATAAATAATANGCGATTGTTAGATAAATTCAGAGGAAATACATTTTCGGATGACGTAATTGATATTATGCGACCCCCCTGCTACTTTGCCCGATCCGACAGTGAGCGTAAAATAAGAGAAATAGACGCGAGGTTAAGTCGTTTTAGAGACTTTTTTTCCGCGAACGATACGCGATAATAATAAATTAAAAAAGTAATTCTACTCTTGGTGTTTACACCCCCTGCCACACGCCGGAAGGCGGCTTGCAGGGTACTTATGTAGATGTAGATGTAGATGATTCGTCACATGGAAAAGGAATATTGAGAAATGCAGCAGCTGCAAACTTTAATCCACCCCAGGTTACATTAGGAGTACATATTCGGTCTATGTCTATGTTTGTACCCTGCAAACCGCTTTTCGGCGTGTGGCAGGCAGTGCATTCACCATGAATCTATTTCTTTAATCGATTATTTTCGCGTATCGTTCGCGGGAAAAATGAGTTCTTGAATCGATTGGTTTTAGCATCTATCTCTCTGATCTTTCTCGCATTATCAGAACGGCCTATGTAGCACAGTGAATGCATTATATCTGCTACATCATCTCTAAACGTGCTTTCTCTGAATTTTTTCCAGCAAATTGATCCTTTGTTGAAATCTTCCAACTTCCAAAGATTCCCATTTTGCATCCTGGAGCATCTGGGTGATGCTCACTGATTTATCTTAGTAATTCTTCACTAAAAGTATTGCCTTTCGCTGCACCTTTTCTAATTCTTTAATGCAACACTTATCGGCAGGGTCCCATACACTACACGGATACTCAAGATGAGGTCTGACTAACCCAAGATAACATCGCTCGCGAATTTTTCGTCACTCCGACCGACTATTCTCTTTACGAAGCCGAGTTTTTTAAGTGCTCTTCCGCATATATTATGGATGTGAGTACTCCATGTTAGGTTATTCGTGAGAGTTACTCCAACATATTTCACTGACTCTACTGTTAATAAGTTTATCCCACGGAGACTGTACGGATAATCGCTGCACCTTTTCTAATTCTTTAATACAACACTTATCGGCAGGGTACCATACACTACACGCATACTCAAGTTGAGGTCTAACTAACGCAATCGGTAATCTATGATCTAAGATTTATTTATTTATTTAACCCAAACCGGTAGGACAGTTTAAGATGAGTCACGTTAAAACATAATTAATGCGGCAAGTGCAAATAAATTCAATTAAGACGAAGATAAATAACCAATTACACCATTTAAAGTGAAATAAATTGTAAATGAATTTCTGTTGGGGTTAAATGAGTGAATAAATAAATAAAATATTCTTTATTCTATTTTCACTTGAAGTCATAACAGAGTAACTTTTTTTCGGTAAGTGACGTATCAATCGCCCGAAGAGCTCCCCCTATTTATAATCCATGAATATAGTCAGCCGTATGAGGATTGGTCGATAGTAATAGAGGAAGATAACCACATCATCGCGTATTTCTATTCACCTCAACGAGCAATATAAAATTCCTCGTGACATAAAGAATTTTCGCCAGATATTAGGGTCGTGAAACAATTTTGCCTGTTTTTCCACGATATTATTTTCACCGAAAAACACAGCCATTCCCGAAAGTAAGGCTTCAGAGAGAAAATTATTCGCATAATTTCCTTTATTTGGAACAAGAGGGGAAGCATCCTCCCGGTTTAAGAACCATATTTCCCAATTTGCCATGCCCTTCCCTTCTTACCTAAAGCACACTCATCCCTCGATCTCAATATATACATATCCCCATCTCCTCGCCTCCTAAGCCTTCGATGGCATTACCCTCTTTTGCTTATCTGGAAACGCCTCCTCTATCTCTCCCAGTTCACCTCTTAATGCCAATGCGTTGCCAACTCCCTCCATTTTCCAATAGCTCCTCATTCCATATCCCTCGGTTGCCTCTCTTCATACCAACGCAAAGGCATCTCTCTTTTGAGGTGACACACCTCGCCAATCTGCTTTTATCGCAAGTTATGCGCCTCCCGCTCATCTGATCCCCAAACAACCTTAAGGGTTTCCCCTTTTTCCTTTATTTTTACGGCCCTTTTCCCCCGAGATTAATACACCCATCTTCACGAAGGAGATTCTTTCCGATAAACAAATGCGACTAAAAAAATGGACAACTCATTGTGAGGAAAATTCCTGGAGATATCGATTACGAGATTAAATAAAGGATTAGTTTTCTCGCTCCTTTTTATACACCGCTTAAAAAACCAATGTTTCCGATGAGGAATTCTATTGTTTTATGAAGGAAATCCAGAGTTCCGCTATTGTAGCCGTTTGAGGTATCCGTAAATCGGGAGATTAATTTGGGGAATCTCCAGTATCACATTTAGGTACCGCTCTATTTTGCGTTAAAGAGG
Organism: Ladona fulva; assembly: GCA_000376725.2. NCBI lineage: Eukaryota > Metazoa > Arthropoda > Insecta > Odonata > Libellulidae > Ladona > Ladona fulva. The sequence goes on along the minus strand of KZ309111.1, from coordinate 43,767 downwards.
GGATAAAAGGAGAGAAAATATGGAGAAAAGCGGCGACCAGTGGGCTATAATCGAAAAAAACTGGCCAAAAATACAAAAATGGTTCTTTTGTGCGAGGGCTTGGAAACTTCGCATGACTACTCACCAATAAATTCTGCATTCAACTATTTAAGTCATTTACATTAACTCCTACGCATCAAACTTCACAGCGTTTTGTGAAAAATGCCGGTATTCGATTTTTCGTGAAATTCTTCAACTTCAAGCCAATGCTGAACCCAAATCGTTCGACCCTCTAGATCATTGTGATACGTAGGAGTTTACGCAAATGACTTGTGTGGTTGAATGCAAAATTTATTTGAGTGTTGTCATGCAAAGTTTCAAAGTCCTCACTCAAAAGAACTATTTTTATATTTTTGGTCAGCTAATTACCATTCTAGTCCACCGTGTGGCGACGTGATTTCATTTGTAAATGCGAAACCGTTATTATTACTTGAAATATTTGATCATCCGTGCATTTTTGATTAAGTACAAATTTAATATTTAATGGAATGAATGTGATACACCAATTAATGAATAATTAGTTGTTTACAGTTAGATTACCTTGGGTAAATACAACGGTAAGAATGGAAATGAGTATTACTGTTTTAATCACACCCAGAAAAAACCATGAATTTAATTTTAATGACATCTAAACATTTTCTGCAGCTCTTCGCTTCGAACAATCCCACAGCTTCACGTAGCAGTATGGATTGCATCAGAATAGAGGAAACATAATATGTCAATTTTAGAAGGATTTTCAAAAAATTAAAGAGGAAAAAGTCGGAATGATCGAAAGAATGACGTTAGAGATTACACTTAAAAATACTTAATCTATGTAAATATTTGACGAAATGAAGGTTTTTGTGGAAACAGAAACACGTGGACACTTTTTACACAAAAACTGAAAACATGTTTGCTGAATACTTACTTACTTTACTTAAAGAATATCTTGAATGAGAAACTGCATGTTCTATTTTAACTGATTACGACAATGATATCTCGGTGTGCGAACATGGTATGGAGGATTAAATAACACAGCACTGATACAGCAATAATTTAGAATTATTTGATCTCTATGAAAAAAAGTACTCTTAAAACTTTTGAAACGTATCTTCACTACGACTATATAACCTTCTCTCCCCAAAGGAGGAAAATGTGGTGAAATACTATGACGTGGATTACATTACGATATGAATATTGCCAATTCGACGAGAACTGAAATAGTGACCATTAGTTATAAGACATTTTGGAATTGATCACGTTCATTCAATTAACCTAGCGAACTATTGTTATCTTTAGAAATGTAATTTCACTTTTTAACTCTACTTAACTTTTAAACTTACGTTCTCTGTGTTTGTAACTCGATTTATATTCTTTTCATTTTGTATTACCTGCTATTTAAATTTATCGTCTAATATATTATCAGTATATGCATTTATCGTGTTTTCGCGGTTTTTTCACCCCCATCTCTTTTGGTGTTTTCCCGCAACGTGGGTTTTTCTTTGTCAACCTCCAATTTCAATTTTTTTTCCCACACTGCACCGTTATTTAGTCTACAATAATATTTTGTACACATTATAAAGGCATACGAGGTTAGGAGGAAGAAAGACACACATGGGTCGCCTATAAAGTATCTTTTATATATATCCACATTAAAGATAAAAATATTTAACGAAGAAATTGATATTCCCATTCTAATAAGTGAAGAAAATTTCGTAAATTTAGAAATTCCATAATTCTAAGGGCCTCTGTTTTAGATTCAAATGAGTATGTGATTTAATATTCCTTTATTACACATACCAGTAGTGAAACTGAGAAGTCAATGACGTATACGATATGAATGTTAAAAGAACCTGGAATAAGAATTAGTTTGAAACGTTAAGAATTTAAAGGGTATTGAAACTTGGAAATTGGAATTGATCACTCCATTACGGTTAATTGCTAAATATTCGTAAAAGAGAAATTCGCATGTCAATTTCCCTTTGACACACTATACCCACCGAACTACTTGCTGAAAGAAAGGGAGCATACCGATTTCTCCTAAAGTGAAGCACTACCGTCATAGGGAAATTAAATGCCGATTGGCGAATGTATAGGCACCGAAGCTTTGGATAATTTGTTAACCGCATTACAAAGTGCATTCGCAATGTAGTGTGGAAATCGTCTGAGGCCACTTTAACGATTTTTCCCACGGCTGAGATGCAGACATGAACAGCAATGATTTCCCGCATTCGCTGTGATAAACCGCTCCTCCTTTCTGCATAGCTATCCTCTACGTTACTGGCAGTCGCTGTTGAAAGAACGGATATGCAGTTGCAGTCGGACCGAAATCCTATTCACTCTCCGTAACATACGGGTGCGATTCGCTTATTGTTTCGGTTGCAGATCTGCTTAAATTAATGTGGAAACGACTTTATCGGAAACGGTAGTCATGGTGACCACTCTGAATTTCCGCTTCTTCAGTTAACTTCCTCAGCAATAATCTAAATTATATTCCAATAAACTTTAATAAAACTTATCTTTACTCAGCATCTTTAATTTTCCAAAATGATAAATTATAGTTGTTAAGAGTTTTATTTGGGGTTTAATTATTGATGTACGGAAGATATAATAAGGTTTGATGGTTACGGCCTTTACTTGGGGGTATGTCTTAACTAAAGAACCACAATTAGTTGCACAAAGAATTTTAATTACCCTATACTGCATCAGAATACGCACGCAGGTTTCGATGCATAGCATCAATATCAGGTAAACAAACTCAAATCTTCATAGCATATATAGTTAGCGGGGGAAGGGGGCAGGGAAGGAAGGAGGCATGAAGGTGATTGGAAGGAACGTTAAGTAAGGAGGAGGTGTGGGTGGTGGAAGCAGCAAATGGGACGGTGAAGGGAAGGAAGAACAAGGAGGGATTGCAGAATTGTGTTCTTCCTTCCCTTCACCGTCCCATTTGCTGCTTCCACACCTCGCCGTTCCCTCCAGTCACCCACAGGTCTCCGTCTTCCTCCTTCCCTTCCTCCGCTAACCGTATTTCCCGTCCCATAAGATGCCCTGGTCTGTAAGACGCACGGTGATTATTCAGGTGAACGAAGCAAAGATTACAGTCACAGGAACGTAAGCTGCTTATAAGTGAAACAAAGAAACGATATTCATAAAAAGATCCTCAATTTACGGAAGAATGAAAGAAAAGCGCAACATTGCTAGAAAGGCTTCCGCGGTGATTAGAAAATATAACCCACGAGTCAAAGCGCAATACTGTTTACACTTACTATTGTATGACTATACCTGACGTCAAAAAAAATGCTCACCCTCGGCCCAGACGCCGGTTTGCGTTTGTTCACCTGATGACGATTTTTGGCTTTGAAACCTGGGTTGTGTGTGTGTGTACTTTTAGTATAATTAAAATTTTTAGTCCAACTAACTGTGTTCCTTCAATTCATCATTAATATCTAATTGTCAAACTGATAAAAACTGATTCATCGTAATGTCGAAAATTACCAAAACGACTCAGTGAAAGAGGGCGATCTATTTACCCGAATCTCTAAAAATTAGACGAGAATCGATCAGTAAAAGTCATTCAACCAAGTATTTGCAGCAATAATTCGCGTACTCCTTTTTAATCCCATTCTCAGCCGTGGCAAGACTAAGTGTACTATGTAGGATCCCTTTTCTTTTAAAGGATAAGAATAGAAAGTTTATATGATAAATAGAAACTAATAGAAATATTGCAGTTAACTGGTCACTAAATTTACCCATTCGAGTTCCTGTGGACAGGGTTATTATGCGAGATATTAAGGAAATGAAGCTGAATATATTGGGACAATTATTCATCCGTTTTCAAAAAATATTGGATAACACTTTTAAAAAATATGCAGATGATGAATCACCTTTACTTATAATAAAATATTAAGCTCTAATAGTGAGAAAGAATTAGAATGGAGTACCATTCATGTTCCCATAGCAATACGTTAACTTTTAGAACGTTCTTTACACGGCTGTGTGGATAACTATCCATAAGGTACGTGTTTTGAGCGTAAAACGGAGAAACATTCAATGACATACAGAGGACGGTAGACTCGCATAATAATTATTTAAATCCGTGAATGGGTGTGCAGCAAAATATGCTAGACATAGATATCGTGGCAAGTAACTCTAGTAAAAGTATTTTGATTCCAAATGTAAAATTAACCTGCGGTTGTACATCCCAGAAATAACAAGCTCGATCCTCCGTGTAAAGGTGAGCCTTGTGTAATGAGAGGGGCTGTTTAAGGAATTTTCGCTTTCACACCTTAAATCGCACACACGTCAACCGCACAGTGACCGCACTGTCCCTCTGAAGCCCTTCGGTTCTTTATCATCTCTCTCTCTTCTCATGTATGATAAGCTGTCTTTTGCTTCTGCATTTCCTGCAACATGGCGCATGAAAGTCCTTCCTTCGCGCGTGGCTTATTCTAGGTCCCAGAAAGTAAGATAATTTTTGGTTCCCTTCCGCAGTATTAGAGCATAAATACAAGATGATGTCATTATAAAAGGTAGAATCCAAATGTGATTTGCGGTTTCTTACTTGGAATAGTTAGCACTGTCATCTCATAAGAAAGAGGATAATCTTTTAGAATATCTGTACCCAAAAGAGCTTGTCTTGTACACACTGAAGTCATTGACTTCGCATTTCTTCCATAAAATAAGGAATTATAGTATAGCATCCACCAAGTCACGCCTTCATCTAAAAATATTTACTGGTTACCTTAATTTGAAATATGATTATTTGTACAGTTTGGTTTTCATTTCTTTGAGGCTTACCCTTAAAAAATGACCTTAACGCGATAAGATGTTTGATAAAACACAGTAGTATTTACCTCGTCAATAGAAGCTAATGTACATGATCTGTCTCTGTTAGCCTAAACCTTAAAAAAGTCAAAGTAAGAGCTTTCAAGAATGTCAAAATCGTAAGTTACTCAGTAAAAGCAAAATAATTCCTCTTGCTATTATTTTCTTGGTAACCCACAAAAATTGATATCTTCCAATATTATTTACGTTATTTTGATTCTTTTCAAGCACTTGTGCGGGCAATTATCAAACACTTATTGATAAAATCAATTTCTTGGGCCGTGACTTCGTTGTAAGTCTCCATCAGGAACAAAGAAAATTCAGACTTTTAGAAACCACAGGATTTATTAACAATCGACCAATGTTTCGACTCATCGAGTCATCTTCAGATGTGAGTCACCTTCACATGGAGTCTCCGTAGTACTGCTTAATATTGAGTTTTTAAACAAATTGATAGTTTAATTATAATATAACCAATGAATTTCCTAATAATTTACTTCTTTAAAATAGGCCTATACAGAGCCGCGCCGTCCTATGGGTGCTTCGCACCAGGGCGGCGGCATCTCAGGGGCGGCAACAGAAGCAACCATTATTATTACAACATCATTTGTTGTTTTCTGTGTGGTACACACGACTTATCTATTAAGGATTATGGTGTGAAATTGAAGATATGCAGACATTTATGGGAAAGAATTACGGATGACTGAAGATGAGAAAGGCATATTAGTGCATTGGATTTAACCGTATAATTAGAATCAATAAAAGATCTTCTATTACCAAGAATAAAGCCTCTTTATGGTTTGGAATATATCATTACTTGAGAATTGATCAGAGTTTTTGTTAATTTGCAAATAGCTTCGAGAGTTTAATTGATACTTATGGAGACTTTTTCTGCTGGAGAACAATCATTCTCGAAATTTAAATTGTCCAAGAAACGGTTGCGTTCATCGATGAGCCAAGACAGGTAAACTATCACCAGAGAATGACATTTGTGATGGACTTGCTTGGGATGAAATTCTACAAGAAATCGCAATGCAAATCTCGGAATGTTACAGTTTTTAAGTTAAATGTGATTCATTGCCTCTATTCCAATAATATGTGTGCATTATTGTCGAAATACAATTTTTATGAGAATCGTTCATATTTAGTTGTGAAAAATAGATTTCATGTAAGTAATATTTTAAGTTATGCGTATTGCAATGATAATGATACTGGAAAATAATGTGAACTATTAACTCATAATGTCCATTTACTGTGACCGGATATTGAATATGTACAATTGAATGTTACTGATGTTTAGAGACCAATGTAAACTGGGGAACGTATCTTTAAGGAAAAGGAACACGGCTGTGGTAAGACATTAGAGTTAGATAATAGCTTCAAATGGCCGTTTTTTGCGAGCAAACTAACCGTTGAATAATTCCCACCAGCGCACAGTGGGCTGAAATCGGAAAAAGCCGGACAAAAGTCCAAAATGGCTTTTTTGAGATACAGACCTGAAACTTTGCATATATATACAGCAATGATTGCTGATCATGGAATGGTAAGTCATTTCTCGTATATCCCATCGGTTACGTAGCTATTGAGGCTCAAAGACTGAGGTTCCGTACAATTTACGGAATCATGCCTCAAATTATGAATATCCTTCAACTATTGAGAGTAAGTTTGTATGTTCGTATAATACATGCTTTCCAGAGAACGCAGCATCTGCCATTGCTTTTCCATCCATTTCCTTTCCACCTTTGCCGAAGACGGCCGCGTGAAAAGGGGGCGTTTTATGACACCGCGCAGCCTTTACGGGTATTTTTAAAGAATATTTTATATATAATAATAAATATAGATGCAATTAATAAGAGTTCTGACCCTTCGAAGAATTCTCACTACTCTCTGTTTCCACTTCTTCTATTTCGTTTAACACTAGAAGTTGTCTCAATTCTTTTGGCATCTTCCTGTGTCTCTTCGGAGATGAATTTGAGGTGAAGGAAAGAAATGGTTCAGAAGTGATCGACAACCTTTTAAATAAGTCGTCATTCGTGGCCATCCTGGAAAGTTTTCTGGTGAAGCGCGTGCGGAATATTCTGGTGTCCTTATTTCTAGCATCCATCGCATCTTTGGACAGCTGCCCTAAGAAGGGAAGAATTGCCGCCTTTGATATTTCGCCTCCATGTATAAGTAGTACCTTATGTACTGTGATTGCCATGTAATACCAGGGATACAGGTCTACGTATAATTCGGCAGTTCTGTGGGAGTACTGCGAAAATGCCTCGTCGTTGAGCGGTAGTCCGGTAGATATTGCCTTTAGTATTGTGGTAAAATGTTTGATGAAGTAATAATTAACTTCTGTAAAAAATATGAAAATATGTATATTAAACGCGATGGCAAATCTTCAATGCCTACAAAACAGGAAAGTTACTGAGCTTTCAATAGTACTTGTACGGTATAATATATGTGTTACCTATGCATGGCTATTAATCAAAAGCTAAGTCCGTAGGCACAGTTACCTGTCAATTCAGCGGCCAGTTTTGGAGAATCAAAAAAACGTCTTGCCGTATGTCCATCGCTCGTATTTCCTGATCCAGGCCTTTGTACGTCTACAATTAACCCCATCCTTTCTCGAAACGCTTTCTGTATGATTGCCCTTTTCTTCGATAGGTGTATTTTAAGAGTCCCACAGGCCTAGAAAGAACTCTCATTATAATTCAGATATTTAATTTACCTTAAAACACAGATTTCTAGCCTCAGTTTTGATGCTTTCTCACCTGCCACCGTTCTCTCCAGTCGATACGATATGTGCAAAAGACAATAAAAAAATCGAATGTAGCAATGGTACGTTGACAAACCGAAAGCATATTTTTCCACATCTACAGGTCGATTCCTCATTGCTCTTATATCATCATTTCGGAAACTTTTGCTCCGCAGATGTAGCACTTCACGCCAACACTCTCAGTCAAGGCATTGCTTACCTAAAAGAATTGTTTTTATAAGTTTGTTAAGCATTATCCACTGCCATATACTATTATCCACCTTTAATAAAAGTATAAGCCTTATTTTTCCATTTATCATCGTTAGCAGCATGTTAAAAGTGACGGAATAACTTCCCAAATTCCATTTCTCTAATGCATCAATCTGCCTTTGTAAATAATTTCTTTCCTCTTTAGCAACTTCCTTGGTTTCTTTGAGCCACTGTAGAAGAATCGGCCGGCAAAATCTGGTAGACGACGGCCGAGGATTTTTACAGATAATCTTACCTAAAGTAGTGCAAGTATTAATATTGCTACCTTTTATTACAACTAGATTAGAAAAAAATAAACAAGATACACTTATACGTCATACCAGTTGCGTCATTTAGCAAACGGAGTGGCACGAAGGAACTCATGAATAAATATTCATCGGATGAATCTGCTCGCTCCCACAATTGTTTATATTGAGCATGGCCCGAACTACCATCAAATCCATACATGCACGTTAGCGTACAAGCACTTCATTGCTGGAAGTTAGAACCGGGAATGGTAGACCCTACCCTGCTGCTTTACTTGTAGTAATACCACTGTGAGTTTTACAGCCAAGAGCGCGAGGTAAGACGAACTAGGAAAGAAAAAATGAGGTAGGTTTCGCCATACGTAAACTTGCAATTGCAGTGAATGTAAGGGAAACGTTGAGAACTAAAGTTGCTGCATTGGTGCCGGAGAAAAAGATACTTGGAAGGAAGGGCATATTTCAGGATCGGAACCAGGATTAATGGAAATGTTCAAAAAGAGAAGTATCCCTCGGAGTTGGTGCAAGAAAGAGCTTGCAGACAAACTGCATAGGTAATCCGGAATTAAGTGAACTGGATCGCAAACGAGGATGGCAAAGCAATGGCAGATGTTGCCTTTTCTGGAAAGCATGTATTATACGAACATACAAACTTTTATTTGCGGTCCCTTTTTAAAGAAAGTAAGTTTCTTCCAAAAAGTGAGCCAGCTCCTGTTTTCAAATATAGGATGTTTTTCTTTATAGAATCGTACATATTTAGACAAATAGTTGCGTTGAGCTCTTCTCAAGAGCAGAGGCAATGTCGACTAAAATCGCAGACCCTGAATGTTCCCCAATATCTGCCAGCGTGTAGTTGAAGCTGATTATCCAACAAACAATTATGAAGCATATAGTGGTTGATTTCGTCAATTTACTTTAACTTGTGAAGGTTTTCATGGGACTAAAAAACTTTTTTAAATAGAGGCAAATGTAATAATTACCAATTAATTCCGTGTCATTAACGAAAACTACGTTTAAAACAGTCAATCAGTCTTCAAGTGAAGTTCTCCGTCGATGAGGTTTGTTGTTAGGTAATTCGATAGGTTATCGAGAAATAAATATACCTGTTGTACTAGTGGCGATTAGGAAGTAAATAATGTAAATATAATCAAAGAAAATGAAAAGAAAACGAAAAACAATAATTCCAAACGGAGAATACACGGGCGAGCAAGGATGTGTATTGCGGGGTTGCCTATGCTCAGATTACAGATTTCCAATAAATTATTGCAGCGAAACTAAGGCTCATTTACACGAAAGCCGTTAGGCTTTTTCATTGCTCTACTACCACTAACACCACAAAAAGTTTCATCAAAATCCCAGAAAAAATCTGAGACGCTCCCCTTGTGAGAACCAGAACCCTTACTGGTGGGAATTCTTCAACGGTTAGTTTACTCGCAAACAACGGCTATTTCGAGCTAATATCTGACTCTAATGGGGAACGCAGTCATAAAATAAAGGTTTTTCAAAGTCTTACGAAATAGTTTTTAGCTGAAAATCAGAAAATATATGGTTTTAGTGTTTCATTTTTTGGGGCGGCAAATTATGTTAGCACTCAGCGGCGTATAGGATGGGCCTATATCAGAATTAAACTCGAGGCTATTTTATCCGAACCGTTCATGTATTTACCTGACCTTGCGTAATTATTTTTTTGCGACTGCCTTGTTCCAAATGTTGTTTATTTTGAGGCCAAAAACAACCTACGAGAGCTAACATCACGCTACTAAAAGTATTTAATGTTTGAAACAAAGTATTTCATTTTAACAAAGTATTTCATGTTTGAACCTCCCTATTTTCCTTCAGGTAATTAGCATTACATTCATACGTGAAACAAGAGCTGCAATTAAAGCATACTGGAGGAATCCATCCTCTTTCTGGCCCTTTTAATCTACTCCAAGAATTAAGGCTCCTTTCACCCAATGTCAGCTAATATTCCAGCAAGCTTTACTTTCTCCTTTTTTATTCCTCAGCTCTTCAATTCCCCCTTTCCATCCGTATTATCTCTTCCACTATAATTTCCATTTCGCCATTCTCTCCCGTCGAGTTCTGAAAAATTTCCCTCTTTCATTCCGCGGAAGATCGGCTCCAGAATAAGCCCTAATTTCTCTTTTGTTCCTTTTGAAGAGTGAGTTGCTGAAGAAGCGGTCAGTTTTCCGCGAGAATGGACCCCTCCACGAAAACGTTTACGGCGAAAAACTCAGCGGAGCGTGTAAATTGGATCGATCGAGCGGGAAGGAATTGAATAATTACTCACGCACTTTTTCACATAATCCTTTTGTAACTGTTACGAGCTATTTTCAACGCCCATTGATTACCTCAGCAACATCCTACCGCTTAAGTAATCCTTCGGAATTGAATTTAGCTATTCATAATAATCAGAGTTAAAGGCAAAGCAAGCTACACTTTTCCCTTCTTAACGACAATATACTGTGACACATAGGTTTTCCTATTCTATTCTGGAGACAAAATATTTTCATTCGTGTCGTGTCGTGGACACAATCTCAGCCAACCCGCGGAGGCCGAGGAAGCAGGCGCGGCCCTCTCGGAAGCCGCCGCTAGGCCTGTTACGTAGTCTACTATGGAGCCGGACGTGGAAGGTGCGCTTGGCCTTGTGGAATTGCTAAACTGGCAAGGCTCGGGCGACCCAGAGACTCCCGTGGAATATCCTGATAATGACAACACAGATTCCGACTCAGGCAACGACACCGAGGACGACCAAACTACAAACCAGGACAAAGTGGTCTCCGGATTTCTCATAGGACTACCTGGTAAAACAATACCCACCTTAGTGATACCTCAAATACAGGTAGTGCAAGTGCTCCCTGCAGTGCTCCCTTATCCATTCGACAATCCAGACGTGTTCAGTGCTATTGGGCGCGGATGTGCCAAAACCCGCTCAAGCCCCATTTGTTTATCGAAATTCTTACAGAGCAACGAGTGTTAAAGAAGTGCAATCACGTTAAATGTGCCTTTAGGGCAAGTGTCATCCCCAAGGCCTCAGGGCTACCCCGACACTTCTTGGATCTGTCACCCTGGACTAGTTATTATGCAAACCCCCGGTTTTCCTTCTTAGATGCGACTAAAGCAATCACAAGGCTAGGCCCAGAAGTTCAACTAGTTAAATTCGACCTAAATGACGCCTTCCAACAATTACAAATAAAGAAAAGCCATAAACAATTCTATGGCATAGATACCGGCAAGGACAAATACGTCATGACCCGGTTACTCATGGGGCATACACTGGCCCCTGCAATTCTGCAACGCTACGCAAGAGCGGTCGCTGAATAAATCGCAGAAAGCCAGACTCATCGTCTATATTGACGACTGGCTACTAGAGGGCGCCGACTTAGGCGAGCATCGCACGATTTCCACAAATAGGCCTCGGCATCACGCTCAACATAGACAAATGCCTACTGACTCCTACCACCAGAATTAAATACCTGGGTGTTCAAATAGACACCGCTACCATGGAACTGCAGTTATTACCCAGCACCATCGCCCGACTGCACATGATCATCTGCCTGATTCCAAGACTGAGAACCAAAGACCTACCCAAAGCGGCTTCATCAGCTGGGTCGTATACATTGTGAACCCACCTAGGTTCCTCATCACAGACCTCCACCAGAGCCGCAGCGACTGGCTCAACAGACTGTATGAAGAAGGTATATTCCAGAGGCCAAGATCATTCGACATCCGGAGACAACGCACAGTCGAAATATACTCGGACGCGACACCCAGGCAAGGCGCCGTAGTCATCCCAGCCTGGGAACGAGAATGGAAGCACGCCTTCAACCCCGAACTACCCATCTATGAAGCAGAAGGTTTCATGGCACCCCTAGGACTACATTTACTGTTAACTAACGGTTTAATTGATTGTAACACTACTCTAATTGTACATTGCGATAACTCCGCAGTTATTTTTGCTCTCAGTAAGGGACGCGGAGTCTTGTATACTAATTAATAGTCCGTAATATGTTTTTCAGAATAATAAAGGAATTGTGACACCCAGTGACCTGGCGGTTCGTCCCTGGCAGGCTGAATCCTGCTGACCGTCCTTCTCGGACTGTCCCGGTTTAAATGCTTGGTCAGCACTCCCAGGCAGCTGAGTATTTAAGGCGGGCGCCCGGGATGGACAAGTCAGTCTGGAACAGTCTGTCAAGGGGTGAGCCCCAGATCATCACCCCTCGACTAATGGTAGCAGCTCGCCAAGGCGCTCCAGTGAGAATGGCGAGCACCTCTCGTGCTCGGTCTGCCTCCCCATCACCACGGGGGAGTAGCCCGGCTCACTCTCAGATCCGGAGAAGAAAAATCGGGGTATAATCCCCGTTATTCCGTACCGAAGAGGAGGAACCGCCCGTAGCAGCACCGGAATGGGCGGCGGGATTATTGGGACAATTCAGAAGATTAGCTGACAGACTGGAGGTAGTGGAATCGGTTCAGACCCCATTGAACGCCCACCACGAAGTATGCTGATTTAAAACAAAAGTTAAAGGAAAGAGAATATTTGTTATTTAATGACTCAAACTTTATGGGTGGACTATTTTTCAGGTGAAAACATCATCGTCAAAATTTTTATCACAATGATCCTATTCACCAATAATTATATTATATTGCGCTGTTACAGTACTGCTACTCTTGCAAGTGATACTTTTTATTACCAAAGTTCAGTACTAATTACTAAAAATTGATATGTAATAACTATATTTTTGATTTGATTGATTAAATAATGTTGTAGATATTGTGAATTAAGCTCTCTATAACGTAATTATTTACTACTTCGCTAGTGTTGTATGTGAATACATCGTTCTCCTCGTCTTCTACTGGAAATCGTTAGATAAATGTACTATTCCCATATCATGGAAAACAGCGTAACAGCGTACGTCACTCCAGTACCTAAGAATGGACGCAACTTAAAACCCGATGATTATAGACCTATCTCGCTCACCTCGATCTTCTGTAAAATAATGGACCATATCATTGCGAGTTCAGTAATGCGCTTTTTGTCTGAGAATGGAGCAATTAGTCAGAACCAGCACGAATTCCGCAAAGGGAGGTCACGCGAGACACAGTTAACCCTTTTCATAAACGACCTAGCTAAAGCAGCAGATAAGGGTGTTAGAACAGATGCAGTATTTCTAGACTTCAGGAAAGTCTTCGATACCGTACCTCATATAAAGCTAATTCAAAAGCTAAATGCCTACGCGATCGACAAAAAAGTAGTCGGATGGATCGAATCCTTTCTCGAAAATAGATCTCAGCGAGTTGCATTAGACGGAATTTTATCCGATGAAGTACTCATCACATCAGGAGTTCCGCAGGGTAGTGTTCTAGGGCCGATTTTATTTCTTATCTACATCAATGACATAGTAGATAATGTAAGGAGCAGGATTAGATTATTTGCCGATGATACCCTCATATACAGGGCGATTACGTCAGATGAAGATAGCATAATCCTTCAGAACGACCTAAACGTTATATCAAAATGGTGCGAAGACTGGCAGCTTGATTTAAATGTAAAGAAGTGCGTTGCTATGATTTTCACGCGTTCCATGAATGTTAACAGCTTGCAATATGAAATATCAGAATATCCCTTAGAGTTCGTGAGTCATAATAAATATCTAGGAGTTACAATTAGCAGTAGTTTATCATTCAAAGAACATATTCGTGATCTTATAGGAAAGGCTAATAAAATGCAAAGATTAACAAGTAGAACTCTTAGAGGATGTCAATCAAGAGTCAAGGAAATTGCTTATTTTTCTTTGGTCAGACCCAATCTCGAATACTGCAGCGCAGTGTGGGATCCACATGAAGTAGGTCTAGTCTCAGATTTAGAGATGATTGAACGTAGAGTGGCACGTTTCGTTAGCGGAGATTTCAGATTCGATAGCAGCGTTACGGACATGATAAACTCCCTCGGATGGAGTTCACTACAGGATAGAAGATCAGAATACAGAGGGAAGCTGTTCCATAAATGCATCAGCCCAGAATTTATAAACGAGGTCGAAGACATCATAATTCCAGTTCAAAACGAACGCGATCTACGAGAGGCGTCGACCAAGCGATATAAGGAGGTAATCGCTAGAACAGATAGCTACTTCTGGTCGTTTTTTCCTCGGAGCATTAGAGAGGCTAACAGGATAGACTAGGTACGAATATATGGTGTTGATACATCCCCTGCCATACGCCAATCGGCGGCTCGCAGGGTAAAATTCTAAATATAAATCATCCTCTTGTAAATTAACTTCAGTTAAAGCAAGTATATACACGTTTATATGATTTGATAAGTAGTATAACATAACTTTAACTCATCAAAGTGTTTGTTAATGGATCTGATAATCAGATGACATATGTAGATACCTGATGTATTTAAGCAAGTGGCAGCTTGTGAAAAAGTATCAACATTTTTACATTGAGTTTTTCTAGTTTCGATAAATTCAAAGTCATCCATTAATTCTTTTATTGGTTTACGCTGTGATGCCTATGATAGAGGAATAGCCAATTATGCTAAGTTTGAGAGATCACCTTCAAAGTGAATTTTTTTGNATCCCATCTTTTACCCATACATATTTGTAACCTAAGTCTCTGGCTTTAGTTTTAGATTGCCATAGTAATTTTTTATAAAAAGGTGTGAGACATTCATTTACATAGATATTCTTTTTATAAATATTTCTAATTCCCTCACCTTTTAGAGACCGTCTTTTTTCAAGAAATTTTTGTTTAGACGCTTTGTTTTTGAACTTCGCGATTACTTTCACCTGCCTATTTTTTATTATTTAATTTTTTAATTCTGCAATCGTGTCCCTCGATTCTTTATAAACTTCTTGAGTTTGTTCAGGTCGTCGTAGGATGTGCTCAGGAACATAACTGACATTTTTAGATCCCTCAGTTCACTTAGGATTTAATCCGGTTTATTTTGGTCCTCCGAATGCGCTCCGCCATCTTGCCCGTCCTTGCTCCTGCAAGCGATACCACGCCATTCTTCCTTTTTCCTCGCGGATTTGGCCTTCCACGTGGATGCGGAAATTACCACACATTTAAAATGAAAACCTCCATTACATCCGTAACAGTGTACACGATATCCATCTTTTGGTAGATTATCAAGAGACTTGACGCACGCCATAACAGAAACTAGTACCACCTTCCGGAAAACAGCGCCAACTACTGAACCGACAGACGATGGCACGTCACTTCCGGTAAAGAACCACGTTTGCAGGGAAAGACATTAATAGAAATAAAACCAAACGAAGGAAGCTAAGATGTTGAGTATCGCACCAAGATACAAAAAATCATATAGCACGTCACTAAGCACTGAAACTGCAACTCAGAAACGATCACTTTCCAACACACATGGCACAGGTCCGTAGCTCAGACCAAACAAGACAACTCACTCACAACAAACCGGAATTACTTCAAAACTGGTGAATTCTGCAGGTTACCTTCATTCACTCGAATGGAGTAGGCACTTATAAAAATGTAAATACATATTACTAAAACTGTAAATACATACTACATAAATAATTATTTTAAGCTTGACTAATTAACAAGTAAAATATTTGGACGGCGACGACTTGGCAGCTGTTCTCTTATATAAATTTATTAAGATCAATAAGAATTCAACTTGGATCATTATCAATTCACTTAAAATACAATTTTAGTATCATATTGAATCTGTTTTGACAGAGTAGAAGCCTATTGGTTTACCATTAGTTACCTACTACATTCAAAATCCCATTCAACAATCTTTCTTTTTCAAAAAGGAAAAGATGGTTGAAAATATTTTAGCAAAAGTCTTTCTTCTACACTTTTTCATTCCTTTGTGAGATCTATTAAAAAAGGCATTTGTAAGGATTCAATCACATCAGTTTTTATGAAGATCTTTATGAGAATCATTTGTTCACACAACTATGGTTTAATATTTTCTTTGCTTTGGATTCAAGCTTAAATATATATCGAGTTGTTAATTCAATAGTAATTGAGAATACGATCTTGCAGCGAGATCAGCCCAATACTCTAATCTTAAAACGGCAATTATTTTATGAAGTACGAGTTGCCACTAACGAGTTTTGCGAATTCTAATGAAGTGTAATCGTATTTCCCACGGTAGGTTTTGGAATTTTTTCCTCCCATACAGTTATTTTTAAGGGGAGCTGTTTCCTCTTTCGTTATCAACAAATTTTTGATATTTCGGTAACGTTTAAGTTTTCCTAATTGTAAAAAAATAAGAAATGCTCTAAATATTTTAAAGTTCGCTTTCTGAGACTAGCTAAACGATAAGCCGACAAAAAATTTGCTCACCTGGAGATAAATTCAGTTTTTTCATTAATGATCTTGTACTTTCCCTTTGGTGTACATTTTCAAACAGTTCATAATATTTTCTCGAAATTTCAATAAATCCCCTGCAATAGGATTCAAACCAATTTATTCCTCAAAACTTTTTATTTAATTTTTTACTCTTAGAATTTTGGATACATGCGATTCTGTTAAATGTTTATTCAGTGTAAATAAATTCTCATGTATTCTGTGTAGTTGAAATATTTATTCCTATCTTAATTAAAGCATAATTTCCTAAAATCACAATTTTTATCCCTTCATGCTCTGCCATTATAACCCTTATTATACTTTAGGGATCACGAGGATGAATTAAAGGGAAATTTCCGCTGTTAATTCGAGGCGTAGTATTCACATATATAATCCCCCCATCTCGAGGCTTAATAAATATCGCGGGAAACTATATTGGGCTAATTTGACGCTTTGTTTGGATAATGATGCCCAGCAACCGCATTATGGAATGCTTACGGAATAGAACACAAACATTTACCTTCGGCCTCATCGCAAATAACATATCGAATTACCTAAGCAAAATGTATAATTAAGCCTTGTTAATAGTTCCGCATTCAGCTTGAAATGCCTAGTCGCTATTAAAATAGCAGATTGTGATTGCAAATCATAAATTATGCTGGGTCTGAGTCCCACATTCCTACGCTGATGAAAATGTTGGAAAGAATATTGGACACAAAAATTGGAAAAAAATACTGAAAGAATCCCCCTGGGAATCGAAACACCATCTCGGTTGTAGAGAATAGAAAACTTATGTTACTTGCCTTCAATTTGTTTTTACAGCCAATATTTTGGATTAGGAGTAGGAATATTGCAAAATACAAATCTTATATCATTATGGACTTTAAATTGTAATTTTCATTTCAGCAAAAAGAAGGTTAATGATGTATAGTCAAATCGTCTCATTTAGAAAAGTCCTCGGATATGTGAAACCTAACTGAAAAGTAGCTAAGATGGAGCTGGATTCTAATGAAATCTTGCACGAATGTACAGCGGATTACTAAAAAAATTGAACGGGTATATATTTCTGCCCCGTTATCTTATGCAGCCGTTGGTACAGAACGTTCACAATCTGGCAATACAGTAGGATAACTCCCCCCACCCCCCGGCCATTGTAACGGTACTAGGGTTTCTTCAAAGAAACTCACACAAGAGGACGGACGCTTTATGGAAGATATGTTAGAAATGTTTCATACTAGGAAACAGCCTGAATTAGAAAATTCTCTGTACGTAGAAAGCAGTGTTGATTACCTCTTATGTTGAATATTTACCAGGTAAATTCATTGTCAATGATTATAGTAGCAGCAACTCGATCCTCAGACAATGAATCTTTGAATGAATGAAAATTTTATGAATGAAATTTTATTTAGAATTTATATTATAGAACATTTTTGACTCGATCGCAAAAAAAGACGTTTTATAGCTTCAGCAGGAAGCGTGTGATTATGTTTCCCTTTCTCAAATTCGTTACAAAATTATAATGTGCACTCAGCTCCTTGAAGCGTTTCCGGAAAATTGTTTACGAGAGTTAAAAATCTCTTCTTCGCCAGAAGAGCGAAAGAAAAGTCGATGGGGGAGAGAAAACAATAAAAACGTAATGCTCGGTAACAAATCCGGCGATTAGTGTACCAAAAAACGCTTCCGAAAGCATGAGCATTCAGAAAAAATGCGAGGAAAAAATCCTTCCATTAATTCGAGTTCGTCCGAATGAATATTCAAGACCGGAAGTCCAAAAGAGGAGAGGGAAAATATCCCTCTCTTGCGGTGGGTAGCGCGAAGAGTGCGCATATATTAACCCGGAGGATTTTTTCCTGAACCTCTTTTGGAAAAAGAGTTCTTCCCATGTCCGGCTCAGGAGGAGAGGGTCATGCTGGATTAGTGTGGAGAGAAAGGGAGATTTTGGTAATTTTTTTCTCTTAGGCTGGAAAGGGACACTGTGGATGGATGGTTAGGAGAGAGGTTGCCAAATTAGAGATTTTCGTTGCCGGATTCAGCGACCATCACCTCTCCTTTCCAACCTTTTCGCACTTCTATTGCGATTCTCCTTTTCTGCTCGTCCTTTGAAATCTTCAGAATTAATTAATAATCGCCGCGACGTAAATACATTTAACTCATATTAAGTACACCATACACCAATTCTGTGTTTGAGGGAACGGTTTGGTTGACAAAAAAGTATTAAGGAACTTCTTCACCGCAATATTCTCTGTGTATTATGCCGAACAGTGTTAATACGAATTTACCGGCTCAAATTTGGAAATGCTGAAATAAAGAACAAAATTACTTTATGGTGATTTATCTATCTTCTCTTCTTGAGTTGTTTAATTTTTTGTTGGCCATCTTATAACTCATACTTCGTCACATTAATTTATCTTATTCACTAACGCACACCGTCAGTGCCATCAACTTTTCAATGGCCAACTCAGCACGCTGTAGAAAAAATTAGCCTTAAGGTTTCCTACTCAATGAGACTGATTTATCAGGATATATATATATCAATATTATTTAAGGAAAAACTTGTCCGCGAAGATTTGACACTCACAGAATCAGACAAAGGGAACTGTATTGTAATCATGAACACTGTTGATTATTTGGATAAATGCAAACAATTCTTTAGTGAATATAATATTGTGATAGCCTCTGACCCAACGTGTGACCTGCAGAAAAGAGTCAAGCAGCTAATGAAAACGTGTAGTAATGTGATCAGTCCAAGTGATTATTACAAAGTAACTAATTCAAATCCCCTTCCACCTCGACAATTCGGATTAATTAAACTACATAAACCCAACATGCCCATCCGCCCAGTAATATTTAGTGTCTCCTCGCCAACTCACAATCTATCTTCTGTTATGCACAGTATTCTAATGAGTGGATTTTCCCCTGAAAAAAACCCTGAAACTCTGTGACAACTTTAAGTTTGTTTCTTTTGATGTTCAAAATTTATTTACCAATATTCCAAAAGGTGAAATACTAAATTTAGTGTGTGATATGTTGGCTAACTGCAAGGTGGATATGCTGATTATGCAAGAGTTGTGATCTTTGGTTGACATTTGTATTTCACATCATTATTTTTGTTCGACTCATGTTTTTACGTACAACCTGATGGTCTTGCAATGGGTTCCCCGTTATCTCCGCTATTAGCGGAAATTTTTATAAGCAACATTGAAGATAAATTATTTTCCAGCAACTCCCCTTTGTTGAAACATGTGGGTTGTTGTATTGATATGTAGACGATATATTTTGTATATGGAACGGAACCCGGAGATAATTATACCAATTTTTGGCCCTCTTAAATAATACACACCTGAAGATTAAATTCACATTAAAAATAGAGGGTAATAATCAACTAAATTTTTTGGACCTCACACTCATAAAATACAAAAACTCTATCGAGTTTGCTATTTTCAGAAAACCCACCAATCACACTAGATACGCCAAATCTAATCACACACAAACATGCTGCTTATCACAGTTTAACACTCAGGCTCCTACTCATTCATCTTAACCCCAGTAACTTCTCTCGTGTACTTGGCACCATTAAGCAACTGCAAATGGCTACAATGTAAGACTAATAGACACCATCTTTACACGTAAACTTAGAAAACTAAACTTGTCTAAAATATACCCTATCATTCCTATTAAAGAAAGTCCACAGTGGGAAAATCTGCCATTCTTTGGTCATATCAGTTATAAACTTGCCAGCTTACTTACACAACACAACATAAAACCTGCCTTTTACAAAACACACAGCATAGGAAGAACATTACTAAACAACAAAGACAAATTCAATCGTACTCTTCATTCCGGTGTCTACAAATTACAATGCAACGACTGCGGAACCATTTACATTGGAGAAACTTCTCGTAATCTACATATCAGATCCAAAGAACACTTACAAGCTTTCCTCAACAATTCACATACCTCTCATTTCGCGAAACATCTTTTAGAGAACAAACACAATTCAGACTTTTCAACAACTCTTTTACACTGCCAACAAAGGAGCCGCAATTTATTAGTTTTGGAGCAAATAACTTACGGAATGTGATTAAAAACGATTAATGTTAGTATTTATTGTTCTAACTTTTCCCTCACAATCAGAAAGTCCATCGTACTGTGCTATAACTCATAATATTGCATAGAAAGTGAGTCTTTTCTCGAATTCATTTGACGGAAATTCCTAAACAGTAGTATTTCGTTGATATATCAATGTGTATTAACGTGGCTTACGCTACTCGTATTCATATTTTGAAATGCCTTCCTTGTTAATAATCAACTGAAGTTCTACTGTAGTAAGTCGAAAGAGTATTTAGTTTGGATACGAATACACCGAAGTCCGGAAAGATGAAATTGGCCACAAAGCAAAAGGTAATTGCGCTAACAAGCGTATTTGAATTACTCAAGTGTTTGATGGCGACGATGATATTTCCTAAAGCTGAATTCAAGTTCTTAAAGTACCTCATTTTTTATTAGGCTTCATTTTTTAACAGGCCATTGATAAGGTATATGTTACCGCTTAAAAAATGACTTACCGAATATATTATCATTCGTTTAGCATCTCCTCTGAATGGGAAAGTGAGTGAAATGGAAGAGGGGACTGAGTGAGAGAGAAAAAATGGAAAGACTATTTGCATTTGAATTCGTCGTCCGCGTTTGAAAATTGCCGAACGCAACAGGTGTCGTGGGCTGCCGTTGATAAGTCTTGGAGGCGAAACAAGCTGCTCGCATTCACAACGTGAGGTGTTTTCGTAAAAATGGGGGGCAGAGATTGCAAATTTTGAAAGGAGAAGGTGCTCCGGTGGGTCGATTACTAAGTGAGAGGGAATTTAAGCGTTCGTTTATATTTTTCACGGGCCCAGGAGAGGATGTGTTCATACGAAAATAATGATAATTACTTGTCTTGTATTAAGGTTGACCGTACCACCCATTCCATCATGCATACATGCCATCTATCATTCGTAGTCATACGAAGTCGTAAGTACATTTTTTGGAAACTACGTAAATGTCCAAATTACGTACGCACGACTGTCTGTGACTATGTATTTATTTATATATTTAAAATCTATGTATTTATATCAATATATGTATTATTGAACCTCCGACTGTGCACTTATATTTGTATATAAATATGTTTCATGCATTGTTCATGTATATATAGTTATGTATGAATGTAAAATCATGTAAAGTTGATTTTTTAAATTAGGGACTTATAATTCTAAATTATTATATAATACATTATCATTCTACATATCTATTACGAGCATTTTTGTTCTTTTAACGTTCTTGTGCATCTTTTAACTATTACCATTGGTAGGATTGCAACGGTTTTTCAAATCTCCCTTCATAGTAGGTGTTTTCCTGCAGTGGATGATTTTTTTCCCTTAAGAATCTCATAGGATTTTTTTCCCTTACTCTTTCGAATTTCTATATTCTCTTTAAGTAATAACCTTATGCAATATAACGATGGGTAGGATGAAAGATGAGACTTTTATTATTATCTTGGAAAGTCCCGTTTGCAAATCTTCTACCGCATCCTAATCTAAAAAAAATTACCCGATGATGACCCAAAGGGTCGATACTATGATCATGGAACACAATATTGTCGTAAAGGTAAAAGTGTCTTTTTTTCGTTTAATAAATTGCCGCAGATGGACTCGCAGTACTGATGCTATGACGACCAAAGTCTAAATGAGACTAATCACTAATAGGGTTGTCTTGTTTGGGAGAGGGTTGGAAATATTCTTAGAAAAACTTTCTTAAGAATCTCATTTTGTGTCCCTCTCGTACATCGTTTCCAAATCTCTAAACTTCAAAACATAGTGTTTCATTTCACCCATTTTAGAGGAAGAAATGGAGAGATAGTCAGAGACGGTACGGCTCACTTTGGGAACAGTTGTTTCAGATGAATGTTATATAACATTTTATGAAGTGTATTTAATTATTTGTCATGCCATTTTACATCAGGAATTAAAATAATAAACCATTATCTTGTAGGTTCCTAGTGATACCTTGCCGTCTGTCCGAAAAAATGGTGCAGCTGGGTAAGTACTTTTTATATTTCCTTTATCTTATTAATTTATGCGAAAACGGCACGCAGGGAATCGTATTACTGCCAACTATAGAGATGTCAAGCTGAAAGTCTTGGTTGATATATTTCACGGAAACCAAGTTACACAATCCCCTGCCACACGCAAAAAGGCCACCTGAAGGGTACATACGTAGTGGTTTTCAAAACATACGTGGTTATCAATGTATATACTTTTAAGCATTCAAACCAGCTTCAGTTAGATTAAAACAAGTAAATTAGTGAATACCTACAAACTGCGTGAATTCTTCTTCGGAATTATAAAAATAGATTTTCGAATATACCTAAGAAAATAAAAATTTCACAGCGATGAATTTCGATACAATCCAAATGCTTATGCAAAAGTTTTTAAATGTTTGCTAATGGTACATACATATATTCTGCGAAAAGCTCATTGATTCCATGGTTTGTGAGACAGATAGTGCATCTAAACTAGCAATGTTTCGTACGCTTTAAACATGTGTACTTTTTATTTCCATATTTTATCGTAATGAAAAAGAGAATGTCATTTCTCACCCTGATATTACCACAATCAAAAATGTTGTTTACTGTTATTTACAATCCCTGCATTAATCATGAACCTGTACGACCATCTCTCCCCAATTTATTCCATGGCGCTTTTTCTTAATCATACCAACTTTGTTGCATAACTTTAGCGAGCTTGTGCTTTCACTACTGGGCTCCCGGATAGCCAAGTGGGCAACGCGTTCGACTTCGGTGAAAGCGTTCCCGGGTTCGATTCCCGGTGGGGGCCTACGTGCGAAATGACCTTAGTTGTCGAAGCACTTTTAACAATACTACTATACTAATACTGCTTTCACTACTCATCTAGCCATGATCTAGGTACATCAACCCATTTTCCTCTCTTTTCTGCTCGAGTATGACGAAAACTCTCAAGAGCCTGTCTTCTTTCCATACTAAACGAAAAGTTAACCCAATTTTCTAATAAAAAACGATTCGCAATAAACATTTGTACACATTTACTGAAAGAGGCCATTTTAAGCCGTTAATTGGTGAAAACATGTGAAAGTATTTTAGATTTTTCCGTTTCCTGTTTCACCGTAGAAAGTATCCGTTATGAAACTATTCTTTACATCGCTTATTTCTCGTTAATTAGTTTCGTCACAATTAAGAAACGGTATTTAGTGAAGGCATATCTTGAAAAATCATCGGCATTACTACTAAAATGAATGATTTCTTTTGTCAAAATATCCATCGACGATCCCGAGGATAATTTATCACAAGAAGAACGTTTCACTAATTGCATCTTTGAAGATTCGGAAGTTTATGTTCGCTAATTTAAGGGGGAAAACGTACAGATTGTGCTGATCATGATAGATGTTTTCATTGAGGAGGCTATTTCAAGATAATACTTCGGTGTGTGTCTGCGCAGCACAATTGATCCCTTATGGGAGGAAGAATGATCATTTGGCTCGAATGAAAACGGGGCAAAAACATGCGCAGACTTCAAACTTTGCTATGAAGATGCAGTTGGTGCTCAGTTGGAGGATAGTTGCAAAGTTCATTGCACAAAGTACGTTTCGGCTATTTCTTCTTATAGCGGATGGTGTCCCATATACTGCTTGGCATCCAAGACGCATCGATTAGCAGTCGAGGAAAAGTAATATCCCCGGTTGTCTGGAGCAGTTTACCGGGTATGGAATTCCGAAATAGGGAAGCTTATTCTTACCGCTCAAGCGGGAATAAGCTTCCCTAATTCTTTCCCGCTCGTGTTATCGAGCATTTTGTTTCGGGATATCGGATATTGGGAATTTAAGAGATTGAGTGTTCCTTAAGTGATGTAATACCATTGATAAGTAAATATGGATTTTAGGGACGATTGATTTTTTTAGGATAGAAATGGTAAGGATTCATTGACTTTACGTTTGGATTTGAATTAAACGTTTTGTTTTGGGTAGTTGAATAATTGTAGATTAGGTTGAGATAGTTCTTTTCGAGCTTGGCAAGCGCTAACACGCAGACATGTAAATTAAGATATAATTATTGTTATTGTAATTAAGATATAATTTTAGCACAAAAAGCAGAAGTAATTAACGAAAAAGAAAGAAAAAACATTTGGGGTATAATTGATTTCCCAATATGATGTCGCCTTAAAAACCAAGGGAAAGTTCCTGGAGATGCTTCCGGAAAGTAATTTGAATGGCCATCTTCCGAAATGACCTTGGGTTCGATGCAAGGTATGTAAATTTCCTTCGTTCAAAATAAACAGGGCAACTATAAAATATTTATTTTCCTCTGGATATGCTAGATTGAAATCACCTTGCATGTTAGTGTTGTTGGCTTTGTTTCACATTCAAGGTTAACCACATCTAATGGCTCGATGCCAGAGCAAGTTAAACATTGCTCCGTATGAAATCTATAGGATACACGGATGCTGTTTTGAGGTACTTCCCGATGTGATGCCTCCTTGAAACAAAAGGGAATTTATTGAAGGTGCTTCCGAAACAATTTTAATGGACATGTCAAAAAAATCGTTCGATACTAGATAATCAAATCCCGTTTTAGAAATACAGATTTCAGTGCCTTTTTATGAATCGCTTGCCGAAGAGATAGATGGCTATTACTCAGTAAGTGGATAAGATTCGTGGCTATGCTTTAAATTCAACGAATACTTCAAAATTGAAAGTCGGTTCGACGTTACGGCGCGTCAAGTTTTCGTCCATTAAGAAACTTAAGAAAAAAGGTAGATCAGTTTGCGGAACTTTCTAAAATGATTACAATTTGTAATCATTTTAGAAAGTAAGATAACTATTGAAGACAAAAAATCCATAGAGTAGCTAGCAATAATACCCTTCTTTTTGGTCCTTGGTTCGACGCCAGAACGGTTGAATATAGTTTTTTTTTACATTTTGAAGCTGTTCTTAAACTATGGTTTTTGGGAAATTTTATCTTGCATATTTTATCTGTAGGACTAAAAAAAAATCTTTTGGAGACGACAGAAATTTACTTTGTACTTGTCTCTACCTCTCCTAGCACAAAATTACAACGCCATCCCTCTACTTGGGAGCTCTAATCATTACACCAATCCATTCTGCTATGAGCTTAACTGGCGAAAAATTCGAAGAGAAAATTAATTATTACTAAGTAACTAAGTTCCATTAGACGAACTCCATTTAACTTTAGTTTAATTTCCGAATATATATAATAATAACCGAATATATTTATTTTACGAAAGCCATCTTCTAAGTAAGAACTTAGCCCTTTTCCTTGTGTAGGGTCACTCAGGTAGAGCCAAGCGGTCGGTAGTTACAGCTTATTGTTGGTTGTTTGCGCTTTAGTCCCTTAGTGAAACCCCTAAATTCATTAGCAATAAGATAGCTTCCCACAGGTCTCACCTTGGAGCTCACAAAAGGAATTTGGGAAGCAGCCCCTGTGGGTAAGGGTCTGCAATCTTGAGAGGGCCCTTGGAAAGCATCGCTCCCTTTTTCTGAGGAGTGGGATTACTCTGATGAGAGGAGGGGCACTCTCACTTCTGGGTCAGATCGGCCAACGTCAAACACTAATGTTGGATTCTTTCTTATGAATACTCGAGTTTGGAGCTGAACAAAAATTTGACTGGCGATCCCAAAGAGAAACAAGTTGCACCAACGTATTGCATGTTTCAACCTGCGTACATGTATCTTCCAGTATAAGATTTTTAATCTTTTAGATGAGCTTTCGAAATCCGTGAGTTTTGCGCCAGGTTAAATATAAATTCGCATAAACTACATCACCGAGCTGTAGTTAGAGTAAGTTAACCCTTGCTTGCAAAACTTCCAACCAAGAGCTTTATAAAGAAACTACGCTCGCATTTCGACGTCTATTCATTACAGTGAAAAGCTTGTTTTATAAATCGACAGCAAATTTTATTGAGATATGGAATTAATTTAATCATTTTGAGTAGGTTCGTTGCTATGTATTTCCATTAAGGTCATTAGAATATCAAATTTCAGGATATTCACTAGAGTTCGTGAGTCACAATAAATACCCAGTAGTTTCACTTATCATTCGAGGAACATATACGAGATTCTACAGGAAAGGCGAATATAATGCGAAGATTAACAATAATAAACCTGAGCCCAAATAGAGTCAAAGAAATTGCTTATATTCCCCTCATACGGCCTAGTCTCGAATACTGCTGCGCAACCTGGGAACCACATGAATTAGGATTAGTCTCAAATTTATGTCCAGTGTAGTGCAGCTCGTTTCGCCAGTGGAGATTTCAGGTGAGACTATAGTGTTAAGGCTGTGATAAAATCACTCAGGTGGAATTCGCTCCAGGTGAGTATATCAGATTATCGACGGAAGCGTATCGACAAATTCATCGATTCAGAGTTTTTAGAAGAATTTGAAGACATTTTCATTCCGGTAAAAAAGGATCGCGATCTCCTAGAGGCGGGGAAATGATCGCTAAAACAGATAGTTACTTCCAGTCGTTCTTTCCGTGGACCATTAGAGATGTTAACTTGATGGATTAGGTTGGGTCTTTGGTATGCCATACGCCACTGGCGGCTTGAGGGGTAAATAGGTATGAACTTAAATCTACTTGCAATGCGCTTCACAAAACCGAGCTTATTAGTTGTTTACCGTTAACTTTCGGATATGTGTGTTCCAGTTTTATTCCGAAACTGAGCGCGTGCAGAGGTCGCTTGGCATCGATGTGTGGCTTTCTATCTGCGGCATTGTACCGCGGAATACCTGCGGTCTTCGGAGGAAAATAGATGGACTGAATGCGAGGATATGGGATTTCGGTCAGGGGATGGGGGCTTTGTGAACCTTCGGCTGACCCTCCCTCGCCTTGAGCCGCTTCTCCATACGTGAATCACTTATCGATTGATTCTATTGAATGTAGTAGTATTATAAGTAAAGTAGCTGGCTTGAGTATTTCGTCCGAGCGAGTAATTCAGACACGATAGTAGTTACAGAAGGATGATATTAGTGACTACAAAGAATACTCTAAAGATTCTCTAAGATATATCGTAAAGACCGTCAGGATAAAAGAGGTGGGGGAGTATTTATAGTGGTCATTATTTCACTTCGGAGTAATTCACATACGTTTTATGAAGGGGCGCATCGAGAGCGTTTGGTGCACGATTAGTCAGTCCAATAAGCCGAATATAAATGTGTGTGCTTTCTACAGGCCACCCAACTCTTCACGTCAGGTTCTGCGTTCTATGTGAATAATTGCCTATTTATTAATTGAGGCACATTTTCCTCAATAAATAAATAAGCAATTATTCTCATAGAAAAATTAAAATAGCATACATTTAATTGGTTGTTTAATCTTCCTGATATCAACTAGCCAAATAACGTATTAAATACAGGTTATTAGTAATAGTAAATAATCACTAGGGATAGTGACAGTTGTAGTAATCTATTGAGCATAATGCAAAGAAATTACTCTCTCCCTAAGAGATAACTTAAACTGAGCTCGTGCATTTGAATAATCAGCAGTAAAGCAGCTAAAAAGGTAGGTTTTATAAAACGCATTGAAAGAAGATGCCATTAAAAAGTTAGGGCGCGATGTTGTTTCACCTTGGTCAGGCACCATCTGGAATTCGCGGCGGGTATATGGGACCCAGCGTATGAAACGTATGCTCGCGAACTCAAGAAAGTACAGCGTAAGGTTAAACGATTTGTTAACAAGTGCTACAATAGAAAAACATGTGTTGCTCAAAGGCTCTCAGACGCAGGCTGGGAATCCTTGAAAGAAAGGAAATTAGAAGCCAGGCTGCGATTACTCGATAAATTCAGAGAAAGTACATTTGCGAAAGTAGCAAATGATGTTATAATACCCCCTTTTGCTAATTCGGCCTACAACGAGAAATAGACACAACGTTCGAGGACACAAAGTTGTTGTAGGGACTCACTGTTTCCGTGAATGGTTCGCGATAACAATAACCTAAGGAAGTATCTCGAACACTTGGTGTTTATACACCCTGCCACACGCTGGAAGGCAGCTTGTGGGGTGTTAATGTAGATGTAGACATTAGTTACTGGAAATGGTTAAACAGCCTACCATGGTAAATAACCATATTATGTCTTCTTCTCAATAACGACGAATGGTAAATATATCAGTTAGCGATGGATTATCCGATCACACAGCTATAGCTATTGATACTAACTTGGTGAGAAAGCGGATATCTAAGCGCAAAATGTGTGTTGATTTGGAAGCTGATTTTGAAGGATATCATAATAAAAATGTTCCCAAATTTCCTATGAATCGCGCGATGCGTATGCATAACCTGCATTTTGATTGCGCGGACAATGTGCAACCTTTTGGATACATTTTGGCTTTAAATATTCCAACTATTAATCTTAGATGCTATACTAAGGAGACTAAAAAGGTTCTAAAGAAAGAGATGCATGTCCTTCTGAAACTGATGGCATCTGAAGGAATCCTAACTATATCAACACGCATAAAATGAAGAGCGAATACAAACAAGCGAAATCGGAAACAGAGCGAACCATACGATATGCCCTCCGTCAATTTAAAAAGAAGATTTTACGAGAATACTTAAACGAGGACCTTGTAGACTTTTTTGGTCATACGTGGATGAGGTTCATGTAAAGATCAAACGGTAGGTTCGTTATAGGACAATAGCTGCAATGCAATTAGCAATGCTAAGTGCACAATCATCGTAATTGATTTTATCCGTGGCGTATAGCGTACGTCCCACAATACATTATGTACATTGACTGAAGTTGATCGGTCTGATACAATGTCGAAAATCACCGTGAGAGATGATGGGATCTGTAAACTTGTGCGACATATTGTCGTAGTGACATTAGGGTTGAATGAAAGTTAGGCCGTGTCTGGTTGAACTATTGTTTATTACCCTTTTGCTGATTATGGTGGCTCGACCTGTCAGCGGCTGTGCGGGTCCTGTAGGTCCTGACGGAATACACGAAGGTGCCTGGGTAACGATGACTTCCTCGGCGGGCGGAAAGTATGCTCAAGGGCCGGTGTGGCAAGTGACTCCACCGGGGGCGGATGAATTCCGGTAGATGTACTAAAGGCCGGGGTGCTAGTGACTCCACAGCGGGCGGATGAAGTCCGGTAGATGTACCAAAGGCCGGGGTGCTAGTGACTCCACGGCGGGCGGATGAAGTCCGGTATAAGGGCCTGAGGATCCGATGACTCCAAGGCGTGCGGATGAAGATGCGAACGCGAATGTGCTTAGATCCGCGGAGGCATTCCTTATAAGGGAATTTCGGGGTGCAAAGGGCACCCCGGAATGTAAGGAACCGGTGAGCGGGGGATGGGGCCCGGCCTAGTCATGAGGCGAGCTGACGCACCGCGATCAGGATTTGGTGAGCGGGACGGGGCCCGGTCTAGTCATCAGTGCGCCGATACGAACCGTTGGGCGAGGCGAGGCGACGCACAGCGATAGATCCCTCCTCGCGACAATATTGAAACTCATGAAGCCCTGGTCCTGAAGATTGCGTATTCAAGAAAGGAAGGGAAAGCGAAACCTCATGTCCTGCAAGTAATGTTTGAAAAGACTTTAAACAAAGGTAGTGTACCTAAATGATAAGTTACTATGGAAAAGGACGCCCAAATATTAATGCTAACTGAAGAATTCTAATGCCTTGGCAATTATGCAATAGGGAATTTGGATTAATTTACGGTTCAGGGAGCGGGCCATGCTCATTGCTAAAGCGGTTTTCTACGTTCAAACCGACTGCCAATCTTCACACGATTTAAAACTAACATCCAGATCCTTCGGTAATATGGATATATCTTCCGCAGTTTCAATTTTTCTTCATATAAGTGTGTCCTGCGAAGAGCCTCACATTACTCTCTTCGTTGTCTACCATATAGTTGATGTAAATTAGAAACAACATCGGTCCTATAACGCTGCGCTGAGGAACTCCTGTCGACATTAGATGCAAAAAAATTATAAGTAAGACCACGCGTTGACTTCTGCACCTCAGGAATTACTTAATTACCTCAGGAATTGCTTAAGCCACTGAATGCTTTGTTCGTCAATCGCATCGATTTATTTTATATTTCCTGAAATATATTCTGTTCAAAGCACTGAAAACAACGGTTGAAATTTGCAAGAAGTTGAAATTACCGCGAAATTCGGAGATAAACTTTGTGCTGAATCGTTCCTTACCAAACAATCCTTTTTTTATTAAATATACATTTTAACAAATTAATCTGTTTATTTATCAAACTTCTTGATTCATCAACTCTAGATTCTTTACTCATTTTCGTTCGCTTTAGTATTTCTACTCCTGAAAATAGCGCGTCAAAAACGCTAAGACATGGGATGCCAAAGGAAACGAAGGAAGGGCTTATCTTTCAGGAAAATGACGTTCCTCAGGGGAAATGTAGATGGATCGACGAGGGCTTCGCTGGAGTGCTTATTCTCTTCAAATGCTGCTTTCCCAACTAGAACACTGCGGTATTTGCTCCGTTTGTTACGTAGGAACCAAGGACGGGGAGAAGAAGATAACCGTCCGCGAAAGAGAAATTATTGGAATAGAGATAAAAAGGACGCTTTGGAAAATGAGAATATATAGTGACGTTGAGATGTAAAGTCCTATCATTATTATTTACGTGCCAGTAAGCTCCCCCGTGTAGCGGAGAATCTAGATATGACGGAGTTTAATTTATTTTAAAAGTATATCTATTATCGTATACATTTAGCCTTCCTAAGCATGACGGTGCCTTTTGTATGTCTAAATCAGTTCCCACCATCAATTCTCAATGCGCCTACAATCCCCATGTATTTTAATGGGAGAATGCATGAGCTCAAACTCATCAATCGCCTTGATCGCCGAGGGAATTAGTTGTTTATTACAGCAAAAGTTTATAAATTTTCCGTATATTTTATCAAAATTCTCAAAATTTCGAATCTTTAACAATACTACATGACAAAAATAAGAATTTATAATCAGACTCATTTCTTTTGAGACTTATCTCGATTTCGTAGGATAATTATTTCTAATTCAATTTTACAAAAGAAACTATCAGTAAGACATGAAAAATTACTTCACGTGCAATTCTTACGGAAACGTGTTGTGAGCTCCTGGGTTCGAGCCCGAGCCATTACAGAAATACGGGTTTCAACCTTATAGAAACATAATTCAGTTTATTTCATATTTCGACATCAAGCCATTACAGAAATACGGGTTTCAACCTTATAGAAACATAATTCAGTTTATTTCTACATCAAGTCATTTCTAAGATAGAGAGCGGGAGCGACAGCCGGACGGACAGTTCGTGTTTTATATAAATAATACAATTTCCTTATTATCATTCTATACTATTACATTGGAACTCGCCTATTGGTTTAACTGTTAAGACTTGTTAAGTTTTCTATTAGAAATTGTGTAAGAATTTCTTATAAAGTTATATAATTAAGGATGCATTGTGCCATCTGCTTCATCCAAGCGGCCCTAGTCGGCAAAAGTGCTGTTTCTGAAGAGCGAGATCAAGTTTTCACAGTTCAGGTTTCAATAAAAAGAGCGACAGAAGTTATCTTGTAAATAAGGGAAACGACAGCACTATGATATTACTGAAATAAGTCTCTAGAACGAACGAAAATGTTAAAAGTTTTGACATGATCATCAATTTGAACATTTTGCTCCTATTATGTAACTCTTGACGTTTTGAGACTTTGCATAGCGTTGTGGAAGGATTTAGAAGCAGAATAGACGAGAATATAGTTCAAATAAAGATTCAAGCGATATGTATTGTGTGTATACCAGTACGGGATAATTTAAGGAGTATCATTCTTGAGAATTCTTCTTAATATTTAAGGGGACACTGGAACCTTCTTCTTATCGATGGTATCAATAGTTTTGACTAGAGTCCTGATATAATCCTGAAGAAAGCGAAAATGAAAATGTCCCACAAAAGACTATAATCCAGAATGCAGTAACTTATCCATCAGAGCGCCGCTGCATAGGTGAAGTATATATACATACAAGAACAAGTAGCTATACATGAAAGAGAAGTTTGTGAAAGTCGAAGTAAGAGCAAGCTGTTTGTTGAAAAAGTCTTCATTAAATTAAACCTGTTTTCCCGATTTTAGAATACATTTCTTACCCTTCAACGATGAGAATGTATCTCGCGGTTTTCCTATAAATAACGTGTATCAGAATTAGACCAAGTTATCTCGGTAGATAGGATCATAATATTAGGTTTTCTCACTCATGCAAAGGACAGATATTTATTTGTGAATATTAATTTCTGTATTGGTAAATGACGGAATGGAACCTAAAAAAGTTTTCGAACCATTTCTTCCTTCCTGCAATTTTTTATGAATAATATTAAAATACATAATAATACATAACATGTAATAAGACATATGTAAACTCATACTGTACACTGCAAATTGTTTTTATTAATTACTATGAAGTTAACATTATTACCAAATTATCGTATGAAATTAGGTAAATAGATGTAAATGATTTGTTAATGGCTTCGATCACTAAGTAAATGTGTTTGACATTGTAAGTTGAAGTTTATTTAGATATTGTAATGAAATGGTTTCTTTTTTTCGACTTGGGTGAATACCAGGCAGGGTGTTTAATTTTTATTTCCCCCCCCCCCATATGTATGATTACCACCTGACCTATTGATTATATGTAGTAATGAAAATACATACGTAAATAAACCAGTAGTTACTTGGTTATGGGTAACAATCAGGAGTGACCGAAAATTTGCAGTATCTTTTCTTTCGGATAGCCAATTTTCCTTCCCTACGCATGCTAATCACGGCGATTTGGAAATTCTTTATCACTGAAAACTTGCAAGAAATATAACGCAATAAAGAAAAACACGTTAGTCAGTGTTTGTTTTCGTGATTTGAACGAGGTAGTGTCAGTATATCATGGGATACATCCGAGGCCTAGCTTTATTTTTTTTTCCGGAAACGTTCCGAAGTAGTTGGTTTGCGATTCCATTGGTTTTTACATTTTTCTTCCTTTAGAATCGGCCTTTTAACTTGTTACGTTTGCACACTTTGTGACATGCCGCTACAGGACTCGCTACTGTCAGTAGATTCTAGGAAAATAGTCAAATGGCTAGTCTTTTGAGTACTTCCGTTTTTGTCCTTCGATGTAACTACTCCCCGTTATGAGTTCCGTGACCCATTTATCAGCTTCATACACCCTTTACATGCATTCATGTGCCGTTTTTAGCACAGCTTATCATCCTCCGTATCTCTTTGATGGGTTTGATGCCATGCATTCCTAACTGTAAAAAAATCAGCCTTTATCCCCATAAACGGTACGCCTTTTCTCCCTTGTATTCCGTTTTGTTTTTTGGTGAGATTGAAGCAACAAATCTGCTGAGGTCTTCCCACTAAAGGCCCTTTTAATAGTTTCATGCGTTTTAAATGTAAATATCTGCACGAAGGGTCCCTTATTTTATTGAATACCAAAATATAATAATCATAAACAGGTATGACATACGTGTAGCAGGTCCTGATTAACGATAATGTGATGCGTATAATGTTCTATACGCTATGCTTTATTGAAGAAAAATTTTAAACAAAAACTTACGGGCTTGGTATCAGAGAAAGAAGTGAAATATAGCCCTAATGTAAAGTCATTATTCTGGTCACGTGCAGTCACACTTGAACCTTCGTGTTGCAAAATTCAAGGCGCCAAACATTCCTAGTGTCTCTGCTTGTACTACTAAATGAACCGAATGTAAAGGTTTGTGATCTTATTTTGTGGAACTTCTCCATGCAACTTCAATTGTTCCCGTGTGACCAGTGGCACCTGGTCTACCTTGGACCACACCAAAGTTACTGCTGCAATTTTAATTAAAATTACGTTCTTAAATTAATTAAATTTAAGTCACTCGAAGGATGTCATAGCCTCATGAAACCCACTCGAGGCCACCATAGACGGTCGAACCAAAGAATATTGATTTAATTTGAGGAGAAGTTTTACGCTAAAGGTGTCTGGAACAAATAAGAAATAAATAATGAAGTAAATAAGTTGAATAAATAAAAAAAAGCTTCAAAAGTTACTAGAAAGCGCAAGGAGATACAAATTAATACTAATAATGTTCTACATCTATATAAATACCCTGCAAGCCGCCTTCCGGCGTGTGGCAGGGGGTGTAAACACTAAGAGTAGAATTACCTCTTTAATTTCGAGCTTATTGTTATCGCGTATCGCTCGCAGAAAGAATGAGTTCATAAAACGACTTTTCCTCGCATCTATTTCTCTTATTTTACGCTCACTGTCGGATCGGCCCAAGTAGCAGAAGGCGGCCGGATAATACCTATCACGTCTTCCGTAAATGTATTTCCGCTGAATGTATATAACAATCGCAGCCTAGCTTATAATCTCCTTCCTTTCAAGGATTCCCAACCTGCGTCAGAGAGCATTTGCATATCGCTTGCTTTTCTATCGTAGCACTTTTATCGCCTTACGCTGCACTTTTTCGAGTTCTCGAGCGTTCGTTTCATCCGCTGGGTCACATATACTCGCCGCATATTCCAGATGGGGCCTAACTGACGCGAAATCGCTCTCTAACTTTTTCATCGCATCTACCTACAATACGCTTTATATAACCGAGCTTTTTAGTTGCTTTACCGCATATTTTTCGAATATGCGTGCTCCAGTTTAAGTTATTGGTAAGGGTGATTCCAAGATATTCTACTGAGTCAACTACATTTAAATTCGTTCAACTAATTTTATACGGGTGGTTCTGACGCAATTGTTCCCTTTCGAAGAAATTTACAACAGAGCATTTATTTACATTAAGATCTAGTTGCCATTTTTCGCACCACTTTTTTATATGAGCAAAGTCGTTTGAGAGTGAGAGAGAGCTGTATCTTCGTCACCTGATATTTCTCTATATATTACCGAATCATCCGCAAATAGCCTAACATTGCTATCGATCTTGTCGCTTAGGTCATTGATATAAATGCGGAAGAGTAAAGGTCCGATTACGTTGCCTTGAGGTACGCGTGAAGTGAAGTGTCTTTATCCGAACTAACGCCATCAAGTACCACTTGCTGTTCTCTCTCGTGTAGAAAATTCTTGATCCATTCAGTTATTTTCTTGTTGAAACCTGCTAATTTTAGTTTGTAAATTAATTTGTAGTGGGGGACCCTGTCGAAAGCTTTCTTTAAGTCAAGGTAAATAGCGTCCACTTGCTTTTTACTTTCGGCAGACTTTAAGATATCATGGACAAATAGAGCTAGTTGATTTTCGCATGATCGGTTCTTTCTAAATCCGTGTTGGTTGTTACTGAGGAAACGATTGCTATCTAAGAACTTCATAATTGAGCTAACAACGACGTGCTCCATTACTTTTCCGGAGAGTGAAGTTAATGAGATAGGCCTATAGTTTCCTGGGTTCTCCCTTATTCCACTTTTATAAACGGGCGTAACATTCGCTGACTTCCAATCTATTGGGACCTTCGCGCATGGACTTGGTAAATATAATTTTGAGATAAGGGGCGACGCTTTCTGTCGTTTTCTTCTATACTCTAGCCGGAATAATAATGTTCGGTCACTTTTAGCGGGTTATGCATTCACATTCGAGGCGGCGATTTTTCTTAATAATGCTCGGTTACTATGACACCCTTCTGTTGAATAATTAACCGAATGCTCTCTGCTGTTGCTCTGGTCGGCGTTTTGAGTGCTTACGGCACAACCGAGGTAAATTTGTGCTGTCAATATCATCATGAGCCATCATAACGATGAAGTGTGGAAAATCTACACCAGGGATTTAATTATGCTTTTAAATAGGCAATTAAATTGAACCAAACTAGAGAAGGATCTCATAAAAAATCTCCAAGGAAGAATTTTCTTTTTCGCTGCTGAAATTCTTAAACTCAGAATAATCAAAAAACCGGAAATTAACACTTGCATTGAAAAATAAAACACTCAAATGGACTTTCGAAACCTTTCACAAAAGATTTATCTTGTTATCACTTAATCACGGTGGCTGTGTGAAAGAAGTTCTCCGTAAGCGCCTTAAGTGCTCCATGTGAACAACCGAGAGCCCATATGCGCACTCAATGCTCCTCATTTCCTGCTAAGTGATTCGCATGCGACATTTAAATTACTCTGCTCAGCAGACAAACGTAGAAATTTGTCATCACGGGAATACGACCCAGGCTTATCGAATTCTCGTCGCAACGAGAGCTTTCTGCAGATCGCTTTTACGCCGATGAAATCAATTTCATAAATGAGTAAAGAGAAAGTGACAGAAGTCACAAAAGAAAAAGATAACTTGGTGATTTTTCCACACGTTATCTCATTGGCGACCGGTTTTGCTAAAGGTTTTATAAATAAAAATAAATGGTAAAAATTAGTACCTAATATAGGTAGTAGACTATATGAATAGGAAGAAATTTTAAGTTCACTGATTGCTCTAATGCACGACCATTTAGAAGAGTTTTATTAATCAGCTTATTTTTGCCCAAGGAATTTCAAAATGATGGAGCATCTAGATATTCCTTATGCCGAGTAAATCTACATCTACGTACTCACCCTATACTACTATACTCATTTATATCTCTGTTTCCCCGTTGAGAATCAGTAGGTGAAGAATGAGTAGCTGAAGTGCCCGTTGAGAATCATTCAGCTACTCATTCTTCAGCTACAAATTCTCCAACAAATGAGTTAATAGATACACGCAGCTTAAGTTAAGTTATGTATTAAACTTTTAAATTATTAGTTATTCAAAGAGGAACTACTTTGAATTTGATGTTGATTATTTGAAGAATGTTATAGTTGATGGGCTAAATTCGTTGAGCTGATAAAGGACTGCTTATTTGCTGTAAATCGCTCATAATTGAACGTTATTTACGGTGATATTTTATGAAATACACAAAGGCTTACTCTGAAGTTGGTGAGGAATGGGTTAATTTTCCCCCTGTACTCTTGGCATTGTACTGTCCATTTCTGAGGTAAATAGATTGAGTTGGAGGAGTGAAATTTATAGAAAGCTAATCTGGTATTCCTTTCCTTTTGTTGACAAAGGAAGTTTTACCATTGATACTACTTATTTATTTTACTCTATCCTAGAGAATATGATAATCTACAGACGGGTTGTGCGAGATCCATCCCTACAAGTGAATCTTATTGTAGTAAACCAGGCTTAAGAAGTTCTTTTCTGAAATACATCCAATTTTAAGTTGTGTAACTGATATGAGAAGCTGTGTTTCATTTCACACGCTTGTTTCAGGAACATGACCGACCTGCGCTGTATCCACTCAAACCCATTAACGTGAACTTCCGTGAGGAGATCTCGAATACCGGGCACGTATCCCACCTGTGGCCTGCGCTTCTCTGTATTTCAGAGCGTTACTGGTTTTTGCTCGGTACCAAGTTTCTCCTTAACGCTTCCTAGCAACCGTGGTGCATGGAATCAGAATAAAAAGAGCTGGAATGAAGATACTTCGTAAAACTGGACGATGGTTAACGTAAATTTATCAAAACTGTAATAGGGAAAGAAGAGAAATCTTTAATAAAATAAATCAGTTTGCTCGCTCTGTTAATATAATATAAAAACACTAATTAATATATATTTTTTCTGGCAGATTAGTTGCTTTAATGAAAGGTTAAGAGCATATGATAAATCGTTAAGCTCGGCTCATTTCCCTATATACACACACATAGACAAAAAGATCACGCACCAAAAAGGAGTTGTGGAAATTTCACGAAAACATATTGATGATTTTAACGTTGATGTAAGTAAGTTACATCAAAAGTGGGTGCAAGTACTCCGACATCCTTGCCGAGGATTGTGCTGCTGGCAGAGAGACAAAATATTCCGTAATTAAGGTGGAACATCGTTATCCATTAGTGTAACCTCCTACGGGGACATGTACGGGGGATGATTCCAATTCCTACAAAATATATGATTTAGAGCACACACCGAATACACAAATGCTTCAGGACGCAGGATGGGAATCTTTAGAAGTTAGAAGACTCAAACAAAGGATTAATTTACTGGATAATTTCAGATATGACGTAGCCGGTATGACGCGTCCACCATTTTACATAGGCCGTTCTGATACTGTGAGGAAGATCAGGAAATAGATGCCAGATCAAATCGATTCAAGGACTCATTTTTTTCTGCGAGCTATACGCGAAAGTAATGGATTAAGCAAGTAACGTCATGGTGCATGAACCCCCTGCCACACGCCAAAAGGCGGCTTCCATGGTACTTACATAGACATAGACAGTGTGTAGCAATACTTCCACCTTGTGAGCTCCCCAGGGATTAAAGATTTATAGAGAAGAACTTTTTCAATTGAATAACATTTTAATTCCTTTTCTCACTGGAAAGCACTTATTTACTGGAAGTTGCGATGAGATAGTATCTCCCTGGAATACATTTACTTCACTTGTTTAAACAATTGAAATTATTAGTCGATTTCAGTTGTATCAGTTAGTGTGAAAAACTGACAAAAATTAGTGAATCAGCGGAAGTAGGTTAATAATGTATATTTGCTGATAGTATGATGAAGCATCCGGGTAACTAAGTAATTCAGACTAACTAATGATAAATAGAATTTTTTTTTTATTTTCCAGCCACCATTCCAAGTATTGTGATAGGCTTCACGAGAACCACTGGAGTTGGCATGTCTTAATCACAGGAGTAGTATTGCTAAAAGTGATTCGACAGCTAAGGGCATTTAGCACGTAGACACCCACAGGGATTCGAACGCGGGACCGCTTTCACTGGAGTCGAACGCCTTGCCCACTTGGCTATACGGGAACCCATTTTAATGGCGTCCAGAAGATCACCTCAATGTAAATCTTATGGAAAATGTAACCGGTCTGATTTCAAACCAATGTAGAAGGACATCATAATGGGACAATGTAGAAGGACATCATCGATGGACGACTGAAGGCAATGAAATGAGGTCAAATGATTTTACTTCTCATTACAATCGCCCTAGTATCTACAGCTTGCTTTTGTAGATCCTGTTCTACGATCTTTTATGATACAGATAATTATGAGACATTTCGTCCACGAAAAGCATTACGCTTTATCGAAATTCAGCTGCGTTTAAGGGAGAAAAATCCAAGTTTGGTGCAGAAATACTTTAGAGTCGGAGTAAGAAATAGGAAGCAATCCGGGAAAATGATGCAATAAACATATAGACATGGGAGTGGTTAAGACACTACCTGCGAGAAAAAAGAAGAAAACATTATGAGGAAACCCTTTCCGAAAAACCGCCCTTCTCTCAAAATGTATATTTTCAGGTCCTTTTTTCCTCTCTGAGAGAGAATTCCATGACTAAACCGTAGCAAACGAAAACAACACCGGGGCCGGGATTTCAATACGCTCACATAAATTGCGAAAAAAATGTAAGTGGAAAGAGGGGGAAATCTCGAAATTGAATCCGGGTCAGTGCCACTGGAAGAAGAAAGCCGAGCAGCTGGAGAATGCTGGGAAGGAGATGAAAGGACGGGCAAAGAAGGAGGGGAGTGTGTTTGAGATGCAGATATTTAAAAAGCACAAACAAGCAATTTTATTGGAAAAAGAGAATCTACAGATTCTTCAGATTTATCTTTTTATACAACTCATATAATTGTAACCTAAAATTCGATGAACTCTATTTTTTTTTCTTTGGAAGAAATATATCGACTACACCTGGATGAGAAATTAGTAGGGGGGGATGAGGTTTTTGGATTAGCTGACACTTGAGATGAGGGAATTTCAGTCAGTGGGGTTCAAAGGCGTATCACCAATTTTCATTAAATATTAATTGAAGATAGATTAAGCAGCTAAATTCCAATGTGCATTTGTGGTATTTAATTTAGAAATAGGTTTTACAGTTAATCAGACTACTACAAATGTGCATATAATCATTATAGATTTATATATGTATTAAAAATAAAAATATAGGAGAAAACGAGGAAGGTATGGGAGAAATAGGGCAACTGGTTTAACATAATTCATTGAAAAATAGAATTAGAGTGGATTGTTAACAAGGAAGAAGGTGAAGAACTTGCATCGACTCTATTTCTC
Organism: Ladona fulva; assembly: GCA_000376725.2. NCBI lineage: Eukaryota > Metazoa > Arthropoda > Insecta > Odonata > Libellulidae > Ladona > Ladona fulva. The sequence goes on along the minus strand of KZ309111.1, from coordinate 3,242 downwards.
TAAAGCAGAGTTTCCCAAACTTTCCCTCCGGTGGAAGGGAATTTATCAATTCTGTGATATCAGCGGAACACCTTGGTTGCTTTTTCTGTCAGTAAATATTAGTAATAATCGATTTCATTAAAGTAAGAGTCAAGGGTTTATAGAAAACACAATCTTCTCATATAATCAAGAGCCGCTGAATTTTAAAATATGTTATAACTTAATTCAAAACTGAAATTAATAAAAGAGTTAACATTCTTCGTAAGTTTCCGCGGAACACTTAAAAACTCTTCGAGGAACAGCAGTGTTCCGCGGAACAGATTTTGGGAAACTGCTCTAAATCATGAGAACATCAGAATAAAACAGGTAGCAGGTGGGGCATTCCATGTCAAGTGGACTAATTTCAGAGAAATGCCCCGCTCGACCAACACCGATTTCAATGAAATTTTGTGCGAACATAACTTCATATCTTCTATGAATATTTCCTAAGTTTGACATCCATCGATGAAATATTTGCTGAGATATAGTCATTTGTTTGACCCCCTACCGCAGCCTTCTACAGTTAGACAGCGATTTTTAGCAAGTTTGAGACACGTTATCTCACGCAGTATTCCGTTGAGCAAAACAAAACTTGGTATTCTTATACAACCTATGTTGCTCTATTAAACAAAATAATAAGAAATCTTTTATGAGCGAAATCTGAGAAGAAAATTTGAAGCAAAATCGGCCCAAAAAATTATGGCTCGAAAAAAATTTAAAGTTTGGCATTTTATATCTTTTGAAATTAACATACAATAAACACGAAACTTTGTGCCTTATAACTACTGTATACAAGGTGTTGGAATAAAAAGTTTCATTTTCTTAATGTCGCCCGTTAGTTTAAAAATTGAGTGCAAATATTGTGATTTTCGTTACGACGCCGAAAATTGGGTATATTCAGCTCACATTTACAAAAAAAGACCCTCTCGAAACTTTTCCAAATTATTTTTAAAAGAAAGAGCATGCTTTTATCTCTCTAAAAACCTAATTCTGGTTTTTCATCGCGGGCGTATAAGGCCCGAGAAATCGGGATGAACATGAAGTTACCTCCGCCCGAAAAGTGTGGCGCGAAAAAAATTTTAAAGTTTAGCATTTTATATCTCTGCAAATAAACATAAAATTAACGCGATACTTTGTATCTTATAATTACTTTATACGAAGTGTACGATTAACAATTTTCACTTTCCGAACGTTTTCCGTTGGTTTAATATTTGACTGTAAATATTACGAATTTCGTTACGACGCCGAAAATAGGGTATATTCAGCTAACGTTTACGAAAAAAGACCTTCTCGAAACTTTTTCAAATTACTTTTATAAGAAAGAGCATACTTTTATGCCACTAAGAACATGATTCTGGTTTTTCATCGCGGGAATATAAGGCCCGAGAAATCAGAATTAAAGTGAAGTTACCTCCGCCCAAAAATTTTGGCGTGAAAAAATTAAAGTTTTTCATTTTACATCTCTGCAAATAAACATAACATCAACACGATACTTTGTATCTAATAACTAATACGAAGTGAACGAATAAAAAGTTTCACTTTCCGAATGCTTTCCGTTGGTTTAATATTTGACTGTAAATATTACGAATCCGTAAATTAACGGAATCGTTAGAAAATGATTTTATCTTCCGTTTTCCGCAAGAGCTTCATACCTAATGGCCCCAGGTTCCATTGCTAGGTACTTGGTGCAAAGGTTTCAAGAAATCATTTAGGGTATTTTTAGGTACGATAGAACGCTGGAATTCACGTCATCGATATAGATCAGACACCTCTATAGTACACCTAAAGGTTGTTACGCTGAGGGTCCTTAGTTCGATGCTAGGGCAGTTTTTATGCCTGAAGTTCATGAATTCGTTTAGGGTATTATCCGTTAAGATAGATACTTGAAATTCACGCTGTTGTTAGAATAAATGATTGTCTATCGTATGCCGTAAATATTTTTTCCTTAAAGGCCCACGTTCGATACCAGGACCATTCGAATGTCCGAATTTTCAAAAATTCGTAACGGGATTTCCAGGTCAGGTAGAAGGTTGAAATTCGCTACAACTATAGAAGATAGGAATTTCTATGGTATGCCGTAAGGATATTTGTGCTAATGGACCAAGGTTCGATGCTAGGACAATTCTTATGGAAGTATTTTGCATAATTCGTCTAGGGTAATGTAGTTTGTGGATGGCACTCGGTGTATGGCAAGAGGAGTGTTGCAGGAGATGTACAATGCGTTAGTTAATCTATCTTACATTAAGCTTGCAGTATGCAAGCTGCTTTTACTCGTGTGTATATATATAAACACACAAAGCCATTACTGCAAATGCCTTCTTAAGTGATAAAAATGTATTTGTTTGCTACAAAGAACTTAATTCTTAGCATATGATTAAGACACAAATTTGAGCATATAATACTGTGTGTGTGTGGTGTAAAAACTAAGTATATATATATTAGAGCTAATTATGTGTAGATAATTAACGAGAAGAAAGAATGCATGGTATGGAGAAGCTCAGTATGTATGAATGATAGCTTGGGATTGGTAAAACTAGAAATTATACATAGCCAATTGAAAGTGTTATTCATTTGCTAAAAAACCAAATTAATTAATGTGACATTCTTTCTTTAGATTATTTCATTTCAGATAGCCGCCTTTCCAGTTATACAGATTGCTTAGTTCAAATGAAGCTGAGAATTGGTAATAGTCAAAGAGGTAATTTGNCTCCCATGGCGACTCCTCCGCGCCCTTGCGTAGAGTCGGGAAACTCTTCTGCCCCTCCCCCTACTTCTGATCTAACCACCCCCCTAACCGCGGCGCCTCCTCTCAACGCTCAGCGAAACAGAACCTACGCACAGAGCGTAAAAAACGCGGATAATTCCAGCGGCACCGGTGCCTCCTCCAGTGGCGCTGAGAATACGTGCGGCGTGTTTACCTTCGCACGTAAGAAAATTATACCTGTGTCGGACGGCCCAAACAAAAAAAAGGGCATAATCCTGGAATCGCTTCCGAACACCTCCATCCACGAATACGTGTTCGCCGTGGCCAACAAGGTGGGGGGCGGCCGCAATATCACCCATGCCACCCGACTTTCAAACCAGAGAATCTGTATTTACCTGGCCAATGAAAATCTAGTAACCACTTTCATGGCAGAGCACGGGGGAATAGCCGTCGGCGGCAGTTGGGTCTGCGCGCGGAAGATGGTAACCGCTGCGACAAAAATTTTTCTTAGCAACGTCCC
>KZ309110.1:5043-193928 GCA_000376725.2 Ladona fulva | reverse complement strand
CTATGCTCCTGGCTTGAGGTAAGATAAATCTCACTCTACTGAGTTAATCAATACTGTTATAAATTGTAATTATGCATGGAAAACAAGATTATAAATGAGGCTTATATAAAAGAAAGATTGGGGTTTATAAATTTCTGGTTAACTTGGGTAGGACTTTTTAATATTTCTTGACTTTAAAAAGCATATTTGTAATATTCCCATAAATATTAGACCCAAGTAATTGTAAATCTAGTAAAAATAAATAATTATAGAATTTCAAAAATAAAGAAGCATTCTTTATCAATAAGAATGTTAAGCCCATAACAATCTTAAAATGACACCATAAGCATTTCATGTACATAGCTATTAAATCTTTGTAAAAAACAATATTGCATTCTATAGGGAATGTAAAACTTTTACTATCATTTTCATTAATGTGAAAAATCACTCCCATTCTTCCATTGTATGGCTATCATGATTTGATGATTTTATGACTTCCAAGAATATTTATAGTCAAGACAAATTGGGTGTACTCTGGATATCATTTCTTAGTGAGAAAAATTCTCAGTAAAACTGACAGCTTATTCTGTATCACTGAATTCTAATTGAAGATACTTGATTAAGAAGGTTATGGAATAACATTTAACCAATGCTAGTACCTGAAATTACTTATGTAAATGAGGAAATTACTCATGTAGGAAAAATCAGGGTGAATTTTAAATTTTTAAATTGAAAAAGTTTCTTGTACTAATTCAGGCTAGTTGATATCACACAATTAATTAAAAGTTAAAGCAGAAATTAAATAATTCTAATAGACCCAACTTAAAAACTCCTAGGGAGTTTATATATTTCTTCTCAAATTATATGTATTTAAATCAAATTTAGCAAATTATATCCATTATTTTTCTCTGAGATTCTTATCTGTGAGAATTTAATAAACTTGTACAACAAAATTCAAACTATAGTGACATAACATCAGGTCAAGGAATTCTAACTGGGATACAGTTACACCAATCTCTTCTTTGAAAAACATTTCCACCAATTTAAACCTACTGCAAGCTTAAGGATAGAGTTATAAGCTTAGATTTTAATCAGTCTATATTTCTTAGCCCATAATAAGATATAGAAGTAAAAAGCCTTACTTGTGTTTGTATTGAGGGGTAAACTGCTGTTGAATATTAACATAGTAAAACCTAATCCCACTTCGTCATCAGAAAACTTCACTCTTTATGAGTGTCAAATTCACTTCTCATTCATGATTGCCATTTTGTAAATAACTGAAAGGTTAGGTACGAACCCTACAAATGAAGCCTTCAAAGAATTAGGAAGCCCAATTACCCAAAAATAATCAGCCAAGTGTATACACACAGGGATCTAAAGTAATACCATACATACATGATTTTTTCTGTCTTCCTCAGAAACCAACCCTAAGCATTAAGCCCTATGAACTTAGTTAATTCTTGCAAACTAAAATTAAAATCTCCAATGGAATTTATTTAAACTAATTGACTTCAAAAAATTATGAATAACCTTACAAAGTGGAAATCTTTTTTATTAAATTGGCATAACTTGAATTGTTTACTGCCCATGTTGGAACAAAGAAAGCAACTCCAGACCAGGAACTTAATTTAAGAGGAAAGAGCTTTTAATATTCCATTGATGGAAGATGAGATATGGGAATATTGAAATTCTAATGGAGAAATTAATAAATGAAAGGTTACTAGGGTCAAGACCTATGACCTTTAAGTTGAAAATCCCATAATATTCCCAACTACATGGTAGGAACTTAGATTGTTATTTTCAGAAAATAAATAATAATTTATAGGTAGTTATATGTTCTGTATAACCTAAATGCAATAAGACTATTTACAAAGTTAATCAGCCAATAAATTACTATGCAAATCAAGTTTACAGTCACTCATATAGTTAACTCCTTGTTCTACAAGGAAGTAGTTATTTTTATTTCCCTTCCCATAATTAAGATCACCTAATTTCTTTTCATTCAATGAATATTGGTCCTTCAGAGAATTATTCCTACAATTATCACCATAGCAATGGATTACTAGGCTAATGTGAGAAAATCAAGAAATGGAAATTTCAAATATCTATTTGCAAAGCAACAAAACTCAAAATTATCTGGCACTATTAAGGAAATACAAACCACTATATTTTTATGCCTAAATATATAGATGACACACCACTCNCCAGTCAATGATTAGAGATCTGCTGATATCCATGTGATATTGCTGTGCATTCTAGTCATATTTTTGAGGTATGATCAGCACTTTGCATAAAGAAAGCCCCTGTCTTAGTTACTTTATTTTGGTCATATTTATCTCAGCAGTGAAGTATTTTTTATAAGAAAGACAATAAGGATTAGTAAATACTTAAACAACAGTGGTGATTGCCAATCACAGAGTATTTTTGCAACAAATATATTTTTGTGATATGCAGTGGGAAATAGCCACTAGAAAAATCTCCTAACTCCCATTTATGTAGGTATAAATTCTTTACTGAATTAAATGTTAGCAAACTATTCTGTGGCCAAGCAGACTTCCACAATCTAAGAAGGGGAGCAGTAATTCTTCTTGATCACTGATTTGAGGCCTGGTCACAGAATTTTTCCATTAAGTTTCAACTCATGAAATAATATTTTTCTTATTTACAAATTTAAGGTTTGCTTTCTAGTAGTAGTAGTATTGTTAAAAGTGCTTCGACAGCTTAGGTCATTTTGCACGTAGGCCCCCACCGGGAATCGAACCTGGGACCGCTTTCACCAAAGTCGAACGCGTTGCCCACTTGGCTATCCGGGAGCCTGGTTTGTTTTCTTCTGCAGCTTTATTTCAGCCAATTTCTTTCATGGTCAGGAATCAATTCTTTTGTCATCTTTGTTATCTCTAGAATGACTCATTTGATCATATCCTTATCCACACCTTTTTCTAAATAAATTCCACATTAAATATGGAATTTTACTTGCACTCTTCCCATTGAATTAATTAAGAGAGACAATACTCACGATCTGCAAACAGGACTCTAATATGTTCAAATATTGCAGTTCATTGTCAAAACTGTTCCAATCCAAAAGAAAGTAATTGAAGGTAGAAAAAGAAAGAGATAGATTTAAGCGAGGGAAGTGGGATGATGTAAACTGTGGGTAGCTGTAATGAAAGGGCATTGAGATGGAAATTGTATTGCAAGTGCTATACGCTTTAAAGTGCTTCAGTATCTAAGGTCATTTCGTACGTAGGTTCCCACCGGCAGTCGAACCTGAGACCGCTTCAACGCGAATGATTATCGAGTCAATGGCGTATCTTGGAGAACTTCTGAGGTGACGGCGAACGTTTGAATTGAAATAAAAAGAAGGTAGACATTTCTTTCAATCCTGAAATATTTCCGCAGCAGCTCAAATGACTCATCAGGGATTTTTCTCTTATTCAGCAAGTCTACTTACGTTATCCAAGTTGCATTCAACTGAGTACAGAACTAATAGCTTTTGATAAAATCCTTTGGCTCTCGACCTTGGCAGAGACCTCCTTTCAAAGCACTGCTCTTAATGGATTTTATGACGAATTGTTTTTCATTTTCTACTGCGAACCGTTTTACTTCAAGATAGAAATGTATTCTTTACGGGATCCTCATGTCGCAAGTGTCATTACGCAAGTTTTGAAACGCATGCAAAAGAAACTTATTCAGGTGATATTTTAAGAAGAACGCTCTTAAGTAATCCCATGACGCCGAATCCTTTAAAACATTCGGAAATTAAAAAAATCAACGACTTTTATCCTTTCTCTTCACCCGCTGTATTTGAAATTGCGAACTGCTTCCCATAATTATCTATCATTTTTCGTTATTGGCAGGATTCGAATCATTCTTCTCTCAGCTGTCTTCAAAAGAAAGCAACGATAGTATTAGTTAGATAGTTGCTGCTGTTGCATGGAGGTCAATGGTCCCTCTCTTGTCATATTTTAGGACAATTTTTGGAGCGGTGGACAATTTTCGTCCCTCAACCTATACCTATGCTCTAATACGCATTTTAGAATCTTTAGTACGTATTTATCAGGACTAAAATCAGCATCTATAATAAATTTCCTTTCTATTGACCCTCGTCTCGATTTCGTATAACTTCTAATTTAATCTTCCTGAAGAAACAAAGTCTGAAAACACGAAAGAGAACGTTAAATGATTTTATATGGAAAAGTATTACTGGACCTCCAGCCTTCTCAGGGATGACAACAGTTTTCGTGGGGCTTCGGCGTGGTGGGCAGGCGTGGGAACCTTGAATTACAATTAAGTTAGCCTTACGTCTCTACAAAAAGAGGGCGATGGAAAGACAAATTTAGGCTTAAAAACTTACTTCAAATTTGATATATTAAATATTAGTAAAAAGCCTTACTTGTGTTTGTATTGAGGGGTAAACTGCTGTTGAATATTAACATAGTAAAACCTAATCCCACTTCGTCATCAGAAAACTTCACTCTTTATGAGTGTCAAATTCACTTCTCATTCATGATTGCCATTTTGTAAATAACTGAAAGGTTAGCTACAANTCGCAATTATTGTGTCATTTTTGAGATTTAATAATTTCACTTTCATCTTACTTTTAGATACACCATATAAAATGCACGAACAAAATACGGATTTTGCCCATACATGATATCTAAAACTTGGGAGCGTCTTTGATTCGAGAATATGCGAGATGTAGAGTTGGAGACCCTATCACGGTATCTGCGGTAGTGATTATGCCTTCCTTCATCAGAAGAGTATTTTACACAGGTAGGGAAAGAAAGGAGAGAAAAGGTTACGTAACTCGGTATGTCGGGCAAATGGTGTCCGATAGAATTAGTGGTTATTTTATGTCGCGAAATATACAGTGGCGGAAGGGGGCTCTATCCAGGGCTACATGTAATAAAAATATCTTTCAAAATATTATAATTAAGATACGGTACATTAGTATTTCTTTATCCAAACACAATATCTATGGCAATTAATAAAATGTAGACGGAAACAAAGTGCTGCACCAAGTACGAGAACAACTTGAGAAGGTAGAAGGGGCGGTTAAGTGACAGAACTGGCGTGTAATTAACTATGAATGAGGTAATAATTGTTCAAAGTACTAACAAAGAATACTTGGTTAGATTCGGCGGGGAACCCGAATCATTCGTAGTCGTTACATGGTGGATAATCAACATCTGTGGCCATGAGCAACACCAAGGGAAATAACCTCGCTTTTGCGGGATTTCGTTAAATCGGTGACTACTATGAAAGAGTTTTACAGTATCTGCTACCAATTTCACCCCATGTTTACGAAAATATCGACCAATACCTAAATATTAATTGGCCTTGAGAAATTTACCCATGAAGACTATTCTTATCTGTTAAAGGAAACATCTACTTGAAAATAAACAGAGGGTTCAGTTTAGAAAAATAAAGGAAAGTATTTTGAGGAAGGTACCAGAGTAATTACGTAAGAAACGAAAGGGAAAACAAATCGACCCTAAGATGCCAGCGGTCATACCAGTGAAAGTGTTGTGGCTTTTGAAATCCTACGTGGCATATAATCGAAATGCCGTCATTTTAATATAGCAAAACAGAAACTGAGTAAGAGGCTATTGGATGTAATCCAGATAATTTTAGCACATAATCCATACGGGAAACAAAAAAATTACTTTTGTCCAATGTACGTCGTCCCAGTTTTATAAATGATACTAATCATATGAATGTTTACCCAGATAGTATTTTTTGTATAGGGTTTCAAATTAATAATGCAAAATAAAACATCTACATGTGTGGATAATGTTCATTTAGCGCTCGATAGCATCTTTTTTATCTCTTTATATCTCAAAAATTATATTTCTACTGATGATGAATCAAATAGGTACACGTTATCAACACAATAGAACTTTTATCCCTCTTCCGTGTAAGTACGAAATAAGACCAAAGGTCGCTTAGGATTTACCTGAATTTTTATTAATGCATGTTTTGAATATTTTGAACGACTTCATGTATGACTGATTATCAAAACCCGGGATTAGGAATTACTTCAAGACAGAAGATCCGAAATCTGGCATGGATTTTTGAACAGTTTTAAGTAGTGATTTTAATGTTAAAATACGGGACGTTGTTGCCTTATTCTCAGCGAACGCAATTTTCGAAGCAAGATGTAAAAGAGATTTCGCGAGAATATGGCGAGAACGGATAAATATTATTAGTCTCTTTTTAAGATTATTGTAACGAGCGAAAATGTCGCAGCTAAACCGAACCCGGGAGTTTCACGCCCCAATGTCAAAATATAAATGGGTTTCCAAGGAATTAATGGAATTCCAAATATTAAACAATATGGCAACGGATTTAAACGAAATTCGGAGGAATATTTCCTAGTTAAACTTCGATTCAGCGTCCATACATTGTGGATAAAATACGTTTAGGTTTGCGATCACGGGTTGTAACATTCTAGAGTAATAATTCATCCTTGGTTTAATCAAGATCTAAGAAATTATTCCGGAAAAAAACAGCCATTTCAATGTCTCGGAGGAAAAGCATGGATTGTACAAATAATCACTCAACTAACCTAGGATGGGTCTCCGCAAAGTCCTCATCTGCAATGTCCCTCCTGTCATGTCCAGCACTTTCACTATCACAAGCGAGAAACCCACAGGTTCCTAAACAACCGAAACGGGAGTGAATTAACTCTGGAGAGTCTGGAAAACAAGATTTAATAATTTTGTCAGTGTTATATACACAAGAGTTCGGTCACGCATGAGAGCTAGCGGTTCCGAGAAATACAAACAGTAATTTCCGTTACACGTACCGTTTAAAATATCTATTATAAATCTCAGAAAAATTACATGATCTTTTAAATAATTTAAACTACTCTCAATCAGTGTGAAAAATAACAATGGAATAAATATAATTCAATACATTAACGATTCTACAACCTATTCTATCAATTCAAATTCACACACCCTGCCATAGGCCGCTGGCGAATCGCGACTTATAAATCTAAATATATTTGCAATCAGGGCATAGACGCACAATATTTTCCCAAACGGTTTTCACTCCGACTTAAAGAATTTACCAAATATCGTTTGCACCCCTTCCGCGACATCGAAAGTTCGAATCTTCTTATTTGTTCGCGTCGACTATTTCGAACGATAACCTTCTGAAAGTATGTTTATTTCGTACAAAATACAAGAACTTTTCTAATTTAGGCTAAAATTCAAATGAAACATACTATCAGTTAGTAACGAGTTGCAGTTGAATGCTATTACTGAAACCAGACCCTAAACCATGCAAGTAAAAGGTACTTTGTTGGTAACAGGTACAGAACGGAGTAAAAAACTGTTTTCGAGATAGTTTCAAACCATTTCAAAGTATCGGTTCGCGAACGTTTCACTGGCAAGAATAACGGTTTTTTCGATTTACCTTTAATACCTCGGTTTCGAACTTAAATGACGTTAAGAATCGGTCTATACTTTGATGTTTAATGAAAAAAGAACGATATGACATCAAGGTTAGCTGACAGGAAACTTATTTGGAATATCGCTCTCTTACTGACAGTATCTTCACCCGCCTACGAAAATACCGACTAAAATATCTTGTGGATTAATCCAAGTTAACATATCTACCAATAAAGTATGTAATCACTAAGGTTTTACGCTTCTTAGCATATCATTCGTCAATCAAGTAGTTGCTCAAGATTCGGAGCGCAATTGCTAAAACTTATAATTTTTTAATCGGAATAAGGCAGTAATTGTGCTGAATGCTGAGTTGCATTTTCATACAAATCAAATAGAATGGAGGTAATTTTTTAATGTCAACTAAACGAAAAACCAATCTAATGCACAATCAACCTTATAATATTAATAATACGCCAGCGTAGTACTCGCAAAAAAGAAGCAAGAAAAATGCAATACTAATAATTCTCCGAGAACGAAAAACAAAACTGCGTAACTGACATAATAGTGATTTAGTGATAATAATGATAGTATGGATTATCTACTTACGAAGGGAATGAGATCCTCCTTGTGGAAAACTGATATCTTGACGGCAGAAAATATTTTTTTTCCAAATTAGCGGAAATTCACCAGGCTGGTGATGAATATTTCGTTAACCTTAAAATTCTGCCCGACTTTACCTGGTTTCTAATCCGTAGCGATTTCAAAATTCAAACGTTAACGGTTTTTCGAAGAAAATATGTACTAGCACGTCCGCTCCCGATGAATCTTTTAACCAATCTGAGTGTGCACACCGTTTGTTAACAAAACCAAACGGTGTGCGCACTGGGAATGCGCAATGGTGCACGCTGTTTAATTTTCCCTCCACCCCCCTTTCGTAATTATTAACGTAATTTAATAAAGATTTTATATTTACCTTTAATTTACCAGAAATATATTTTAATTTTAAATTGAGACATATTTAAACGAATTTATGACAAAAATTGTATTGTTTCCACTCTGGTGTATATTTCTTGTTATGCCATACGTTAGCTATGACTCATTTTCCAATATTAGTTTGCGAGGTATAAAAATGTAATAATTAAATATTTGGAATACAATATAAGGTACAAGAAAATTTCATTGATTATTATATGTGTCATATTGAAGTAAATTTCTAATATTAGTGACCCTTAAGCATAAGAAGTTGACTTTCGAGATACGCATTTAAATATAACGTTCTAATGTTGGCAACATTTTCAAAGATTTGAATATGATTAATTAGTAACCAAAATATCGAAGATTGTATGTAACACATTTAAATTGATAACATGTCTTACATATTTAATGTTAAACGTAAATGAATTGTGTCAAATTGTAAATCAAGACTTTATAATGGAAGATTGTCTTACGGGTAATTTTATCAAGGCAAGGGTATCAAGGCTTTAGAAAGAATTGTCCTAAACATCCAAATTTGGTAACTTGATTGACGATTTGAAACGTAGAGTCGGCAATGTTTATATGCTCATTTTTAAAGTAAGGTCTCTCAGCAGGGAATGTTAGTTCGTTATCAGGAATAAGAAATATATTCTACGGACATCTGTACGGCTTAATACGTAAGGGTATGTTAGAATGGAAGATAGCGCTATTTTTAATTCTGCTTATCCTAGAATGTTACGGCAAATATATCTATCGTTATATATTATAATCATGATAATGATGCAATAGCGAAATGCCCTACTCGAAGAAACCATTCTCTGCCCTTTTAACTTAAATTACGGAAGGAGAATGAAACAGTAATAATGCAATAAGATGAAGCCACAAGTAAGGTCATAAAGAGGTCAAGAATGATGGATACAGAAGAGTCACAAATCATTTATATATTTGCTCATTCACCCTGGAGTTGAATGTCTTTCTATCATTCCCATTGCTACTCATAATGCTGCTTACACGAAACACAAGTTTTTCAACTTATTTTTCAAGTGCCATTGGAATGAAACCACTCTTAAAGCCAACGTGGGTTTCCCATCTTTATTCGTTGAGTAGACTCAGGATATCACGTACAAACACACATATTCTATCTACTTCCCCTTATATTTTTATAATACATACGTAAATTGTCACACAGTCGTATTCCTTTTTTAATTGCCTCCAACAATCCAATCCAAAATGTACCTCTTCGAGTACTTCTCCGACTCCTTTGCTACTCTCGTAGGTGTAGAACATGACGGAGGGAGAGTAATTTCCTTTTTTTTCCTCAGCAACACACTTTTTAAAGATATCACTGAATGAACAAACCGAAAAACAGCACTGAATGTAATGCTGAAAAATTCCGTTCCACTTGTCGTAACTTTTCACATTCACAAGAAACATAAATGGGAGTTGACCACATGCCATTTAAACGGCCATTACGGGCGGTAAACTGAGAACTACGGAAGTCACGGGTTGAGGAAACCAGGTATCGTTATTCAGAAATTTGAATACCACAATTCTTTGCTTTGGAAATTCGCGGTAAATTGAAGAATTAGTCTTGTGAATATCGTATCATACGCCTTGGGGTGTCAACTTTATGTGTAAAGTGCTTATTTCAGAAGCATAAAAAGATGGTTAGTGTTTTTCGTTGAAATAAGTATGGAATTGTTTGTGTCTGGCGTGTGTTACATATTGTCAGTGAAAATCCACGTGAAAAAGAAGTTCACCTACACCAGACACTATCTTACCGTCAGTTGTCTCTTTCAAAAAGTGTGAAAATCTCACACTTCTGAGTCCTGGAGTACCATTAAAGGCATTAAGTAGATACTTATTGTTTGTCTACGAAATTTCACATACTAAACTCAAGAGTTCCTAAGCTACCAGGGATTCCTCCAACGGTAGAATGATTTCGCATTGTGATATGAAGGTAAGTAGGATTCCTGTAATTGAACGATATATTCCTGAATTTATTTAATCTATTAAAAGGCAAATAATCAAGTAGTTTGATTTTATTTACACTTAAGTTCAAACTGAGTTACTAAGTGAAAACTTCATTCCACTCTTGCATGCAATAATCAATACATTTCTTGTCTTACGTTTTCTTGTCCCTTACACTGTAATCCAACTATTTAATTAAATATGNTAACTTCCTCAAAGTACTTTCCTTTATTTTTCTAAACGAAACCCTCTGTTTATTTTCAAGTAGATGTTTCCTTTAACAGATAAGAATAGTCTTCATGGGTAGTTAGGAAATTTCTCAAGGCCAATTAATATTTAGGTATTGGTCGATATTTCCGTAAACATGGGGTGAAATTGGTAGCAGATACTGTAAAACTCTATCATAGTAGTCACCGATTTAACGAAATCCCGCAGAAGCGAGGTTATTTCTCTTGGTGTTGCTCATGGCCACAGATTTGATTATCCACCATGTAACGACTACGAATGATTCGGGTTCCCCGCTGAATCTAACCAAGTATTCTTTGTTAGTACTTTGAACAATTATTACCTCATTCATAGTTAATTACACGCCAGTTCTGTCACTTAACCGCCCCTTCTACCTTCTCAAGTTGTTCTCGTACTTGGTGCAGCACTTTGTTTCCGTCTACATTTTATTAATTGTCATAGATATTGTGTTTGGATAAAGAAATAATAATGTACCGTATCTTAATTATAATATTTTAAAAGATTTTTTTATTACTTGTAGTCATGGAGAGCCCCCTTCCGCCACTTCATATTTCGCGACATAAAATAACCACTAATTCTATCGCGATGTATCGGACACAAATTGCCCGACTTTTCGAGTTAGGTAACCTGTTCTTTTACTTCTATCTTACACTACCAGTGTGAAATTCTCTTCTGGTGAAGGAAGACATAATCACCACCGCAGATACCGTGATAGCGTCTCCAACTCTACATCTCCCATCTTCTCGAATCAAAGACGCACCCAAGTTTTAGATATCGTTTATGGGCAAAATCCGTATTTTGTTCGTGCATTTTACATGATGTATGTAAAAGTAAGATGAAAGTGAAATTATTAAATCTCAATAATGACACAATAAGTGCGATTAAAGTGCAAAAAAATTAATTAAAATTTAATATATCAATTTTGAAGTAATTTTNTAAGGATATGATCAAATGAGTCATTCTAGAGATAACAAAGATGACAAAAGAATTGATTCCTGACCATGAAAGAAATTGGCTGAAATAAAGCTGCAGAAGAAAACAAACCAGGCTCCCGGATAGCCAAGTGGGCAACGCGTTCGACTTTGGTGAAAGCGGTCCCAGGTTCGATTCCCGGTGGGGGCCTACGTGCAAAATGACCTAAGCTGTCGAAGCACTTTTAACAATACTACTACTACTAGAAAGCAAACCTTAAATTTGTAAATAAGAAAAATATTATTTCATGAGTTGAAACTTAATGGAAAAATTCTGTGACCAGGCCTCAAATCAGTGATCAAGAAGAATTACTGCTCCCCTTCTTAGATTGTGGAAGTCTGCTTGGCCACAGAATAGTTTGCTAACATTTAATTCAGTAAAGAATTTATACCTATATAAATGGGAGTTAGGAGATTTTTCTAGTGGCTATTTCCCACTGCATATCACAAAAATATATTTGTTGCAAAAATACTCTGTGATTGGCAATCACCACTGTTGTTTAAGTATTTACTAATCCTTATTGTCTTTCTTATAAAAAATACTTCACTGCTGAGATAAATATGACCAAAATAAAGTAACTAAGACAGGGGCTTTCTTTATGCAAAGTGCTGATCATACCTCAAAAATATGACTAGAATGCACAGCAATATCACATGGATATCAGCAGATCTCTAATCATTGACTGGCAAATTAAGCAAAATAAAGATAATCCCCTTTGGTATTATGTTGTTAAGCACGTAATGTAAAATCCAAAACACTCAGCCAAGAATCTCTTCCATGTTGTTTTTCAATAAACAAGAAATGAAAATTTGTCATATTCCTGTTAAACCACTATCCTGTCTTATAATGCTATTTTCAGTCAGTCCCCTGAAAATTGTCTTAACAAATAGAGAGTTCAACATATTCTTGGATGTGTTGTCCCTTCATGGCATGACTTCCTTTGGCATCATAAATACCTAGGTATTACGCTCGGTAGTAGTTTTTCCTTCAAAGAGCATATTCGAAATGTGGTAGGTAAGGTGAATAGGATGCAAAGTTTAGCCAGCAGAATTTTAAGGGGATGCTCATGGAGAGTAAAAGAAACAGCGTACTTTTCCCTGATTTGACCTCTCCTTGAGTACTGCTGCCCGATTTGGGATCCCCACGAAGTAGGATTATCTTCCAGCATTGAGATGGTTCAACGTAGGGCAGCTAGGTTTGTTAAGGGTGACTTCAGATTTGACAGCAGTGTTTCAGCTATGATAGAATCTCTCGGATGGAATTCGCTTAGTGATAGAAGACTAGATTATTGTAGGAATCTTTTTAATAAATTTGTCACTACGGATCTCAGGGAGGAGGTTGTTGATATTGCCATCCCAGTTAGTACCGAATGTGATCTTTGGGTCAAAACTAAGAAGTGTTACAGGGAGATAGTTGCTAGGACAGTTAGTTATTTTTGGTCATTCTTTCCGCAATGTATTAGAGAAGCGAACGGCAGTGCAGGTTAGATAGGTTTATCAGTATTTTACATCCCCTGCCATGCGCTCTAGCGGTTTGCAGGGTTCAAATGTAAATGTAAATGTGTGAGTCATGGTATGGGAAAAAGGCAAAATGGTTCTAATCACTGAGAAATAAAAAATGCTTTACCTTCGAATGTGTTAAATGGGTTTTACCATACATTGTTTCAATATAAGATATTTTTGATATTAAATAGTGGGATTATAGCCAGCTGGGAGCCAGTAGATGGCAATGTAGACTATACCAAAAATTTATTTGCATTTATCATAAGCTGAGGGAACTGTACCCCATTATGAAATTCCAGAAAAATCTTTTGTGTTAATCCAAGTGAATAAAATGCAAAAATACCTGTTGAAAAAGGAGCCATCAGAGTATGAAAGTGGGTGCATTCCCTATAATGCTTGACTGATTGCTTAATCAAATTGGAGTAGAGGGAAAAGGGAACAGCAAATGGTAAAAGAGATGCACAACAGTTTCAATTGCTGATCATTTAATATTCATTTGTGAATCAAGCAACACAGTTTCTCCTTTTCAACAAATAATTTTCACAACTGAGGCAGCCAAACAAATGTTTTCAATTTCAATAGCAATCATAAAACAATTTATCTGTTCACATGTTAAAACACATCTTCTTTTCAACTTACACAAATTCACTGGAAATTTTGGTGCCAATAAAAATGACAACAAGCTCATTTTCTGAACACTCTTCTATCATCTAAGTAAATTTTGAAACATTACATGATTTTTCAACATTTAACATAGACTTTATCAAACAGACAACGTTTCATTTTTAATAGTGTTAGATGTACAAAAGAAAACATTTTCATTTGACACTCAATACTCTTGGCCTCAAAATAAGCCCACATGAGGTACAAAGAGTTGTAGCACATCTTTCAAAATTTAAAATAAATTATATAAAAACAATAAAAAAAGCATTCACTATCACTGTTCTATAAAAGCAGGGGCACATCACTAGACTCACTATTTCACTTTACATTTAAGGCGGAGAATGAGTCACCTAATGTAAGCCAATGCAGTATATTTTACATTGGTTTAAATCAGAGATTTCACACGGGTAAATATTGGCCAGTAACTCAGTTCTAACCTTACTAAGTGAATCACTTTGGCTAACGGTAGCTGACTCATAATCTCCTTTGTGAATCATACCTCAACATACCATTAGAGGTTTGGTAAAGCATCTCCAGAATTATTACACCAGGGAGAGCATACATCATAACCAATGATCTCCAACTGTTACAGACTAAAATACTAAACAAATGACTAGATTTCAAATAAAATTTTCCCCATTCACAATGTTTCTGAGAACAAACACAAAGAAATAATCACAGAAGCATTTAGAGTCTGATTTGGAAAGAATTTTAAGATTTAAATGAGGATTGGTTCAATATATCTCAGCTAGATTTATTCCACAGAAATTAATTTGAATAAAAAGGTTATTAATTAAGCCTGCATCTCTCCCTGCCATGGCACTTGCAATATTAAAAAAAACATTGCAACTTTTCACAACATATGAACACAGTTATGGTACAGTCACCATCACNTATCCTGTAAAATATACAAAGTTTCACTTTTTTCAGTAATGATTAGATTAATCCATGAAGTTCTTCACTCATTATAATGCATTAGTACTCTGTGGAACACCATTTGAGAAATACAGGTTTAGAGAGCTAAAATGATTCCCTGTCTCTCTAACCCTACTCTATTTGCAGAATGAATTATAGAATGATTATTGTAGAGTAACATAACTACCATGAGGTTGCAATTGGGGTATTCAATTGTGCCGTATTCTAGCCATATCCCTTTGCTCTGATTTAGCACGTTCAACATTTCCTACCTAGTTTGAGTGGCAGAAAGAGAGAACTGGGTGTTGGTGACTGTTTGAGCAAATATAGAATCATCAAAAAATAAAAGAATCTGAGAATAATTTTCAATTTCTTAAAATGCTCTACAAGAAATTAATTACAAGGTTAATGCTTCAAATTTTCCCAAACAATGATAGAACATTATGAAAGTTATAATTTTGAGACTTGCATCTACAAAAGATTAGAATATTTTAGTCGGAGACGCATTCCAAAATTGATTAGGTTACAAAAGGACATATTTTAGCTACTTTTTGATAAATTTTATGCTATCACTGCCACTCATTTGAATTCTATCATCTCAATTATAACATTGAGAATACCTTAACCCATGAAGGATTAAATGTATATACAATAAACATACAACATCAAATACTGATGCAGATTTTGGCATATTTACTTGTTTATATTTCCACCCTCCTTAAATTCATAACTTTCTGTGTCTTAAGCATAAACTTATAGATCACAATTCTACTTTAAGTAGCCTCATAAAAAATAATGGCAACCATTATGAAATTCCTCAGAGTTTTATGGCACTAGTATTAAATTAAATTGGTGAACACAGGCTTTTGCATAAATAGGAAACATGTAACCATCAAAGAACACAAAAATACTTTCCTCAACCCAACTTCCAACTTTCTCTGTCTCAGTCTCCATAGAAAGTGTTACATATAAAGTTGCATCTACAAGGAGACATTTGCATACCTAGATTAACCATTAGTTGTCCCAAAAACGAATACCCCTAAGTTAGAATAGTAAGATTTTCCAGCAGCAGAAACTTGATGTTTGCCATTTCCTCACTGTCTGCTTTGGCAATTGCTAATGATTTTATCTAAATGGAAAAATGGATAATGTAGGACTCTTTCCACTGAAAAACCTTTTGTATTGCTTCATCAGTAAGAAACCTTGCCCCTCTTTACATTCCCTTATATTATCCTTAGAAGTTTTCCTATAAGAAAGAAGGGATATCATACAGTAGCATATATCTATCAATGCACAAATGAAAGTGACACTAATCGCTGGCACTCAGAAGGAATATTCAAACAAAAATTTAAGCTCTTTTGGACAACACGAACACCGTAGACAACTGAGTATTGAGATAAAAAGTGTCTCCGTGATGACACAACTTGATAGGACTGTCAAATCCCAGATACACCTCTATGCCAGCATATGGGTAACCTGGGGTTCCTTTTAAAAAATGTATACAGGATTTGAATTTCCTAAGAGAGGCAACACAGTCTGAAGAGATGAGACAAAGAATAAGAAATCTGTTACATTGGGCTCACTCATGACTTGGCCATCAGCTCCGTGCTGGGGTTTTGGTAGGCAGTGATTTCTAGCATCCTTGTCTCAACAATTACCATTTCTTTAATTTCAAGCATGGCTTTTAAGTCTTTCTTTAATTTAATTAGGCTAGTCATGTTATGCAAATAAAAACCTCTCCTGATTAGATTCAACTATAGTACTCATAAAAAAACATTGCCTTGTTCAATCAAAGAAGCATGAGAGAGCAATACAAAAATATTCTGCAATTTTTGAGCCAGAACAGCACTGTCCATTTCCTGAGTCCTTACTCCGTTTCCTACTTCCCACTTCACGAGGCTTCTCTTTCTCACACTCCCCATCTCTGCGTCTCTTCTCCCCACGACTCTTCCTCCAACCAAGTGTAAGGGCAGCTCTCAATTTTGATCTCACAGATGAAGATTCCAATGAAGAATCCTTTCTTTTGCCCTTGCCATCTTTTGAACAAGGTTTTCCATCTAGATTTAGGAAATTCTTCATTGGGAGTTCACGAGGGCTTTCCATAGTGCTTATCCACAGTTCCAGGGAGGGAGGTGGAGGAATTTTGTTGCAAAGGCTCCCAGACTGGGCTGCTGCAGTTATTTTCTGGAGAATCCAGAAGCTCTCCTCATTAGTAAGGAGACCTGAAAATGCTGGTGGTTTGCACTCAGCTGCAGAGATCTTTTCATCTTTTACCTGAGAGCCTTTGGTTGATTTATAACCATGCAGGAACTCATTTGTGTCCATGAGAAGATACCGTGCCATAAACCTGCAATGAAAAAAATCATTTTAACATGGATTGGTACTATCAATGCTTATTTTGAATTCACTTATCTCAAAAAGATTTGAAAAATTAATGAATGGAATTATTTTATGTGTTTGCATATTTGTGGTTGTGCCCATGGGCAGGGTTGAATTAAGCCAGCCATAGGACATTGATGTTATGAAAATCCATCGTGAAAAATAAGGCAGACAGATGTACACTTTTCTACACAAGTTTATTTAAAAAGAATTACTGGTTTTGGAAACTTTGTTTCTGTTAAACCCGATGATGGTGGAGTTCCACCAAAACCGCTGATCCTTTTTAAATAAACTTGTGTGGAAAAGTGTACATCTATCTGCCTTATTTTTCAAGAATTAACCAATTTATATGAAACACTTAATATTGTGCTAAAATATTTGCTAGTTACAAATATAATAGCTGCCGTAACTAGAGTTATACTTCATGATGCACAGACTTTCAATCTATACAATATTTCCCTGACCCAAAATGTCACTAAATAGAGCCACGCCATCCTATGGGTGCAAGGAGTGCATCACACCTGGGTGGCAGCAACCAAAACATAGCTATATGTATAAGCATAGCTCAACCATTACTTTTATTACACTAACATCATGTGTTGTTTTCGTGTGATAGACAAATTATCCAGGAAAGATTATCATGTGAAATGAAAGATTAACAAATATTTAGAGGAAATAATTATTGATAACTCAAGACAAGAAGGGAATATTTGTTTAATGGTTTTAATCAAAGTTGCATCAATAATGTTGCAATACGATTTTTATTGAAAACATTCATATTTAGTTGCAAAAAATAGATTTCATACAATTCATATCATTTTATGTTATTAACATTGTGATGATAATGTTACTCGAAAGTAATGAGGGCTATTAAGAATGTACTATTCCCAGACTGTTTATTATGTCAGCATATGGCATAATTAACCAGTCACCGATGTTTTGTGACCATTGCGAATTGGGGAACAAATTCATTAAACAATGGTTTTCCCAAGTCTTTCAAAACAATTTTTACCTGCAAATCAAGAAATGTATGGTTTTGGTATTTAATTCTTAGGGGTGGCAAATTATGTTTGCACCTGGGCGGCAGACGGGCTAGGCATGACTCTGTCACTAAAGATTAAATCCAGTCTGATATTAAATATCCTGTAAAATATACAAAGTTTCACTTTTTTCAGTAATGATTAGATTAATCCATGAAGTTCTTCACTCATTATAATGCATTAGTACTCTGTGGAACACCATTTGAGAAATACAGGTTTAGAGAGCTAAAATGATTCCCTGTCTCTCTAACCCTACTCTATTTGCAGAATGAATTATAGAATGATTATTGTAGAGTAACATAACTACCATGAGGTTGCAATTGGGGTATTCAATTGTGCCGTATTCTAGCCATATCCCTTTGCTCTGATTTAGCACGTTCAACATTTCCTGCCTAGTTTGAGTGGCAGAAAGAGAGAACTGGGTGTTGGTGGCCCTGCTCAGTCACCCTGTCAACGTTGCCCTTTCAAGTCGCAAACAGACTTACTGCTGCGACATATCCTGCAGCAAAGTGACCTGACTTACACTCTGTGATGCAGATGGACACACTGATTTCTGAAATGATCAAAGTGGCAGGAGACTATTTCATAGGGACAAGACATCAGTTCTAATAAATTCAATGGTACTTGGCCGGACTTCGTGGAAAGCCATAATAACAAAATAAGCAAGCACTTCGTTATTTCCACAGAGAATATTTAATATAACGACCGGTTTCGGCTCGTGCCATCATCATCCTGATGATGGTAACATCAGGATGATGATAGCACGAGCTGAAACCGGTCGTTATATTAAATATTCTCTGTGGAAATAACGAAGTGCTTGCTTATTTTGTGACATCAGTTCTATTTTTCCTTGAATCATGTGATCACCACAACCCCCCTCCATCTGTTTTTCCCTCCTTTGTCTCTGAGCAAGGAACAAGTCATTGATGCCTAAGTAGAGTTTGGTGGTGGTTGTCAAGAAGAACACATAACCTGAACTTATTAGTGCTCAATCATTCTTGTGCTGGACATTTGAAAGTGGATAAAACTCCATCAAGCTATTAGGGCAGTTACTCTCAGTATTGTTTTCAGTTATAGCAGAGCCTCATTATATTATTTTCCTTGTTTCTACTGCTGTTTTCCTACTTGACATTACCATTCCATTGGTTCAGAACTTAACAATTGGGTGAGCATTACTTTTCAGTAATCCCTGGTGCATCTAAATGTAAGAATTTTAGTTAGCCTTACCTTAAGTCTCCAAGGCAAATCATTCTGTTATCATCAGTCACTGGAAGGCTTCTTCTCCTACATTCACTTTTGGACCACCTTTGCAGAAGATCAACAACTACTGTTTCAGAACTCACTCCTAATGTATTCCTACAAATAGAACAGAATTGGATAAGACTATAGGTTGTTTATTTTTCATAACAGGCAATAAAATACCTATTGACTGCAAGACTCTTTAATATTAAAGAGACATTGGAATGGAAATATATATATTAAAATAGCTAAGAACGTTATTTACATTTTATATTAATATATTAAATAACTTAGGATTGGGCACAGCTATTCATAATTTCCTTGCAAGAATAGAGACAATTATGCCTGTAGCCAGCTGAATAAAACAATTTATTACACAACATACATGACATGATATTTTTAGTCTTGGTCATGTAAAACATGTAACTGGTAACTGTAATAGCTCTGGAAACAGATGAGGCAAAACCGTTTATGTGTTTGAACTTTTTCACATGTTAATTTAATTTTGAATATGTGACATTTTTTCATTGTCATTATGTCTACAGTGAAAAAATGGTTTCGAAGACTTTTAATGAGTATAGGTAAAGTAATAGGTAAAGAGCTATCAACAGTTCAAAGAGAAGAAAACGACTTGGATGATTCTCTAGAACCCCACATTTAAATACTCCCTTTTTCAACATTATTTACAACCCAAGAATGAGACGAAATATTGAATTACCTGGATATTATGTTATGCAATATGCCAGGGTCAAAGTCTTCCGCGGTTTCAGAAGCGAGGATTTCATCAGCATTACTGTCGACCCATTCGAAGCAGTTGTGTCTTAGATACGACGCCTTCCTCCACATGTCCTTCATATCGACGTCCTTCCTGACGTCCCTGTCGCTCGGCGCTGACGGAGAGTGCTTCGTCTTGCTCCCTCTGCGACGTCCATTCACTTCGTTCTGGAGATTCGCCTCACTGTCTTCCAAACAGGAAGAGGAGTTCTCCTCCCTTTCAAAAGAATCGGAAAGAAACTGTCATATTGCTGCCATTTGAATCGCTCATATTTATCCATCCAGCTCTTTAACTGGTCGATAAGGCACATTCCCAGAGATGTTGGTAACATCTGGAACGTGCGGTTCAAAGAAAAATACGGTATTATAGTCGAATATTAAGGACTTATAAACTGTAAGTGGTTATGTATAAGGTCTCTGTAAGTGTAACAATTTTTGTGCTATCACCGGAAGCGTGAGGTTGCTGTTTTGATTCAACTAAATTTTGATGCGATGCGACTAAAGAATAATGAAGATAAAAAGATGGAGAAACCAATGAAGCAAGTCCTCGATGAGCGAATGAATAAATGTCCGGGGAAAGCTTCGGTGGAAAGATACAGAAAATAGATTGGGCAGATTTGAGAGTTTGATATTCTGCAGAAAACAGTATTGCGAGGAACAGCACAAAGCAGAAATTTTAGAGGAAGACGTAGGATGAATTATGAGAGACGTAATTGTAATTTATAAATAAACAATTAAGCAACTATAATAAGATACTTATAAAAAAAATAATGAGGGAATGAAGCTGTTGGAGAAAGCATTGCTTGGAAAGCTGCAAAAAACAATACCCTGAATATCAACCCTTCATGACTGCATAAAATCCATATATATAAAGTTAATTTTACATTTGGATCTCAAAGTAGCATGCGTAAAGAGCAAGAAGAAGAGTAATCTCTTCGTTGGGGTCGAAAGTAAACAAGTTCGGGACCGTTCCGTGTTGTCACGTTGTCTCTAGATATGCAAACAAGAAATGTCTCGATTGAAGGTAACCGTAGCCGCTGAATTACGAATAGCTAAAATTAAATTCATCTAAAATACTATAAATCTACTGTTACAATGTTATTCGCATCGGTTAGTTAAGATATAATTAATAGACATACTTATTCTAAAAAAAGGCACAAATCGCTAAATTGGATATAAACTCGAATGACCATTTACTTTGCAACGAAGATGTTTGAGCAATAGAAAATTCTCGTGGCACAACGAAGTCAAGAATGTTTTGTATTGTCATTTTAAAACTTTAAAAAGTTATCCTGCATATCTCAATTTCATTTTCTAGTGTAGTACCGTATTATACAATTTCCCAGTAATTCAATTTGCCAACATTAAATGTGGATGTAATTAAGTGAAAAACGAGGCTGCAACATCAGATATGCAAAAACAGACGTAATATTTTTTAACAATTTTTGCAGGAGTCTCAGACCCATTGCCGCAATTCGTTCGTTTTTGAGAGGGAGAAAATATATTTGCTTCGACCGGAAGAAGTGCGCATAAAATCCGCGCTCTACTGACCTTAACTGCAAATGGATGTCAGACCTCAGCTGATCCGGAGATGTGACTGGAGAAGTTTGCGTCGAATGGTCTCCGTAATATGGAACTGCACCATTGCCTCTTGAAGAGTTTGTTTGCCCTCGCAACTGTTTGGGCTCATGGTAAAACAAGGAAACGTACACAAGGAGTTCAGGAACCACTTCACAGGAAAGTTTGTTATTTAGGTACTGCAGGCAGTAAATGGCCAGACGTGGTTCAATGTACTTGTTTGCAGCGTACAAGGTGAGAAGGGCAGTTGTTGGAGAGCGGAAGCTAACTTCTTTCCCTTCTATAAACCTGAGGAATGAGAACATTTTAATTTATCATTAATTTTTAAAGAAATAGCAGTATAAAATACATGTATTTTACAGATATTTATGAATATCTTGCAAATAATAATATTAAAATGCCCTCGGCAAGAAATAAATTTAATGTAAGTGCTATCATTCATGTAAGTGTTATCAGTATTGCACAATCAACGTCAATAACAGATGGTTCAACATAACTTTATTTCAGAATTTGCTTTCCAAATAGCAAAACAAGCAATTTCACTCAGAGCTGACTTAAGATAGCAAGAAATATGCTACCACTTTGGGCACAGCATCCTCAAATGGAAGTGAATATCAAACGAGAGACAATGAATTGGCTTACATTTAATCTAGAATTGGAGATAAATTATTTTACTCTCTAATTAGTAAAATTAACAATAGAAAATGAATATTAAAATGAATGATTTGCCAAGGTAAGCGTTACACGTTACCAACAGTAATAGACATTGCGTTGAAAGAAAACCAACAGTAAACACTTGCCTCATGAGGTTATCAAACGCTCGAGGATCCACATCAGGAACCAGAATGATGTCATCAGTCCTGTTGGGCATGGGACCATTGAAGAGAGCGCAGAACACATCGTTGGCATTGGCAAGTACTTCTCTTCTCGCATCGAAGTCTTGAACATCAGCATCTTTTCCAACCCTAAAACGCACCGGTCCAGAAGCCAGCTGCACCTTCTTAGCATTAGAGCTTCCAGATATTACCGAAATGGGTGGACCTTGCCATTGAGGAAGAAGAGGCGATTCGTCCCCTCTGTAAATATACGCAATTCCATTCATTAAAAGCAGTTCATAAAAACCAAATCATAACAATAATGGAATTCTAGCGTAAAAATATTGCTCCAGGAGCGTCTATTCATTCGTGGGGTTGAGGATTCGAGAAACGAGAAAAGTAAAAAATGTTCCGACTCAGTTGGAGAAGCATAAATTAAATTGAAATAAATATCTGTCTGTTTGAAATACTTATGCATTTCAAATAAAAAGCTTATTTAATGTATTAAATTATTAAAAATTAACTGAACCTGAAAGTTACGAATTGTAGACATTTATTTTCTTCTCGAATTAATTTTGGAAAGCAATTTAAAGACTGAGATATGGTATTCTTAACTTTTTTGCTTCTCTAGAAATGAAATTTATTTTTAAATTCTATATTTATTTGGGAGAATGTTAATTAGTCAACAATCATAAAAATCCTCATCAAAAATCGTAAATAATACGGAGCGTCAACGATTTCCCAAATAAATTCAGTATTTTTGAAAGAATCGATCCCGCAACATGAAAATATAATTTTACAAGATACACTAGCCTAAATTTTCTTCCCTAAATTCATAACCGTTTGAATATTATAATATCAAGAAGATGACATGCGATATGGAAAGTAAAGAAAGAGCAGACGAATTGAAATAGACTTTTATTGTTAACATTTTGCTGGCAAAACTGACCAATGAAGTGATGCATGATATATTCTCGTGTGTTTGTATGTATATATATTTATTTATATTTATTGTTACGTGTGTGCAGTCAAATGAGTCATACCTCTTAACCGGCAAAATGCCTCTACCGCCCGTTGAGCTGTACCTGTCATCATTCCGGATCATGGCTTCTCAATGCCCAACTCTCATTCATTCAGAAGATGTTTTTATCGGCTTCTGCAAATGAAAGAAAGAAAAAAATAAGAAACATGTGGAGCACAACATACATTTACCATTAAATGCACATGCAGCAACTTTTCGAGATCTTAGTAACATATTGCTCAGTTGACTCAACCAAATTGGTTTAAAAGTAAATTAGGAGGCCTTCCCACTGATTGAGTGGGCCCGAAGGAAGCTTAAGGCTTAGGTGACCAAGCAACGCGTACATCTCGGTAATATTCAGATTTTTATATTTTCTTTGTCATCTTGGCTTATAACATATGCTTCCAGCAGAAAAAAGAAATAGCTGGTGTATTTTATTCCGATAAACAGGTGCTTAAGTTGTCAAAAGCTTTATTAAGCGATTCAGTACGCACTTAAACAATGCTCTGAGCAATATGAAGAACTGAAATGCATTTATCAATGAAAGAAAATTAGATATGTATCGATAAATGAAATTATGAAATCCTTCAGATTACGATATTAAGATTGTCATGGCCATTCAAAATAATGGCGGAAATCCCGTAATTAGCAAACTGTAAATATCAGTACCGAAATTACTTTACGGGCTGCAAATTTGCTAATGGAATTCTTGAGGGTATATGCAGCTTTGGAAATTTACAAAATGAAGTAAAACGTGAGCTCATATGGGCCCTTGAAATTTATATTCACCTGATGAAGATAGGACGTGTCGAAAAATGGTTCAAATGTGATCTACATGAAATTTAAATTATGATACTAGTAGAAGTTTGTTTAATTTACGCTGAGCGCATTTCCATGCATAAACAGTCTTTTTCGATTGCGAAGCACATAAGCTTATAGAGGCTATTAATTCTTAAATAACTGCTACAACACTACATAACGATACCGCTCGATGTAATTTGAAAACATCCCATAGACGACGAAGTTTGATTCCAGGAAATATCTGAAAGTCCCCCAATTTCCCTCGAGAATGAATCTGAATGAATCGAGATATCAGCATATATTAAAAGCTACGAAAATATGCGAGCGTTTTTTGACGAATGAGACAAAGAGTTGGTTGAATGAGAAGTTAGTCATCGAAGTTCACTTCGGAGGAAAGCTTGAGGGACTGTTTCTCAATGTCCACCTTCAGAACGTCCTCCTAAAGCGACGTAGCGCCACAGCCAAAGGACGATTCATCTGAGTGGCGAGTGCGACATGTGTTTGTTTTAGTGATAAAGGACACGCCTTCTTCCGTGGAAGAGCGCACAATGGACCCAATTGTGGGCTCTTTCACTAGCACCTTGGACGGTGTCTATTAGAGGTGCGAAACAAGGCTCCTTCCACACTGACCTTCACAACGAGCGAAGGCATACGTCATTTCCGAAACAACATTGACTGCATTTCATCTAACGCTGGCACAAACGGAAGCAAGATCATCAGTAATGGAAAAGGATGACAGACCGTGTAGCCTAAAGGGTGGCTGGATCCTCATCCCCTCGACCATTGGTTACCAAAAGCTTAGGAGACTAAATGAGGCTTACTATGTAAGATGAGGAGTGAGGTATTACTTATTTTCCTCCTTTGAATGTTCTAGTTGGAAAAGATCCAGCAAAGTTCAGCTCAATGACTGGAGGATTCCAAGTTATAGTTCCCGTATATTATATTTTTCCAACTACTAACTAATTTAAAAGTATAGAGAATCGAATTCCACATTCTTCAGGCGAATATTCAAAGAATTGTAACACTTATCAGAAACGGATAGGGTTAAAGGCGTTTTGCAAATTAAATGAAGTTTTAAATTAAGGTTTATGATGGAAATGTAATATTATCAATAACTCACTGATCGAGATTATGTTAAATTCTAAAACACAAAAAAATCATATCAAGAAACTCATTCACAATAAATCGTTTCCATAATAAATATTATGGATGCGAGTCGAAAGCAAAGTCGTTGCGAAAGAGTATTTTCAGAATATTAAAGTCAATTTGAATAAGAAACGAGCAATTTAAACCGAATGCATTGAATTGCCTGGCATTTAAAAAATAATATTTCATAAATTAAAGTAATTTATATTTCTCGATATAGTTTATATTATCCCTTTAATGATTAATTAATTATGTTATATAAAAAGTTGTTGACTTTTGAGCAACATTTTTTGAGAATTCGAGTACACTGGTATTTCATTGTATATTTTGGATTCCCTAACAACCACTCTGCTGGTAACGTTATTCATAGCATTCAGTTGGGAGTTCACGGAATGAATGCCTTTATTCAGCATGTGAGGAAGGTATAGTTGCCCAAGCGAAAGGGGCATTTTATTGGAAAAAACTGTCTAAAGAGAATAATTAGAGACAAAATAGAAGCCACCAATTGATTTTGGAGTGCACTCTCGTTTTGAAGAATGGGCTATATCAGCAAAAAAAAAGGGAAGATTGAAAGCTATCTATAAAGATTAAAACGATTAAACAGTTGATTTTGGATGAATACCGAACCGTACAGTTAAGACCTTTCATACGTAAGCGTAGAATGGAATGGGATGAATATTTAGAGCTAGTGGGGAAAACTAATGAGTTATGCTGGAAATGGGGAGAAATGAAAGAGTTTATAATGTTAAAGCGGAGGTATAAGAAATGGGTGAGACAAATATTGAGATGAGACGCATTGCTAAGGAAAGTAATTGAAGGTAGGAAGCAAGGAAATAGAGAGAAAGGCGGATTAAAGCTGATGGATAATGTTGAATTGTTTAACTAGTACTGGTAAATTAACTGGTAAATTTTCGAATTTTTTTCATAAAATGCACATACATACATCCCATACAAATTCCAGTCGCTTCACTACGTCATGAATAAAAGAGCGAGTTTAGAATAAAAAAATTCTATACATTTCTATAAAGTGCAAAGAATGGTGGATAAACTTGTGGCACAAACTTTACTTTATGTTGAGAAAGCATATTATGTATGTAGACTTACTCAACAAGTGTAAAATTCTTTCTTTACTAAAAACAAGAACAATTTCTTGTACGTTACTGAGAGTTCATAAGCAGTCTTATTGGAACCCCTATTTTGGATGAATACCGAATATGAGGTCCTCTGCTAGCGTCTAATTATCAGTCCGTCAAGAGGGATATTGGGTTGGGAATTGTAGAGCTCACGAACCTTCCCAGAGGTCACGTTTTATTTGCCATCCGTGCTCAAATTAACACTTATAATTACAGCAAAGTTCATAATCTGCGACCCGTGAACCCTCTCACCCACTTAAGGGAAAATCTTTGTCCTTACTTGATTTAGTTTATAAAAAGATTGGCAATTTTTATGAACGAAAATGCGTAATAAATAAGTCGTTCATGCTGTTAAGAAGCGAAACCAATTTCCGGCAATTTCGGATCGAATTTGCTTTCAAGGCGCAAACTATAGGCTCAATGAATGTTTCATATTCTCGGACAGTCTGTACGTAAACTTGCTGCTACGGCCATTGTTCTTATGACGGACTTTTCAAACAATCAGCAGCGTATCAAGGAATTATCTCGAAGGGTGCATTAGGAAGTCCGTTTAGAACACATGTAGTGAGGAAGAGGAGAACGCATTAGGATGTAAAAATGTTGACAGATTTTCTATGAATATGAACCAGGAGACTGGGCGAATAATGTTTCTCTATTGAATCTGAAAAGAATAGAATTGATATTTTGTATATATCATTTTTATGTCATACAGATAAACGATGGCAGTTCAGACGTCGACCAGTCATTAAGACTTTCGAAATCAGGTTTTCATCACAATTTCGAGCTTTGCGAGAGAAAGAGTCCAAGTAGTTAGAGGCAAGCGCTCACAGAGGACTCTGGCATCTGAGCAATTCAAAGTGACGCCTGCGCTACTCTTTGTATGCAATCTCGTGTTACAGCCTTGCAAAGCGAGAAGCATAACTTCAGGAGAAAAAGAAACGGAAAGGAAGGAAACAGAATTCTAACCACTTCTATTGGCATACGGTAGGGGTGGCCAATCTTTTGTAGTTCATTCATAAGTTCTTTAACTTATATTTGAGATGCGCCATATAAACCACAATGGGACGCCATGAAATAGTCATCTTATTTCTGCATGTATATTTGAAAGAAAACTGTCCAAATAAATTATTTTTAATATTCCTCTGCGCCCCTTATAATCATTAAATGCGCCACTTTAGGCTTGGTTGGCCATCCCTAGCATATGGATATTGGTGGTTCCAGAGGAGGCATTTCACAAAAACGCAGTGCATCGGCATTAACCTACGATATCCAAATTAATTTTTCTATAAAATATTTGAATTTCAGAGCATTCATTTATGAATACTTTGCAAATAATTTAGCTCGGCTTATAGTGACGCTACTAAATTTCTCAAAAATAAATACTTTGTAACTCCTGAGGAATCATAGATTGGCGATATTTTCACCTATTATGACATGTCCCCATCACAAAACACAAAATGATACTTTCCAGCTATGAATTTTTAAATCTATAATTTGAGGCTAGGATATATAGATAACATATTTATAAGAAACATTTTAGAGTAAAAAACCCCTTAGAAAAGATATAAAAGCTGCCAAGCGTTTTATTGAAAGATATTTACACTTCTTCCTTCGGAAGATCTAAAAAGCTGCGGTAGAAAGTAATTGTAACACAACCAAACCCATCCTGATTAAGCAATGCGTATTTATTTGTTGCTATTTACAGTAAAATATGCAATGAGTCGAATGTCGAAAGAAAGACACGAAAAAATGGAAAATAATCCGAATTTGAGAGGAAGAAGAGTTTTAAAATAAGATGGTTTACAAATATTAAGCATTCGCACGAATGGTAGTACCAATTTTTCACGTGCGACGTTGGCTTTGAGGTCTCGGTTAACCAATTTCAAACCTTAGCCAAAAATTAATTTTAGCAAAAAAGATCTCTTTAACGATAATATGCCACATTGGAAAATTGTGATTTTTCGAATATGGCAACTTATCGGCATGTTAAAATAAATTAAATATATACCTTGACATAACAAATATTTTAGGCAATACGCCATTTCTTGATCAAATGGGAAAAAATAATGGATAGAGCATGATCATTCATCATCAAAATATCAGATTTCGTAAGAGAGGGTTTTCCCTCACCGCACATAATGAAGATTGGTGCGATACAGAAAAGAAAATTATTTCGAGTGGTAATTGAATTTGCGAAAAAATAACGAGCACGGCAGGCAAAACGGACTAGAAGTGAATTAATTAGTATGGGATTTCGAGAAAGTATGAGAATATGAAATTGCGAGGTCAAACGAGTTGAGAAACAGAACTTCGGAGTTAGTCAACAACGAGGACTGAGGAAATGGCAGTTTCTTCGTTTGCAAACGGAAAAGAATCAGCCGATTGACACTTCATTACAAACCATAGAAGGAGATCTTAAGAACTGGTCTCACAATACTACTCAGATCATTACCCGAGAGTGCATCTGAGGGAACGACAGATAATTTCTTTTCATTTTTTCTCTCTTACAAATGCGATAACCGTTTCCAGAGAACCTCCTTAGATAAACTAGACTACGTGTCACCAGGAATCTATTCAGGCGCATGAATCGACTTCAATTCTCTCTCCAGTTTCGATTCGGAGTAAGGTAATTTCGAAGAATTGCTGTTGACTCGTTTCTCTTATGGCTCAAGTTGGCACATTCTGGTGTAATTTGTTAGTAATATAACTGATGACGATTTCTTCAGATCTTAACCACTAAAACCAGCACTTAAGGAGGCTGCAATGTGCTACGAAAAGTACGATATCAACAAAGGCAGTTTTCATTTACTTTTGTTCTTAGTGTTGCTTATGTATTTCGTAATATGTAAGCTATGGAGGTATGCATTGTTATGAATAATGGTACTTTTGAATCTAATATATCCAAGCTCTACTTTGTGGAAGGACGCCATACTAAAGAAGTAGGGACGAACTTACTAAGTGTTCGTTCCTACTTCTTTTGAATGGTACTTTTAGTATCCTAGTCACTCATCGTGTCATCATCCAGCACTTACGAGGACGTTTTCCACTGATATCATTCTCGCTCACCGAGGAAGGCTAGGGTCTAGGGGACTAAGGCTAGGTCTAGGGCTAGGTCTAGGTCTAGGTCTAGGTCTAGGGCTAGGGCTACCTCACTCCCCACCCCGCCTAGAAAGTCTTGTTTCCTTCACAAAACTATTGGCAGGGGAATGATGGAGGGGTTGAGGATCCAACCAGGATGATGGCTTCAGACTGACAACATACTAGCAGCTTACGGGCGGTTTATAGTATGACACCGTCCCTGGATAGGGCAATGGGAAATTCCCATGAGTGAGCATGAAAGATTCCAAACCCAAGATGGGTTAACAGAAAGGAAACAGTGACCCCAACCCGCGCCACTCAGACAAGAAAGCCATCAAAGTGAACACTGCGCAGAAACAAAATCGCCAACTCCTCGTAAAAAGAGTTATTTTTGAAGTAGTATCCATCCCTTTAACAGCCGCAGATATTAATAGCTCTCCTCAAAAAAGATAGCAAATTTCTCTTCGCATGGGTCTCGTCCCTCTGGTGGCCCTTCCGCGAACTATTCCATTAATGGAATCGGACCTCCAACGCACCACACCTTCCCCTAAATATATCATCGCCACGAGTGTTTATTTCCTCCTTCGCGGTTCGCTTTCGGCTTATTTATAAGATGGGGGTTTAAATCCTTTTAACCAGACGCACGGATTTCTGAGTAATATTAAAGTGCTGGATTTTTCCCAAAGTTCTTGGACACATTCGCATTTGTAACATCGAGCTCTTCATCCCCGAATATTTTCTGCTCCTCTCTTTACTTACCGGTTGATATATTTTCCCCCGCACAACTTCCTTTCAATTACCTTTCTTAAGATGGTGACATTTCTCCTCTACTTTTTGTCATTTCTACTCTTTTCCCCGATTCACTGTCGCTCCACCATTCATTCCTCATTGTACCTCCCGAATAAATCAAACTCAAGCCTAATAATACTATTCGCACATCCCTCATAAATTACATCAAATTTCCTCAGGCCATCAACCTAGTTCTTGTTATTTCGTAGTAAGAATTGTGTTCTTCTCACTTTCTTGATTTCATCATTAAAGGCAAAGTCGTGCGAAAACGAAAATAAAGAATTAAAAAAAAAAGATTTGCTTCAATTATGAAAATTAATGAATTTCAGTTTCGAATAATTTCGACTAAATTCTAGTGAAATGATATGCGACTAAATTAAAATTCACCGCATTACAGTTTGCGTCGGGTGGCTAAAGTACGTTGTGTGTATCCTTTGCGTGTGTGCATACATACATATTCTCGCACACGATTTTGTATAAGCGAATATTACGTAGGGACTTGAAAAAGTTTCCGGTATTAAGGATTTTCGGGTCTGGAAAACTTTAAGTCAATCAAATCTGAACGATACTTTTATGTAGCATTGTTTCAATTATCTAATAATGGAAAGCCTTGAAGAATGAATGCCTCCAACAATAGCTTATCGCGTTTATAATAGCGAGACGTAACAATAGCTTATCGCGTTTGACAATGAGCTCCTCCCGGGAAATGTTTGAACGACCCTCGTAAATAATCTTTGATACCTTGTGTGTAATATGGTGTAAGTATCAAATAGTAAAGCTAATTACTCTTGTAAAGCGTCTCATCTTCCTTAAACGACCGATATTCCCAGAACGCAGTGTACGACCGGAAATGCATACATTCCGGAGTACTGATTATGGAGACATGTCTGCTATCCTAATCACGGGGCACGTTTTTTCGTACTCTTCTTTCAGAGGGAAGAGAAACCGCATATAGTCGCGGTCTTAATCTAAACAAACGTTCGACTAACTGCCCTTATTTTTCAGAAACCAAATGTTGAAGATCGAAAACCAATTCGCGGAAAAGTCATCCTTCCTAAACAATCGAATGGCGATTACAGAGTGACATCATAAGCGTCTTAACTCGCAAAAAACACGCACGAGGGCACTGAAGGCAGTTATTAAACAGTCCTCACGGTGGAGTACGTGATCTTGAAGGATGACACCGTATGAACTCTAGCACTACCACCTTCCCCTGCCCTCTTCCCTCTGCATCAGAATTGACTTCCTTATCATACGGTGGATGGCTTTTTGGATTTCTTCTCAGGCCAGCGTGATAACAGTTGCCACCCAGGGTGAAAGACAACCTCACCTTCTTACGTACTCTGCAAGCCGCCTTTCTGCGTGAGGCAGCTGAAACATACATCGCGTAATTATTTCCCTATCCCAGGACTGGGGATCTTTTATTTTAACGTAGTGCGGTTTGTTTCATCAGGTTGCGTATGAAACGAACACCTGAGCGGTGCATGTCCTGTCTCCTGGGCCATGCATTAGACAACGGAGAGGGTCAGCTTCATTGGAGGGTCGCACATTAATGGATTAGACCGCACTCTGGAGAAGTATTGCATGCATTCAAATGGTCCAGCATCGAAACCTTAAGTAGGAAGGCGTAATTTACCTGAAACTTATGTGACATATTTCTCAGTTTTGCTCGAAGGACTAAATGATACATATGAACAAAACCATTTGAAAACCAGGAATTGGGTGAAGAAGCGATAAAAAAAAGCCGCGTAGAGTGTCGGAAAAGACCGCTTATGTCCAGTAGGCCGCAGGATCTTTCTCTGTAGAGCAGCGTGTTCCAAACTTTCCTTCAGAGGTAACACTTTTACAATTCCCAAAAAAGTTAGAGATTTTAACAGGACTCATAGGTTAATTTGATGTGTCGGTAGATATTGGAGACAAATAGTTAATACAAGTAAAAGTGATGAGCCCAGAGATAGGATAATGTACTCGCAACGTCCCAAACTTGTTACAACTTCATCTAGCATTCAAAATCGTACGACGCTTATTAACTTCCGTGATTTTTCGTGGAGCATAATTTGGGAAACGTTGTTTAAATAAAGGCTTCTCTTATGAGTGGCTAATATGATTCATATAATAATAATAACAAATATTAGTTATCAATAATTACTTTTAAAATAATTGATAATGTATTATTTTAGAGCATCAATAATTAATTTAAAAATTAAAATGATAATTTTATTTTATAATGAATTATTCGAAAAGGGATAATAAGAAAACAATTGTTGTCATAAAAAAAGTTTAGAAAATATATTTTCCGCGGGTGAATTTTTAAAAGACCTAATTCTATCCATTTTTCCGTGTTCGTACCAAATTGTTTTAAGTTACAAGAGAACATATTACGTAAAATATACTTTCTTGGTTTTTATTTTTAGGAATCGAAGGCGTCAGATGAGTTTATGTAATTAATATCAGAATCCAATGATATCTGGATCTAACTTTTTGGTTTGGCACGCAAGTCCTTTTTTGTTTATCAAATATGGCGCTCCTGCTTTAAAAGGTTCACTATACTTGACGCAGGGCCTTAATAAAGACATTAGGAAAATATAGACAAAATCATATGTCAAGAATATTCCGTAACATGGGCCTGAAACCATAAGATTGAAAGACATGGAAAGATCGGAGTGGTGGTTATGGCGTAGAATGGAAAGAGGAGAATGTGTTGATGAGAAAGACAGAAGTGCTTGAAATGGCGGGAGAAAGAGGGTTTTGAAGTAAGGCGGAGGCAGATTGGGGGTAGGGTAAGATTGGGTCAAATATTGAGAGGCGAGTAATTGAAAAGAAATTGATATAAGGAAGCACAGAAGGAAAAAAGAAAGGATCTAAGACGTTTTCGGAGGAATGAGTTATTAAGAGGTAATAGAAGGGCCGTTATGTTGGGAATTATAGGGCACATGAAGCCACCTCAAGTTGAAAAACTTGTATAAGGAGTAGTGTATAATTTAGTATGTTAACACGTCATTTTATGTATTATTATACAATTTAATCTATCATTTTGTGACTCAATGCCATGTGTCACCTGACGTTCAGTAAAAATGAGTTCGGAAAGACGCAATAAATCAGTGAATTAAAAGTAAATGATGCGATCGCCAGCAGCAGAAGATGGCGGTGGAAATATTCCCGGAAGGGAGAAGTGCCTACGCGCGATTAATCCGAAGGGAGCGAAAGTGACCTTGGAAAGATGAAAGAAAATCAGGAGCATGCGTACAATTACGGCCAGATTAAGTGGTCTGCTAAGTCAAGTGCTAAGCTAAGGAATCCAAAGGAATTGGGGCCCAAAGGAAGTGGGGGTCAAAAGAGGGTGGCTCAATGACCAGCTTTTCATAAGTACCTTCCATAAACGATTGCGGTATTATTTGAGGCACATCATGACTTTTGCAATATCAAAAAATAACGATCAAACTTCGAACGTTGATTTTCATTCCTGACATTTACGTTCCAATTTTCGATCAAATTCAATTAAATATTATGACACAAGTTTGTAATGAAGTTTTGAATTTTGATGTGCGACGAAATGCAAATAAGCCGTTGTCTTCGGGAGTTAATTAGAGAATTCATGAGCTTATCCAAAACTAAAACTGGCAATTCAATTGTAGACTCAACACCCATTCCCAACTCGCATTCACCGCCCACTCCATTTAACAGCCCCATTTTATCCGTGCTTTCAGACGCCTTCTCGCAAATCTCTTCCTCAGCACTTTCACACTACCCTTTGCCGACTACTCCACTCACACACTTCCTCACACAATCTCACTTTAAGTAGCTGTTATTTCCTTATCCTCAACTCCAGCCTAAAAAGAGGGGCCAAAGAGCCTCGGATTGTGCTGTGCCAATCCCTGTAATCCGATACATAAGAGCAACCTTTTTCGGCTGCGGGTCAGAATCACCCAAAAAGTGACTATTAGGAAAACGGTTCGGGACAGTGATACATACAATGCATTCCCGTTTATCCGTGGGCGGATAATCCGTTATTCTGTAATTCACCAAAATGTCTATTTTCGCGTTTTCTAAAAAAAAGCAGGACTTGCGGAAAACCTTTTCTTGTAGCAGCGGAAATACGACAACAGTGAAACTATCGCCGCTAAAAATATTCGAAGGAAACTCTTAACATATCAATAAAACGAATGAGAATAACGGAATACCTGTGCAAATTATATTAAATTGTTTAATTAAATACTTTACGAACATTGTCTTTGCTTCTCAAAAGGGTCTGCTTTGTTGCTTGGGAAGATGCTTAGGAGTTGCAGGTCGTTATTGACTTATCTTTACGAAGTAATTATGACGTCATAAGAAATTGAAGAGAAATTTTGGGTAATCCATGTTTTCCGATTAATCGTTCATCCATTGCCATTGCACTCACGTGGTTGGAACTGCGTTGCGTGATTCCATTTCTGTCGCTGTCATTACCGCAATGACAATCTCCTCTTTATTATGGAACTCGAGTGGTTCACTTGACATTATCAAATGAGTCACTTGGTGACCCGCGGGTCATACGTTGCCAACTCCTGCATTAGAGGGGAGTCTGATGAGAAACAATCCCGAGAATGATCGAAAGAAATATCCGCCTGAAAGGGATCTAGAAATCCTAGGTTGGGAGCTGGTGAACCTTTGGCATGCATGCCCAAAGTGGCACGCAAGAAAACTTTATTGGCACGCAGAGCTCTGCTGAGGAGGGAGTGATTAAGATACATTCCTCATACATACTCATATAAAATTAGCAATAACCGTAGTTACTTTATTTTCCGTAAAATGCGAGCTACTTAGTGTTGATAATTGTATTAGATAAATAGCGATCGTAGAAATGGTTTTTATTTGATGCTTCTCGTCCTAGTCTAGGCCGGAAGTGAGCCGTGCTCATTCCGTGGCACGCAAAAGAAGTGTTTAGGCACGCAGTACTGCTCTGACGGTGTTATCCTTGGTTCATTCATATCTTACTTGAAACATTTCAGCTCGAAATTTCTTAAATTAGGATTCCGTTACAAATTGACGCCAACTTTTAATTAATTTCGTCAATCGAAACATCATGATCCCATTATTGACGTAATAAAATATGAAATGTAGGTATCTCACGCCATAACTCAACCCCGCAAGAGCAAGGACTTAATTTGATCGAAAACTCCACTCTTCCGGCAAAATGCTTGCTAACCGGTGGTCCACAAAAGTCATTAAGAGGTCAATCGCTTCCCCTCACTGACACCAACCCGAAAATCTGGATCTCAATAAAAGCGATAATACAAAACAAAACACTTTATTGTTTTCATATATTGCAATGACGCAACGCAGTTCACAATTTTAAACTAGTGCATTTTCCCTGATTCCTTAGCTTCCGCTCTAATAAAATTAACGCGATTACAGCGAATACTATTGATGCCTCTGTCCGCAAAAACAGCTTTTCTGTGGTTCAAATTAAGGGCAATAGACGCCGACGAGAGACCCAAGCAAACCACTTCAGCTTTCCGAAGGGGAGAGGCACGTTTCACCTGTACAAGTAATACCTGAATCAATTAAAATCGTTAAATAAAATAAAGCAGGAGTCTATGTCAAAGCCTTTAAATAGCAAGGAGGTTAGTTAACGGAATATTCTGCACATACTACATTTACTCATGAATAGGTGGAACTTTAAATACAAAATGTTAATGAAAGAAATCCATGTTGTTATGTATGTACGTGTCTGTGAATATATGTGTGCAGATATTTGTACACTTGCACACATTTACAACAAGCAAACGGGAAACTCATGTGCCACGGTGTACGCTCATCAAAAATGGCTTAAAACCGCTGTTGCAGAGGATCGCTTTGAAAAATCTTCGCGTGCGTCACCGTGAAGGGACTTGAATGTGCCGTGAGAAACGCTTGCGTCAGCACACAGCATCCGAGTCTCCTCCTGTTGCAGCCTCTCTCTGTTTGTAAACCGCCAAAACAGAGCAGTGCTGCCAACCGTACGAATATATGTTTTCTTCGCTCTCTTACTAGCCGATGCCATTATTTGTGAGATTTCCCTGCGGCTCTTTCTCCATTGCAGATTTTTGCGACCAAAATTTCATGGGACAATTGGGTTGTAACTCATAAGATTTTCTACGTGTTTGCTGTAGAGTCTCACTATTATATATTTGTAAAAAACTAGGGTTCAAGAGGTTTGTAGGCTTCAAATTATTTTCTCTAGATTTCCTCAACGTTGATATCAGGTCATCCTAAAGAGCTTCCGTAAGAAATGCTCGTAAATTTCGCTCGACAGCTAGGTTTATTTCGTTAGAAAATAAGGTTTAGAAATCGAGATATGCAATATTACGAAATATACTATATCCATCGTTGTTATTGACTATTGTGTAATCATAAATAAAAAGATAATATATAAGAGTGAAAGGACG
The DNA here is from genome assembly GCA_000376725.2 of Ladona fulva. Lineage (NCBI taxonomy): Eukaryota > Metazoa > Arthropoda > Insecta > Odonata > Libellulidae > Ladona > Ladona fulva. The sequence continues at coordinate 157,108 of KZ309110.1, read as the reverse complement.
ATAAAAAATTTTTCACCGATTACGATAAAAAAAAAAGCCGATGGAAAAGGGTAAAGGTAGATTTGCACATAAGAAAATCCTAAGGAAAAACCAACTTCCGATTCCGATATCATTCCCGATTTTGATTGATGCAATACGAAATTATACCTACTTTTTTTGTTACTGTTGTTATGGTAAACAAATATATAACTAAAAGTATATTTATCGATAAAACATTTAGTAGAATAGTTAATACAAAAAAAGCAAAAAATAGAGAAAAGTGTTATTTTTATTGAAAAAACTTGTGAATTTTTTTCAAACAAGAAAGAGAACAATTCCTTTGTTTAAATCATCTAAGTAGCTATCATATTCTAGATATTGAAAATAAAATTATATTTGGAACTGAAACAACGATGTACTAAACACACAACGGTGAACTAAAGGACTTTATGGTAAGTTCAAGTTCATTGGATAGAAACTCAGATTCCATGTTTACACGAGAATAACCGATAAATAAAACAAATTCGCATCGAATGCCATATTTAGGAGTAATTGAGGTCTATAGATTTTAGTTTTAATAGTAGTTCAATGAATACGTAGGTACTTATCTATCATTAATTATCAGAAGTGGAAAGTCGTATCAGAATTGGAAGATTGAGTTTTAAACTAAAAATTCCAAAGAATCGGTTTAAGATCGCGTAAGTAAATCGCGTAAAACTGATGCAAATGACCTGTCTTGGCGTCTTTTAAATACCAAACGCTCACCTACGGCCTTCACTTTAATATTTTTCTCCTAATAACTTTAACAGGAGTGTTTTAAATTTTAGGGGAAGCTCCGAATAAATAGCATTTTTAAATTTCAGTTATCCAGCTTCAGAATGGAGAATTGGAGGGGTTTTCAGAGAAAAATTAAGTCACTAGGGTGCACGAAATTGGATAAGGGCCGCTGGCTGGAAACCACTGCTCTAACCAATGAGCTGTCTCAAAGAGCATTCACTTCCATTTAATGAGGGCCACATTTGTTGTAAAACGGGGTTAAAAGATGAGAAGAATCTTTTCTCTGTTCATCTGTTTCTGAGGGCCGAAAGCCTGAGTCTTCGCGTAAATCATACGAGAGTATTTGGGGCGATGGTTTCCTTTCTATAATAAATACGTCACCATTGTGAAGCGGACCGACTCCGCCACTCATCTCAAGATGTCCGACGGAAGTGCGTGTGGCCGCCTCCGATTGTTTATTCTGCCGCATTTCGTCTGTCCTGCAGACGCTTTTAATGACGGGACCTCTCCAATGTCAGAGGTCACTCGGAAAGGGAATCTCATTTCCTTTGTTTACACTTGAAAAGGCAGGGCAATGGCGACCCCGCACTCGAAAAGGGCTTCTCTCGAAAAATATATGACTGGCGCCGAGCGGAATTTAATCTTAGGCTGCTAATTAACGATTTAAAAGCACCCACGTGTTGATGTGAGTCTTTCTCTTAAAATAAGCGGTCGGAATGCCTTGCGTCTGCACTGAAGTAGAAAATTAAGAGCTAAATGGACCATTCAGAGTTGGGACTCGAGGAAAACCGTGGTGCCAGTTCGGCGGTTATTGCGTAAAAATATTACAATTTCAAATTATTTGATCATTATACTAAAATAAACATCTAAAATAATCAATAGAAAACCTCCGCTGCAATAGCTGTTAGCATCTTTGGTATGGAGAAGACGCATTGACGGTTAGCAATAAAATGCAAGAAAGAGCAGACTGAAAGGAAGAATCGGAAGATACGTTGCGAATCGATAAAAATTGCAAGATGATTGAGTGAAACACAGAAAAAAACGAAAGCGTGAAAGCCACTCATGATCAGAATGGAAGAATACATTTATGAGGTATTAGCACGTGCCAAAGTTAAATAGGGACAGATTGTCATTGAAATATAACTCTGATCAAAGGAGGAAGACAAATCATTGAATAAGGCAAGGGTGGATTTATAATTGGGAGCAACAGGCGCTAGGCAAGGGCCTCAACCACATGGGGGTTCTGGAATTTCGCTTCGAGTAAGAATTTGGTATTTGCTTAGTAAGTACGTAATATGTTTATAGAATATATTATATTTTTAATCTCACTATATAGAGTCAAGTAAACATCCTTTGTTATTCACAGACATACTATGTATTGTGATTCAAAACCTACTTGTTTATTCTTGTCTTAGAGCGAACGAAAGCGAAGGTGAGAAAGAAGAAGTGAGAAGAAAGTGAGAATATCACTGGAAATTATGTGGAAAAGAAGTGTAGAAGTTTCTAAGAACTAATGAGATGTACAATGTGTGTGTTTGTGTACATACATACAAATATCTGAGTTTACGTGTCCATCAAAAACTACAATCGAAAGGGATTATAATGCAACGAAATATCTGCTTACAATTCTACTTCCCACAGGTCCATGTCTTCTCTGCAAAAGATGGCGAATGCACCATAATCACTGTCTTTACATGTTAGCGGAACTGTGCGATAAGACTTGCAATAGTGGGAAAAGAGAAACTCCAGTAAAACCATTAATGCAGATATTCTCAACTTGTGCAGACGTGCGTAATTTAGAGTCAATCAATCAAAACTGAAAGCGAGCCACTTCGCGAGCTGTAGCCTCATATCGTCTCAATACGTGAAAATAAAAATCCATGGCACCAAGTCTACATCGCCACAGATAAGAGCTTCCAAAGCACTTATATACTTCTATTTACAGTATCTGTAATCTAAAAGACAATGTTTGCAGAGGAAGAGATAAAAAGTCTCGCCCAAAAGCTAATGATTTCACCTCTGCAATTATGATTCTCACACAATGATCACAGGAAGCGAAAAACGAAACTCTTTTTCAACCACTCAACTTGTGAGTCACTGAAATAGTGTTTCATTTTTGGCCGCATTCCGATCGATGAATCGCCAGGGGCGAAATGTAATTAGCAACGGTTTAATTAAGACTTTCCTTTGAGTCATAAATGAAGGAGAAGGAAGGGCGACGTTGGGCGATATTCCAATGCACTCTTCAACGTGAACCGGTGTATTGCAACATTACTTACCCCAGGGGCGGATTTAAGCTATCGGAGACTCTAAGCGCAAAGATCACAATTTAATGAATGCTTAGTTGAACAATGACAGTAGAACAAGAAGTGTTTTAGTGGAAATTAAGCAACAATAGAACAAGAAACTTTAGAGCGTTATTGTTCATATTGTTGTTTGTTCATAGAAGCAGCACAACAATGTAAAAACACAGCTATCTCAATACTGAATGTAGAAAACAGTCATTCCTTTTATTTAAAGGTACGATGGGCAGGGCCGGCTTTAAGAAATCGGTGGCCCTAGGCGCAAATATTAGACTGAGGCCAAAACCAGAAATCACGAGTAGAAATTCGAATTATGTCATAAAATACACATATATACATTCCACGGAAGTCTCAATCTCTTCACTACGACAAGAATAAACTAACAAGTTTTGAATCAGAATACACGGAGTGGTCTCATCAGACTAAAATTCGTCTAAATAAAGAAATTATAATTGTTATTATTATTTCTATAAATTACTATGAGTGTTGGATAAACTTTTATGAAGTAACACAAGTAATGTATATATTTTATAAACATATTATCAACAACTACAAAACTCTTACTTGAAGCAAAAATCCAGAAAAATGTGTTATTGAGAATTTATTAGTACAATCTTACTGAGACCCGATGAGGTTAAGGCCCTCAGATAGCGCCTATTCCAACTAATTATAAATCCGCCCGACTTTTCCTACGATTGAGTGAATCCGCTCAAAAATTCTCTATCTTCCTCGCGATCTTTGGCGAAAAAAGTTATCGTGTATCCCAGGTCTCACAGTTTTTTGCTTCTAAATTTCGCTTCCAGATTTTCACTTCTAAAACGCATAGAGCTCATTTGCAATGGGTGTTATGTTTACAAGATGCCGTGTGCACAGTTCGGGAACAGACGGAATGGTTTAAAACCCTCGCATTCTGAGCCGCGGACCGTGTCTGACATCCCTGTAGCGGAGAAACGACTTTTCTTGGGGAGGAAAAGCAGACATCGCATTTCACATTCCGCTTAGGAAAATAGAAAGTGATATTGGTGGACTGATACCGTAAAACCTTCTTTCTGGAATAAACGATGCAACCATATTCATCATAGAAAACGGAATAAACTATTATCTTTTTTGGGTCACTATGAAGAGCAAGGAGGAAAGACAATCAAAATGGAAGGAAGGAAAGGTCCCGATATAGGAGAATATATAAAAATACCAATAAAATAATAGGCTTCAAGAAACTATGAATCCCACAAATTAAAAGATATATGACGATGGGATATATCATAAGAGACTGAGGAGCTTCGCCTACTGAGGAACAAAACACCATTCCTATAAGCAAAGATTGGGGGGAAATAGAAAAGGAGATAACAAATAATAGCCGTGAAAAGCGGACGGGTTCTTGGAATGAATACCCTCTCACCAAAAACCCCATAAATCAGAGCGTAGGTGACGGGACTCGGTTTTGATAAGGGATCACGTGCAGTGTTAGCATTTTTTAGATTAGGTTCGAGTCAGGAAAAATAAGTGAAAGTAATCTCACTTGAAGGTAAGGGATGAAATATATGAAACAACTAAACCTAAGAAGTCTGCATTAGAAAACACACTCCCTCCCACTTTCCTCGTGAATCTTATTTTATTATTAATGTTTTATACATTGATTAGTTTAAGTATTATTTATTTCTTCTGTATTAATTAAGGGTTCCTCTTGTCCAGACAACGAATATTGATGTTCAGATATGAGTTCCATATGCTAATAGTTTTTGTGATTTTTATAATCCTACAATGCCATCTATCTCTTTCTTGATTCAATCCATATCTTTAGTTCCGACACGATTGCTCAATTGGCTAGGTAGTCACCTCTTAGTGAAAAGATCCGGGTTCGAGTCCCGTTCCTGTCAAACTTTTCTTGTGTCCATTTCTCTCTCACGAATCTTTTACTAGTTCACACCCCTTCTCTTAATAGATATTTTCCTAAGATGTAAATATTTTTTTCCGTAAACATTTCATATAACTATACTTCTAAAGGATCAATGTTTTTGAAAGAAGCCCATTTAGTTTAAATGTGATTAATAGGGATTTTGTACGAAATAAACTTGATTCTAAATCCCTCCTACTCACTTTACCATGATAGACTGGTCACACATGCTTGATGGACAAATGAGTTTTATGTCAAGTTATTGGGATGTGGTGGGGTATTAGAAAATGAATAAATAAATAAATGAAACGAACGATACACGCAGACAGAAATGCTTCTACAGTTTACACAAAGATGCTCCTAAAGCGAGAGACAACTTGGGCGCACAACATATGCTTTTTAAACAGTGAGCGCATTTTTTAGTGAGAATATGATTTGAAGCGCCGTTCTAACTGCAAATGGAATTCCTCTCCGATTGAAAATTGGGACAGTGAAAATTTCGAGGTACCTGCGCGGAAAGCGGCCGTTTGAGGAACCTCTGCGTATGTTAATGGGATTGTTGGGTATGAAAGCGGGATCGTCGAACCCGACCGAGACCTTCCTTTCTCGCGTGAAGGTTGCCATGGGAACCGAAGGACAAACAGCCGTGAGTCACGAAATTAACTCGGCACGGAGGAGATGTGGTGTGATGCAACAGAAGGGATGTCGCAATAATGATCTTCGAATCGGAACATCTCCAAAATGGTCCAGATCGCATTACCGAGATGCCTTGCAGACACCCTACCACAGAGATGATATGCAAAAGTGAAAGCGAATTCTATAACTTCACACGGGTATGAAGAAATTCTTGGGAAGTATTTTACAATTGAAGATAGATGAAAGAATGAAGATAAAGAGTGAAGATACGGCAGTGAATCTCGGCAGTGCACGAAAGAGCGCTGTTGCTTCGCGACGTGATTCTGGTTTTCCACGGATGTATCATAAGTGAGTTGTTATCATAAAAAGGGGGGAATGTCTCGCATATCGATAATACGCATAACATTAAGTATAAGTTTGGTCACGAAAGCCATTATGTTGGTAATGAACAACTGATTTAGCAAAATATTTCACCTCACAAGGAGCTCCTCGTAAGATTGTTAACTCCGCGACCTCTCGAAGGTTGACAAACACTAAGGTATGAGAAATCTCCGCTGAAGGTTTTACTTGGACCATTGCGACCGATGCGTCAGAATCCTTGACGCTTCTGCGTATACCTTGGACAGATAGAGTAACAAATTTTAGCAGTCCTGAAAAGAGTAACTGAGAACCGTTGGGTCCTTGACGAAAACAAGAAAAAGCATCTTACTCGTTTTCCTGACTAATGCAATGTATTGTTTACGGAAAAATGGAAGTTAAGGTAAGAAAGAATAAAGTATAGGAAGGAGAAGAATTTTTAATGATGAAAAGGATGAAGGGAATCAAACATCTGAAAAGAGAGAAAGACATTAACAAGACATACATGCTCACAATCACCAAACGGTTTAGAAACGAGTAGAATAATTCTACATCTACATAAAAACCTTGCAAGCCGCATTTCGGCGTGTGAAAGGGGGTGTAAACATTAAGCGTTTGAGTTACCTCTTTAGTTTATTGTTATCGCGTATTGTTCGCGGAAAGAATGAGTCCCTAAAACGACTTGTCCTCGCATCTATTTCTCTTGTTTTGCGCTCATTGTCGGGTCGGCCGAAGTAGCGGAAGGGGGTCGCATAATACCGATTACGTCTTCCGCAAATATACATTCTGTGAATTTATTAAACAATCGCAGCAAAGCTTCTAATCTCATTTCTTTCATGATCCAACCTGCGTCGAGTTCTAACACTAGGATTCTAGAAAATTGATACTTTATTTTAGGTTTAGATTTTTACCCAGCAAGCCGCCAGCGGGGTATGGCAGGGGGTACTTACATTGATACATACGAAAGATTATATTTCGAGCGAAATTGTGTTTAAGAGTCCTATTACGCTGTTTTTCATGTCAGAAAATAGGTAAAGAGATAAATGCAATTACATAAGACGGAAAGGTAAACAAAAAATAAGTTCATAAATATAAAAGATATACAGGAAGAAAAAAGAACAGCTTGTGGAATGAGCTGTGACATTTTGGCGCATAATAAACGGTGGGCGTGGAACACATGTGAAAGGCGTAAGAAGTGGAGAATAGGTGACTTTATGCTGCGACTAAAACAGAAATATAAATAAATATGTGTAAATACAGCAGAGCCGACAATATGAACCATCGGAATTTGGAATGGTTTTATTTTATTATTTTATAATATCCAATATATTGGATTACACATTAGCATGGTGATATATGGTATGTGTATCCATTTATGTTTGTTTAGAGCAATGGTTGCCAACTGACTGTAGAATAATAGCAACATTCTATAAATTCAAAATTTAGCTTCAGATGAGGGGCAGGTATCCGATCGGCTGTGTTTTAGGACTTAAAAACAGAGCAAACACCTTTGAAATATGAGTGACTGAAGTTAAGAAAATCATTTTTGAGATAACGTATTCGAAGCCATTGTTAGTGAAGGCAGAGAATGAAGAAGGGATAAGAAAACTGGAATCATCGAAAGCGCTCCTTACATCATCGGAGAAAAAAGTTTAGCGAACGTCAAAAATGGTTCATAATATGGAGAAAGGGCGGATTGTAAAATTCGCTGATTGGAGGAAAATGATTATAGAAAATTCCGAATATTTAAAGATACAATTACCCCAAAATCTCTCCAATTAGCTGTCGCAAAAATATAGTAGAAGTCTACTGCGAGAAAAATATTGATATTAATTTTTGTTTGAGCCCCGCGTCCTATCCTAAGCAAAGCCATTGGTTTGGAAAGTCATCGAGGGGATATTTAACCTCCCCCTTTGGATTCCTTCAATGAAGAGAGGAGAAAATGGAATAAAGTACACTCTGAACGCCGAAGAAGTACGTATTGAGTTTGCAGCAATGGACAAAAGACACGAAAGAAAAGACGTTGCGCGAAAACGAGAAGGCCGATCTACTGCACAAAAGGTAAAGATTCGACAGGGAATAAAATAAACAAAACAATGGCCAATAAGAAAAAGATGTAAGGAGAAACCTTTCTTGATGTCTACGAGGATAATGAGAAAGTTGAAAAATTACGACGAAGAGGTGTATGGGAAAAAGACGAAGACTTCTAACTTCGAGATAGGGAACAAAGAACAATATAAGGGCGAAGGGATTGTAGAGAGTGAAACTGAGAGATCGCTGCGTAACATGAAAGGGAAGACAGCACAGGGTGACGGGGGCCGATTTATAACTAGGCGCAATTTGCGCTAGCTAAGGGCCTCGTCCATATCAAGGAGCTCAAAAAGACAGTGTTTCTGAACTCTAAGTAACGTATTACAAATTTCTATCGTTTTTTCCTTCAAGAAAGAACTTTATATATGTTTAGTAAGTTTACAGAATATATATAAAAACTAATATCACTATATAATGCAAAGTCTATCAATCATTGATAGATAAGACTTCATGAGATTCGTAGCGATGTAAAAAAAAGAAGTCTTTTTCTACAATTTTGCGAATCCCGTGAAGTCTTATCTATCAGAACAACCAGTACGCAGCGATAGTCTTACAATCAAGTCTATCAAACATTGCACTTTGCAAGTACTACTTAAGATACAATATTTTGCTTATTCTTGCCGTATTAAAGCATCTGAGACTTCTATAGGATGTATATATGTGATTTTATAGAAAAATCGGATATTTACTCTAATATTTCCAAGTGGGGCCTCAACCTGAACTTTCCGCTTAGGGCCCCTCTTCGCTTAAATCCGACCCCGCTTTGTAAGAATTTTAGGAATAAGATGAGAAATATTTTTACGTCTTTTGATAGAAAATTTCTGACGACAGTAAGTTACAAGAAGGTTTTAGCAAATCACTTGATCCCATTTCATGATTTACCGAATTACCATTGCATTTGAAAGTTCTAAGAGATTCGAATAGATTGTAAGGAGCAAGAAAGAGTGCAAAGCTGTCAAGATTAGACTGGATATGGGTGACAATGGCACTTAAAGAACGAAACCTTAAATTTAAGAAAGATGAAAGTACATTTGTATAGTAAAGTGTATTTGAGTTGTAAACTATGATTCGTCAGAATGCAGAAGGATTTTTTGCTCAAAAAGTTAAATTTCGATGTAGCTAAAGAGGATTTGCGGTAGGCTGAGAGAGACGAGTAACAGTTAAGGCAGGAGCGTCTCCAGCAGTTCGGAGATTATTTGTAAAAGAAATGATTGAAGGGGTATGGGAAAACAAATGAAGGGCAGAAGTGGGCGGTGGTGAGAGAGAAAACAATTAGAGACCAAAATGAGAAATACGTGGCGAGCAATTCTAAAAATGGGTTGGCAAGAACAAGTTGGTAATTAAATAAACCTAGTGAATTCGAAATGGGAAGCAACGAAGAGAGTCGAGGATATGAAATCCGAAAGAATATCTTCTCGTCGAAATTGAAACCTTCCAACAGGCGGACCACTTCCCATATTTGGTCATTATCCTTTTACGGGACAAAAGCTGCACAAATGAGATTAGACGAAGAATCCTTTAGCAGAAGCTGAAGATGCTTTCGTGAGGTGATAGAACAGCTGTGGGAACCTGAGAAGAGTTACACAAAATAGTCTTGACGAAGGTAAATGGACCATAGTTAGCACAATCTTTCTTACTTTGTACATTTTTATGGATGTAAGGAGAAAGTATTGGTACTCTTCGAAAAATAGGTAGGCTTAGACTGGGGAAAGAAATTTGAGTAATTAAGAAACAAATGAGGAATTGAAACGGTGAGAGGAAAATTGATGTGCTACATGTTGAGATTAGACAACTTTTGAATTTGAAGACAACTGATTGCTAAAGAAAACTATTGAATGTAAGGGAGGTCTGTTGCATGATAATAAGCTGTTACGTGGCAGAAATTTAGGGAAATGGCGTTATTTAGAGAAACTTAGGGAAAATCTAACAACAAAGAATTGGTGGAGGACCAAGGCTTGGAGATAGTAACGGTGTTTTTCATAAACTTCATTTCATGACGATAACTTGAACAGAGGATCCTCATCTATAAAGGTCATGATATGGAGATTGAAAATTAAAACAAGAAAATTGCAAGGCTTAAGAGTAAGAGCAGAGAGAAATTTAAAATATAACTCCTGGAAGTAAAAATCACTTCTAGAGACATCTTGAAACGTGACTTTTTCAGGAAGGAACTGAAAGCTTTCCTGGAAGTTCTCGAACTGCAAACAGGCAAGATACGGTAGATTTAAAATAAGCACGCGTAAAATGAATGCGAGAATTCAGGGTGAGATTTTTGATCCAAGAAAAAATACAACTGAAACGATGTAGTCCGTAGATGGTTGGATGGTAATTCTGGGACAGAAGCTATTTCATTACATTTTTAATCTGCTTATTCATCATATATATAAAATATGAAGTAAATATTAACGACGGACGGTAAAGTTTGCACAGGGCCAAAGGCGGGAAAAAAGCAAGTTACGGTGATGGGCGAAGGCGGGAGTGTGGGCTGATATCAGTCAAGGTCATTCGGAAGCCGTGAAAAATCTCCCATGTTTTATAATGCCAATGAAAACGGTGAATGCATGTGATGTCATAATTAACTGAATCATTCACAGTGAATTCATCTATAACAATTCGTGAACCAGTAGGTAAAGTTATGAACACGAATTAATTGTGATTACGTCAATCTTTAAGTATGTACAAATTTCAATGAAAAAGTTCGGTTTCGTCCTATCCACAAGAATTGAAAAAGTAAACGCCATTATACCTACTAAATGATCCAATGTAACAGAGAGCTGGGATACATTACACAGATTAACTAGGAAGGAACAATCGAACCTGACCTGCTTCCTATTATATGAAGCTTGAATAAACAAAATGTCCTCTCTATTGAATCATACGAAGGTGTTGTTGACGAGGTAAACCGAGTTGTAGAAGTCAACATCGCTTTCATAGGTTGTAAGTTAAAAATCTTAAATTATACCTTTCTTAGCTCTTAGTCCTTGAGAACACGTGCGTACAAAAAAACTAAAAATACTAATTAAAATTAATCCACCGATGTTAGCTTTGCAGGATAAAATAATTGAGAAAAACAAGTTCTATTTACGCATAAGATACGAGTACTTACAGATCGCAGAATTGCCGCAAAATTTCGGGATTCGACGTCCGCACCAGTACGTATTGTAATCGACTGTATCTCAGACGCCAGACAAGATGTTTACCTCTGTGGGGTGTTTCTGAAAATGACAAGTCCCCAATTCAGAAGAGGATTCTGCTTCGCCGTTTCTTAGTCCCCTTCCTCATCTGTTTTGAATGAATACGTTTTAGATACGCTTTATTCTTTTATTTTCGTCCGTAGATTTCTGCGGCGATTATAAAATGACTCGATGTTTCGGGTATTCACCGCGTGAGATTTTTCCGGGTATTCACCTCGAGAGAACGCGGAAAAGGTTTCGTTCCAGCTGATGTTCAGGTCGAAGTATTTATATTTCGAGATATTTTCTATTTCACTATCGCATTAATCATATACGATTACAAAGAAGACTTCAAAAAAAAGCAAAACTTTCGAAATCAGCAAAACCATGAAATAGAACAGCAAACACGACCAGGGCTTGAATTGATGAGACATTTTCTATAAAGTAAAGGAGGTGATTCGTTAATTAATGTGAGTAGTTATCATGGTAAACCGCCCTATCAAGTCCGGGTCTATCTCATTTGTAATTATTTTACTTATGGTAACCTTGGGGTCAGACTTGGGAGGCCATAGGCGATTTAATTTTGCGGGTCCCTTTAACTTATTACTTAAATAATTTTAATTGATCGATTACGTTAGTTGAAGTGTTGTGAAATTGATATCATATAAAAAAGCACACATTTTAGCATACATTCTTAGTCTGAGCATTCTTATTCTCAATTTTTTGAGCCCCTTAAAGTATTTCTCCATTCCGAACGGACTTCCTTTGGATAGAAATCCTCGGGTAGCTCAAGAATTCAGTACCATCTAAAGAGACATTACGTACGTCTCGCCACGTACCTGCAAGCGTAAAGATTAGATGAAAATCTGTGTATAGAGAGTCGTCTTCAACATGAGACCTTTGAGTTTTTGCTCATTTTCCCCACATAACCCTCTGTTTCTTCTAAAGGAAATATTTGTTTGAGATTTGGATTACTATCTGTGTAACGATTCTAAAATTTGGGTTTGTGATTAATTCCTGATTCCCTACATTATAAGCCATCATTTTTTAAGACCAGCCAGAGGTGGGGAACTTGCGGCTGCAGCCATATTATTTTCATCATTTTATGAAACAAATGTACGTACGTAAATACTTTTGTTTCAAAATCTTGATTATTACGACGAATAAAATGGAAAATATTCTACCTTTTATTCGTAAAGTTTCTTTATTGAAGCACTTGACTGTACGCAATACGTCACTCAAATGCAGTTTGATGGTTCCGATAGCGACCTAATGGTTTCTTGTGAGGCCGAATGGTGCAAGTGGCCTTCCAAAAGGTTCCCCCACCCTTGCCCTAGGCGGTCGCCTAGTTCACTTGGACGTAAACGATAATGATAGCTCCATCTATCATTCAACTACGCTCTAGTTTGATTTTGTGGGTGTCGGCGGAGTTTAAGTAATATCTATTTGTAGAATAGGTTCTTAGTTGTTACGATTTAATGGTACCTAGACTTACGAACCGCTTTACATACGAACAAATTCATTCTTTATTTTGACCTCTGGATAGGAACGTCATTTCGTGAAGCGAGACTTATTGTTAGAGCGAAAAGATATAATGGGCAACTGGATTTCGAGATACAAACTTATCGAGATGCGAGGTTCGAACTGGAACGATTAAAATTCATAACTCAAGGTATTTTAAAAGAATTAGCAATGCGCCGTAGTTCGCCCTGATTCTCCGAATGACACGGAAGGTTTAAATCGTGAAAACAATAAAAATAAATGTCGGAATGGACGAGTACGTTGTGAAGGGAGCAACGTGAGACGGATTCGCTGTCCGAAAGGAAACAAACAAACGCAGGGAGTGCACGCGCTGCTGGCCAAGTGATTCAAGAAGCGGCTCGAATGGCAGAGGGAGATATCGAAGCCACGGAGAGGGAAGAGGAGCGAAGGAAGCTGAACAACGATATTTAATCGCGAATTCTACATTTCCAAAGAGGACTGTGCAGAATTAGAAGGGATTGAAAGTGAAAGGGATTCAAATGGTGGGGTTGCTCTGAATTCGAAAGATCCCTCTTCACTGGTTCCTATTTCGAATTTTAAATGGGGTGAGCGATAAAAACTCGTAGTTTTAAGGCCAAGGTTTCTTTTACAGCAAGGATTTGGCATTGCAAGCTCAACAACACCCACAACTAAAGGGACCTTCAGTATTAGAGGTACTCGAGTCACTCTAATAAAAAACAGCTCGTGTACATAAACAGGTTGGGCACCCTTGTATAGAGCCGTTCTGTTGTTTCCACGGCAACTAACGAGTATGATATACAACGACTAATTTAGCGGTACACTAAACCAAGTTTACATTAGTGTAAGTATCAGTTCAGGTTGGATAAGAAAAGGACACCGACTGCGAAGTGAAAAATTCAGTTTTAATACAACGATTACTTTTAAACAAGAAATATATCGCAAAATACAGTGGGTATACGCGCGAACGTGTATTTGAAATAAATGTCACTCTCGTATTTTATTAGTAGTTATTTTATAAAAAATACACGGTTTCTACGAAGTATCATCTGGTGAAAAAACCCTCTCATAACAAGCTTTAAATACAAACTAGCAGCGAAGTTACGTTGAAGGGGAAGGTGTGATAGAAGGAGGGGAAGGAGTCCGAGGAATGTGAAAAGAGGGAAAGAGTTAGTAAGGTATAGACAAAGGGACCGATCGTGTGTTTTGTTTTTGTTAAATAAAAAAATCGTGGGAAAAGTACTATTTCCTGAGTGTCTTTGCATTACGGATTTCCACAATACTTCGCCTGACTCTGTGAAGTTTAGTCTTTGAATAGATTAGGTTTCCTTACTGATCACCAAAGAGGAAGAATTGCGGCCAGAGCTACGGAATCGAAATCATGAAGTCGGGACCAATTTAGTATGGAATTGGAGTTGGAGTTCACCGACTCCGGCTTTCTTATACAGATTTGAGGGTTAATTTAATAAGATTTAATTGCTGATATTTTTGTTCTCACAGCAACATTGCAATTGATTTGCTGATGATATTATATGAATCGCAATACTTTGTATATATTCGTGTTACAATAATAATAACGATAACTTATTATAATAATATTAATTAAATAACAATAATAATAGTTTATTGTTATTTGGTGTCCGAAGAGATAAAAAAAGTTTGGAAATTCAAATCTGTCAAAATCGTCCCAATAATAATTTCTGGTGTTATACATAAAAATTCACGTAAAAGTATCGAAACGATTGGAATGGAGGATCAAGTTATTGTACAACTACAAAAATGCTATAATTCGTACCTGGTCCATGGTAAGAAAATTTTTAACAAACTATTAAAAAACAACAGATGAGTCTAATCCCATCGGTTATTTGCATCCGGGATAGATGAATGTTTCCCAGCCTCCGAGCCGAGAAGTATCAAATATAATAATAATAACAAAATAATACCGGCAACGGCCCTCTTACATAAATTAAGATTGTTAGCTCAAATAAATGTAATTTTTGAATTAAACTTTCGGGGAATCTGGTCGGACTCGGAGCCCAGACTAGGACGAACTCCTAAGCCCTGCTTGGGGCAAACTGTCACAATGTGACCGGGATGCCTGTAGGTCTGAATACTATATATTGAATGCTATGATAGTCTGTAGGCTGAATACAATCCTAACCTGTGTGGTTAGGATGGTATTCAGCGAAAGCCTCGGGTGCCCTTTTAGCCTAATTCACTCTGTCGTCACTTACGTAAATGAGGAACGCGTCGATGGAGAAAGTCCTTCACTTTAAATTGGAATCGCAACCGTGAATGGTTCGCAGATTGTCCTTTTCAAAGAAGAAATTGCGGAGAGTTCCGCTGCAATGAGATGTTCATACTTCCGTTCGATCACAACCTGATTAACCGGTCAGGATTCCGGCGGAACTGTTTATTAATTTGAGCTATAAGTAGAATCAGCGGAGCGCAGCTCTCGAATGTGTGACGGAATGTGACGGGAGCGTGGAAGGAATAACGGAAGAGAAATAAAAGTGAAATAAAGGGAACGAATTGGGTATGAATGGAGCGAGCACGCTAACCATACATTGCTCGAAATGGGCGGTTATTAGTGGTCCAGCTATAGGGTTCTATAGATCATATACATGGCTATATGGTTTTTATGATTCATAATACTCCTTTGGAGTAATCCCGCAACTATCCTATGACAATCAGTGTGAGTAGTATATAAAACTGTTTTTCGTGTCTTCAGGAAAGCATTTCCACAGAATATTTGCCGAAGATCAGATGAGCAACGTAAAATCATGGGATCCTCCGCAGCAAAAAATCGAGTTCAACGGTGTTCGGCAATAATTACCTAGCAATTACATCATCACAGTTGACAAAACGGCGACAAATGACGCAACTATACTGCCTTTGTTAACATTAAATTTTCGTTTACTCAATCTAAGACAGCTTATACCTTCCCAGTATAATTACGGAACATCCACAAAGTTTCAAAATCGAGCGTTTCTCTGCGAAAATTGAAACAAAAGCTAGGAAAATCGAAATTATAGGATAGGGTGCATTTTAACCCATCAGACAAGGTGAAATCAAAAGAAACTTTATGAAAACACTAACCGTGCGATCGATGGAAGCGAATTGCAGATCGAAAACGATCTTTTTACATTTCATCGAAAAACAGAAGAAAACACATTTAATGGTAAACGCTGCTAATTCGAAACTAACCGATGAATAGGTCTAAAATTTTCCACAGTTCCGTTTAAAAGATGGCGGTTCTTGATGGCAACGACACTCGGCTCTCCTAGCAACACCTCCTGACTTCAAGCAATCTTACTTATTTATCCACCACTGTACTTTTATTATCGGGATGATATCGAAGTTACACGCAATTGATTAATGTTTACAAAATAAAAGAGCGTATTAACGTTAAACTGGCGTATATAGTGCATTTATGAAGGAATGAGAGTTTCATTTTCACTTCATACTCCATCGATGTTCACAGTTGGTGGCATTCGCTAAACTTATCCTTTCAGCAATTGGCCGCCCGTTTTCTCCACTTAATCTCCTTTATCGCGACTCCGAATCGCTCACTCATAATTTCCTCCGACCGTTATAAAAGTCGGAATCTCATTGAGCCCATTTCGATTGCGACAGGTGTTTGCAGGCGCCGATCGGAAACTCAAAATTGGGTCTATTTCTCGATCCTTCGGCGCTGCAGTGGTAATTCCAATAAGAGATCTTCGGATGGACTTTAAGCGGCTTTCCTGAACGGCGCGTTATTGCATGCTTTCTGAATTTCAAAGGAAACTGCAGATATACAGGTAGAAAACCCTGCGGAAGTTCACATTTGTATACGAGGAGCAGGGGAGGATTTATGATCGGCGCTAGCTGAGGGCCTCATCTATACGGGGGCCTCAATAACAACGGGGTTATAACTCTTAGTAAGATTGTTCTGGTTTTTCGCTTCAAAAAATAATTTTATATTTGTTGGATGAGCCTACATAATATGTTTACAGAATACATTAGATGGCTGAATCCATACATCATCTTTGAATTTATAGAAGTACTATGCATATTAATTCCAAACTTGTTTATTTATTCATGTCGTAGTGAAGCGACTGAGGTTTCTATGGGATGTATATTTGTGTATTTTATGAAAAAAATTCTAATTTTCACTCATAATGCGTAGTGGGGCCTCAACCTGATCTTTGCCTAGGGCCTCTGATAGGGCTTCATTCTGCCCTTGAAAGAGAATCCAGATTATACAAAAATGTCAGTATACATCGCGAAATGATTCTCAAAGTCCTCCAAACAAAATAACATCACAAAGAATCAGAGAATTTCAGATAATTACTGGCCCTAATTAATGAATGTATAAAGATTTTAAATGAATACACTATTTTCAGTGACTGTCAGTGCTCTCTAACGAATAGGCAAAATATCAAGGTTACGATAATTTCGTACAGGTCAAGATATGAGACATTATGGCGATGTTTTTGCAAGCTTCAGATACTATGAAGTCGGCCAGACTCGATATCTCGACTTTTCGCACTTTCTGGAAGACCCTCGTACTTCTCTCATGTACGAGTATCGGTTGACCCTAGAATTTTTTCACTGAAATTTTGTATTTAATGGTCGACCTATACATAAGTATATACGGTTTATCAACAGAAAAATTATATTTTTGGAGCTCAAGTTTCGGTTGAATTTTTTACGGTTCATAGGGAAATTCCTCGAAACATACAATTCAGATCTTAACCGTTTCCCCGAAATAGTTCAGTTCTGTTTCAATTCCTAAACACCTTATTTTTCGATAGAAATTTAATAATGGAGTGGCTATTTTCAATGGCCCATGCGGATGCAACACTTTCATAATAATCACGGATGGAGAAGCTCCCGTGTATTGGAAATTAAAATGTGAGAAGTTGAGAATAATAGGCGGAAGAATGACGGGCGAAAGAGGGTTCGGCGGAACGGGCAATTTGGTCCAACTCACGCAGATTGGAAGAGTCCTTCCTTGGATACAGACCTAATCGAGAGTCTGATCGATTCAATCGATAAAACCCACGTTCCCTTCGAAGAAAGAAACGGTCGCCGCACTTCCCGTCTTTAAGGAGCTATTAGGTAGGCAATGAACTCTGATTGTATTCATGAGGAACGGAAGGGAACCGAAAATTTGTGTTCTTAAGATTGATGAATATAATGAGGCACAAAATGGAGGAAAGATCAACGAAGAGAGTACATATATCGTCTAAAATGAAGGCGATAGTTTCGGCTTTAGTATGGAGTGATTCAGAGATGAAGAAAGAAAGACAGAGGGTTAATTGTGTACATAAAATACTCTTCGGCATTCGCGGACCCAGAAGGGAAGAATGAGGCAATCTCCTCCTCCCAAAATCTAATCGCGATAATTCCTCACAATATTTTCTGCTTTTCTTAGGGCAAAATGGCGCATTTTTACGATATGTATAGCAGATTAAGGCTCTAATGCTATCTTTACAACAGTTATTGAGGAATCTTTCTCAAGTCTTCCTCTCAATGGTAGGTTTCTAGATCTGCATCTTCCTTTACAAAGTTCAAATAGCGAAGAAATTCACTAAAAGCGGAAATAAAGTGTATCTATCTAGTGTATTGGTTCTGTGAGACAATCTCCACGAAAAATAAGGATTTTCAGTAGAGGAAGTCGTTAGATCAAAAGGTATGGTTTGGAATTTTGTCGATATACTTAATCCAGCACTTCTACCTTAGCATTGAAGGTCGAGGTCACGTTCTACGGGTGATTTTAATCCTATCAATAAAGGATAAAAATATCACGGTTGAAGTTTACAGAGCACTTTTTAAAGCAGAAGAGCGTCCTCAAGTTTGATGTAAAGTGTGAGATTGTAATCAAACTTCTGACGATTCTAACAGCATTAGAAAACAAAGAGGTTTTTCACCAATCTCGCTCTCAATCCAGGCTCTGAAGCAATATCTATTTATTTAATGCTCCCTTTTTCTGTTATAGGAAAATGTCAACAATTAAAACAAACGTATTGTTGCATCGTATGCTACGTCTAATAACTGTTGCAATAAACATCTTATGCTTGATGTTATTATTGATGCTTTATTAACAATAAATACACAGAAAATGAAAAATATCTAGTATTTATTAATAAGTAAGAATCAGTGTTGTATCTTTATATGTAACAATTCTACTTGTTCAATGTCGTCTAATTCTTTCGGTGTTTGTTATTCGCAACGCTGCCTCTTTGCACTTAAAAAATCTGCAATGTTTTACTCTGACCATCACTTTAACAACTACACATGTTCAAGAACTAACGCCCTATTGACTGCAGCGTCTAGTGGCAGTCGTTTCCGCCGGCCCTGCCTCTGTAGGAGAAACACGCAGCGCCAATCACAAAATGAAAGGAACAATGGCCACCGAAGATTCTTGGACCACGAGAGAACATCGAGAGAAACAAAAGAATTGGAGTCGCAGCTTCGTCTGCAGTCGTCGTCAGCATGAGCAAGAGGAGCGCAGTGCAGAAGTGCAGAAGCGCCAAAGCGTGGTCCGACTTCCAATAGTCGTCCGTGCTCACGTGCATGCAGACGTAACAGCCATAACGGTACACGGCTCACTTTCCTCTTCTGCGGGGGAGGGAAGAGGGGGCGAATGCGGTGGGTCAGTGGGTGAGAAGCAAGTGGTAGGTCCGCCAGACAGCCGAGGGCAAAAAACTTCACGGCTGCGTAAGCGCCGTGAGAGAGGGTGCGCATAAAAAGGCTTTCGGGGAAGAGTGGCAGCGGAGGAATATTGCATTCATATTTAGGACAGCGCACTTTCAGTTTATGGCTTCTTTCCGACGGAGTCCAGCGCCGAGTGAAGACGGCAGGTGAAAGTGGACTGAGAGCGTTGAATGGAAGTTTTTTCAGCAGGAGGGATTCAAAGGAAACGATTAATTTTTAATAGGTATACACTATCAAATCCAACTGTTTTCAGCAGTGTTGACAGACATTTGGAGATTTTTGAAAGCGATACACAATTACAATATATTTCTTCTAAAATATTACGCTCAGCATCTCTGGGTGTCGGACACTAACCGAGTGTATCAGAAAAATATTTTTGACGTCAATTACGAGAACAATGCTCAGCAAGTATATAAAAACTATTATGACTCCTGCCGTGATATTCAAGAGTGTCGAGAGCATTCCAACAATTTAAGTGAAAATATAGGATCGAAATGAGATTGCTGAGACCAAAAATAACAGAAATGAACATTTGTATTCAAAGTTTTATAAAGAAATTTATTTGCTGCATTGTCATCATCCCTTTCGAAACCTTACATTGGAAAATAACACCGCAAAAGAAGCATTTCTTTTCGAGCGTTTCATACGGAGTGATATTAAGTTCTCCGCGTACCATCCTGTGAGACAAAATTAAACTCATTACCTCATTGAACCAAACTGAGTTTCTTCGTAGCAAAACAATCTCTCTTCTACCCTATTTCTACAACAGTGGTATATGTCCTGCTTCAACCTTTAGTACGTTCATTTAATTTAAATACTTAACTGTATTGATTATCAAAATTTCTTTATTTAGTTTATTGATTCTTGCGATAATTGGTGGAACTTCTTCATATGTGATTCAGTGATAACAAAAACAAAAGAAAAACAATAGTCAGATTTTCTTTACGCAAACACTTACAAACAACACACAAATCTGCGATTGGAAAAAGTTAATTTCTGTTCATCCTAAATATTATGGATTACTACGCCTTTACGCTCTGTTACTGTTAAAATTAAAATTTCGCTTCTAATTTTTAAGCTTTCACGATTGAAAACTAGAAAATATTTTAGGCGCCCAAATAAAGTAAGATTAACGTGCTTTCTAATCATCTAGTTTTAATTATCACCATTTATCTTGGAAGAACTACGAAAAATGAGGATCTGAGATAGATCTTCAATTGAATAGGTACCGTATTTTCAGGTCCATGTGACTCACTTCTTTCCCGCGAAAATTTAATCTAAAATCGGCGTCTTTTGGGCTGAGGGTGAGCGTCTGACGTCGAGAATAGCCATACAATAGTAAATATAAATAATGCTGCGTTTTGACTCCTGGGTTTTACATTTTAATCACCGCGGAACCCTTTCTAGTAATGTTGCGCTTTTCTTTCATTCTTCCTCAATTGACGATCTTTTATGAATCTTCACTTATAAGCACTTCTAAGTATAATCTTTGTTTCGTTCACCTGAAATCACGGTGAATCTACGATCTTATGGGTCGGAAAATACAGCAGTTTTAGAGGTGGGAGAAGAATTCGTAGAATTGGTTTCGTAAAAGTTACTATTATGCTCTTATCCTCTTTTATATTATCCGGGCTGAGCTTAGCTTAAATATTGTGGTTCTCCCAAAATAGAAGAATGTTAGTGTTTAAGTTAATCATCTGAGTAATAAATGATGAACAACCTGCAGCCGAGCGGAGCCTAAGGTTGATGACAATTTAGAGGTGGTTAACCTAACTGAGAGAAGGGTAGCGCAATGCCTCGCTCTCCCTCCTTATATTCCCTCATTCTTAAGTTGCCCACTTGAATTCGAACCCTTTACACAAAGAGGAAGGCACGGAATCGTGATACGCATTTCATTATAAAGACAAATGAATACTCCGTTGGAGAGATACACGGTCGAACAGAGGGATTGACATTATCCTCTCATGCGTAGATGTGCCACCGACGCTGGCTCTTCAATCCAAAAGACTGCCCATTTGAGTAATCCTTCATAGGAAAAGCCGCCGAGTGAGCTATCCTACAGTAAATAGAAGGGATGCCGTGATTAATGGGTGTCACTCGTTCAAGTCTCCGCGATCGTTGAAATTTCCGCAATCAGACATCGTGAAAGGGCATTGTAAAAACAGCGAGGAAAGAATCATTGGACAAATATCTTATCAAAATTCTATAACGAGAATGGCATATAGTTCAAACTTGGTTATAAGGAGCCTCTTCTTAAAAACCTCTCTATAGAAAGTCTACTCGCAGTGAATCGTTGACTACAATAGCAGCGATGAAGACTAGAATTAATAGATAAGCAGTGATACAAAAGAACGATGAAAATAAAATGAGAACGGTCGGTATGAGAAATAGAATGAGTAACGGTCCCCTGAGAAGTAAATAATAAGAGGTCTACGTAAAACATGTTGAAAAAGAAAAAAGCGAAAGAAAGAAGTCAATAAATTGGGGACAAGGCTCGAGGGTGTACTGAAGACGCTACAAGAGGAAGAAGTGGGCGGGATGATAGAGGAGCACTAACGTTGATTTACGAGAGGCAAATGAAGTTATGTACGTATTAGGGTTGGGATTTGTCGTTTATTTCCTGAAAGCCGCCTATTGTACTGTGTTTGGGGTATAAAACCAAGCATTATTCGGGAATGAAATTATTTTTATGGGGCAATAAAAGCGCAAAAGCATTTCTGGGGTAGATAGTCATTGCCAGCGAGGATAAAAATTTTGCAATTTATCAACATTGCCTTTATAAACAAGAATGATTGTGGTGAAGTAGAAGATATAGCGCCGAAATAACTCAGATGACTTAGTTATAGCTAGGCGATTAATTCAGAAGAAATCATCAAAATACTTTCACCGAATTCTTTACTAAGAGTTCAATTTTTAAATATATACGAATATAGATAGAAAAAAATGCACGAATAAATGCGTTTCGATGTAAAATACGTGTGACAAACGTAAAATGCGAAGTATTAGTCTAAGACGGCGATATGTTAGTAAACAAAATTAAACGGGCTAAACGTTTGTATATCTCATACAGGCATGGGCCAGATTAGGAAAGGAAATGAGTCAAATTCAACCTAATACATTCAGACAAAAGTAACATTAGCATATTCCGTGGATTTCAGTGGAGATTTACCTTGATGCCGAGTGGCGCTGTGCAGATTCCCAAATATAACTCGAGTGCTCAACTCCAAATGGTACTCACCTGAAATTAAAGAAAAATTATTAGTGAATTTGCTACAGACTTTGCCAAAAAAATGTTTCGCGTATGGATATGGCAATTAATTTGAAACCTTTTTTTAATTAAATGTGTGGTAAAGTAGTATTGTAGTATTTAAAAGAAACTAGGTATCTTACGATATATAATGGAAACTTAAGGCCATTTTTCTTCAGGTGTAATTACTTCGCAAGCCATTTTATGTCCACTCTTAATTCATCAACCCTGAGGCCCAAAATATATATTTGAATCCTCCCTATCCGCTCGTCCGCTCCAGGTTTTATGTTCCGATGAAAACACGAAGAATATATTCGTGAAATTTTGATGAAACCCGAAGAAATTATGGGAAACCACTCTGTTAGGGGCGAAGGGAATTCTACAAAAAGAGTAATGATAGAATTCCGGGGACTAATTATTAAAGAATACCAAAGATCCCGGTCGAGGATAGGCGGAAACTAAATAGAGATTTTAACAGGAAAATACCAAATAAATTCCGAGGGATTTGATGAAGTTGTTGGTTAGCGGACTCCCAGGTGTTTTTCTCGTCCATTCAATGAAAAGAATTCCTCCCACGCACAGCTTCTCTTTTACTCTCTCATTTTTTTTCGAATTTCATTCTTCCAAAAATGTGCGCCACAAATCAGACACTTCTTTTCAAGATAATTGCCTTTTCTGACGTCCTACCGCTAATTTAGTCCATTGGAAGTTATCCCGCAAGTGGCAATTAAATTGTTTGAATTTGGAACACTCGCATACATTTCACTCTTAGTCAGTGCCGTGAGGAGCAAAAGCAAAAGACGGTCATGTTTCTTAGAATGTCAAATAGGCGGCTTTACATCTCCTTTTAAGCTTCAATTAATTCATTCATATTCAAATTTATAAATTTGTAATGTATAGAGTGTAATTTTAAAGTACTTTACATTCAAACCCTGCAAGCCGCCAATGGCGCGTGGCAGGGTGTGTAAAAACACCGATAATCCTGTCACACGCGGGTAAAACGATCGGAAGTAACTATCCGTCCTGGCAATCACTTCCCTGAATCTCTTCTTAGTTTTTTCTCGGAGCTCGCTCACGTTGCTAACTGGAATAACAATATCAGCTATCTCGTCGATGAGATCTGTAATGATAAACTTTTCGAAAAGCTAACGTCGGTAATAAAGTCTTCTATCCCTAAGCGAAGTCTACCCGAGGGATTCTATCCTAGCCAAAACACTACTGTCAAATCTAAAGATCTCCCTTTACAAACCTAGCCGCTCTCCGTTGAACCATCTCAAGATCGGAGACTAATCCTACTTCGTGAGGATCCCAAATTGCACAGCTCGAGGAGAGATCTAATTAGAGAAAAGTACGCTATTTCCTTCACTCTCGATGAACATCCCCTCAGAATCCTACTGGGTAACCTTTGCATCCCATTCGCCTTTCCTACTACGCTTCGAATATGCTCTTTGAGCAATTCCTAGATATTTACGTAATTCCTGGATATTTACGATGTCTCCCAAAGAAGGGTTGTAATGTAAGCATAAGATTTAAACAGACGAGATACCAACTTGCAAACTGAACTTCCTTTGCCCTGTCAGCGCTGCGAGTGTTTTGTATCAATTAAGTATTCTGTTCCATTCTTCTGCTGATAAGTTCGCTGTTATTTCTACTCTCACAAACGCCTAATATTTTCCTTTTACATACCTCTCTAAATTATGTGTATGTGATGGATTAAACAAACATTTTTTATGTTGGTATATACATATATACCTTACTTTGTCTCCAGGATGCGTGTTCATAATGAGACCTGATACTCCTCATTAAGAATACCGTTATTATTAAAATTTGAAATGGCGAAAATAAATTTAATTTGGAGATATGGCGCGATTTTGCACTATGTATACGGTGCATATGTCAAATTTTCGCCCACGGCAAAGAAAAGCGGTTTAAAGACTTACGCTGTCGATCTGTGAAAAGCGTATGATGTGAATGACGAAAGTTGCGAATAGTAATAGCTCGTAATTGAGGACGTACGTGAAACGTTTGAGTGTGGAATAAAGGACGGTTGATTAAAACGGAGGGGTATTTCATTGCGGAGGTAAAATATGTGCGAGAATCAATGTCGAGATGAGTGAGTTTCTTAAGGTGTAAATAGGAGGAAGAAATGCTTGCGCGACCTCTCCTCACTCTTTGAGGATATTAAAGATATGTCATAATTCAGCAGAAAGGCAGATGTTATTACAATGTGCATACATGGCGTGCAATGAATATGAATACAATTCTGTGGAGTCGTATCGACAAACATAACGGGCGAAGCATCCTCTACATCCCGATTCAAGTTTATCCCAAAAAAACCCAAAAATATTACTATTTTAAGATTGAAGATGAAAGATTGCTCGAATGACTGAATGAGTTTATCATGTTTCTGTTGGAATTTGAACCGTGTTCGTGAAGTAAAAGAGTTAAATCCCACCAAAAGCACAACTTTCTTCTTGCCATTGTACATGTCCACCCTTCCAAAGTCGACTTTCCAGAACCCATCAATTTATTCAGCCTTGAAATCTCCGAATCTTCAACCTGTCATCATCGTTCCAAAAAATCTGCGGCGTTTCCAGGATTCATAATCCATGGAACCGATCTCAAAATATATTCTTTGCCTGTCAATCCTTAGACAAGAATATTAAATCAGTTCTAAACAAAAAGCGTACTCAATAGAGATATATATTCTCTTCACCATTCTATTAATATTTCCATAACTTATTCAAGGATATAAAATTTCGTATTTCAGAATGTCATTTCGCTTATGAATTAATTTTTCTGCACAAACAACAACCTTTTTGCTAACCATCACTCATAGAGAGCACCACGCAAGATTCTGCAAAAATGTAATAGATTGAGGATAACTGAGACATAATCGAAAATATTAGGAAATATGTCAAATTAAGGGTACGTATAATAGAACTGTAGATATGAGCTTAAACCGTCTAAATCGAGAAAAAAAGGGGATGGGAAAATCTAATTTCGTCTAAATTCCTTGCGAACATTCCGAAACGATAATTTGTAAAAGTGTTGCTATGAGGTAGAACCTGGGTTTCCCCTCTTTTCAATTCTATAATATATTTTTGATAGTTAACCCTACATAAAAATTTTGTTTTACCAGAATATTTTAGCATTTCTAATTTTTGAAACAATACTGCTCTATTACTTAATATAATGGTTGCAATTAAAACGATTTAAAAACGGGAGTAACTCTTTGCTTTGGGCGCCAAAATACATTGGGCCTTTACTGCCAGTTGCACATGGTAAGAATGTACATTCTCTGCATCTATAAAAGAAGCAGGAATTACACATTACTTTGTCATTTGTATGTCTTTTATCGTGCTCATCTCCATCCAGATAAATGTGAAGAGCATAAGGCCTTTAATATGGACAGATAATAATAAAATTTTATGGCGAACAATTCAAATTTCAACTTTGAAAACGACATTGATGAAGAAAGAGCATGAGACTGAGGTGGAAGAAATATCGTTTGGTGGTGAGGAAATCACACTACAGTTCAATGAGGTAATGGATTTATTTTTGTGTCGCAGGACAGTTCACGGAGGGGAACTGAAGAAAGTAAAACATTAATCCAAAACTTTCGCCAAACAGTATTCTTGGAAATTTACATAATCACGGTCTATATACCTACGGTAAAGCTAGGCTAGGAAATAGACTCCTAATGTATTGCTTATATTATCCAACGTGAGGTTGCGAAAGGAAGATGACGGCAGCGTAAAAAGGAAAAAATCATTGGTTTCCATGGAAACAGAATCTTTTCATCATAAACAGTTATCCAAAAAGGAGCAGTAATGAAGAATAGATGATATACAATTGGAGAAGGGTATGATAAGCCTTGAAAACAATATATTTAACTTGGAAAAGTAATTATTAGGGACATATTTTTAATAACCTCTAAATCCTGGAGTTAGGAGCAGGAATTAGCGTCTTTGTAATTAAACCAACAACGAATACTTCAACCAATAGAAAAAAGACTGGGATCTAATGATTGAAGGTTGAATATTTGTATTTTTCCAGGAATTCCCATCTTGTGAATGACAGTATAATCTCGCAAAAATGTCTGAGAAAAGCCGAAAAGTCGTTCCCTTCGCATTCCTGCTTTCTTTTGTCTGAGCCATTGCTCTTGCCGGTCACGGACACTTTTTCCCTCAGCTTTCGCTGAAAGAGGGAGGCGACCAATTTGGAATCGCAAACTCATTTGATTTATTAACAAGATGGAAAAATGACGGAGAGGCAAGAAGCTGTCGTTGAACTCAACTGTCGAGTGTTGAATCGTCATGTCTCTGCTCATCACAAACATAAGCGCGTACGCTCTGTGCGTCTCGTAAGTCACGAGTGTATCCAACCTCTGTGTTTCCATAAGGGATAAAAATGATGGAAAACTGATTAAAATAAGAGAAAGGTATCAATTTTTAGGAAATGCTACCAAACATGCGTTGTTGCAGGTGATCTCCTGTCGCTTGCGAGCGATCATTGCAAACCAATTGCCGTTAGAGTCGAGTGTAGGTCGACTAGGTCCCGATCTTGAAAAAGTAAAATTAAAATAAACTGAAAACAAATTTCGACCAGTACATTTAAGAATTTAATCATTATTACAACCAATATACAATATTAATCGTTTGCAGAGACAATAGTTTGGAATACCAATAACTAAATTAATTTGGACTGCTCCTACTGTATGTTTCTCTGATTGGATCGGAGTAGCGTGATGGACGAATACTATCTAATAGTCCATTCGATTTATACATCCAACCATGTATAAGGTCATGTAGTTATAATGTGTTATGACCAATATCGATAGTAAGAAACCGAGTTTGCAGCTTTGCAGTTCCCAGAAAAAGCGAATTGTATGCACTTTTTTCGGTCATCTCAATAAATCTTAAAATATGCGTCCTTCAGAAAAAGATTGAGATTGTACGTTAAAGTGCGTACACAAAATTTCTTACACATTAAGCACAAACAAAACTCCATATATAGAGAACTTTCCGCTCATTAAATATTGGCAATTTTTTTACAAAGAATGACAAATGTTCGTTTTGGTCGTGTAGCTTGCCGAACATCGGGAAAGGAACTTATTTCTCGAGAAAACATATGTTTCATATTATCGACATGGCACCTAACGACATATTAAAAAAAAATTAGAACTGCATGATCTTCAACAAGATCGAGCCCTTTTCTGTGTATAAATTGACTTGACAGTAACAAATCTTACGAGAACGCTTCATGATATGTGTTTCCACCATCCGGTGGGATACAGTAATTCCATACTTAACTCCCTTTTCTGTTTTTTTAACTCATACAGCCCTTTACATACCTTGCCTTCCCGCTCTCTATTTCCATTTGCATCCAATATTCAATTGCATTAGCAATGATTCTCTTATTAATTGGCCTGATGTTTTATGATCCCTGACTTCAATAAATAAATTTAACCTTAGCCTTGATGTTTTTTCTTCTTACAATCAGGGGCGGATCTGATAAACTCCCAAGGAAAATTCTATTACACAAGCAACTTACATTAACCATTACCTTAGTGCCTAAATTATCAGCAATACACGGATACAATATCATCATGCAAAATCCAAAGTATGCGAAGCTTTTGTCAAAACGATTCGCTATTAGCTTTTATTGGTACGTCTCCACAAACCGAAGACAAATTGCTAAGCATGTTGTTTCTGCTGAAGATGATTGTTGCTTAAGCAAAGCGTTTCCTTTGTATAATTCTCAACGTGGGAGGGCGATCGCCTCCCTGAATCCGCCAATGACCCTCATCACACCCCAAATATCATCCTTGTATCGCCCACCGATTTTATACATACGCTGTTACGAGAACCATCCTATCTCGGCAGAGCTGCCACGTGAATATCATTTTATTTCGGGAACATATAAAAACTGAATTAAATAATAAAGATACCGTACAGATCAAATTATTTTTAACAATTCTTTTTTTATCCTAAATCTAACGGCCATTCTTCTACAAATAAGTGGCATTCAATTTATTTCGAGGACTGTGGTTGTGAATCCTAAGAATACGGAACAAGGTTCTAAAATTAAGAGACATTCCCGAATACGTTGACACTTCTGTACTTTTATAAAGTTGGCCATGGCAACGAGAGCAGCAATTGATTCTATGGCACTGAAAATTGCTCGGAAGAATATTTCTAATTGAGCCAAAATTCGATATCAGAGATATTGATGGCGTGAAACACTGATACCATGAATGAATTATTTGTGGACAGTATGCGTTTATTTTTCTTTGGGAAGCGAAAATCGTTAGAATCCATGAATATATTGAGGTCCATTCATTGAAGTGAATAGTAATTTCCTCGTAACTATATCAATATTCGAAGGAGTGACTTCGTGGAAAGACATTGCAGAATAAAAGAAACTTTTTACTTTGCCACAGGGATTTTAATTCGCTACCGATTTCGCAAGCGTACTTACATGTTCAGGCTGGGGATATAAGTACGCTTAAGAAGCGGTAGCGAATTAAAGTCCCTGTGGAAAAGTACAGTTTCTTTTATTCTATTCAGTAATTTCCTCTGCCTATGGAAATCAGTCAACAAAAATAACCTCACGTACTCATGCACAGGTATATCTCGTGCACGGTTGGACCCCCCGAAAGTTAACGTAAAATTTCCACTTTTAAACACCTCATGAAACACGAGACAAGGTAATGAAATTATAGGACATTCCTGCATATTATGATACGTCTAGCAACCATGAAAAGTACCCCGGTCCTTATTCATGTCATCACGGATCATAGAACCGTATTATGGGATAACTTCACATCCATGACTCGAGAAGACAAAGAGATTCCTCGCAGCTCAGAAGCTCCTTCATCGACAAATCCTAAGCGACGAGCACTGGAATCGCTGTAGAGACCACATCCCCTACATTGTTTCGGAGCAGTAAATCCACGGCGACGCCACTTACCCTGGCGATCAATGGACTCGGAGATGTATTCCCAACGCACAGGCCTTTTGTTCTTGGCCACCCCCAAGCACGACTTCGACAGCAATCGAATGGCTCGCTTTCCTACAGATTTGACGGGATTTCATGTAAAAAATCTCCGGGAGCGAGTCACGTGGACTCGGAGGATCGTGACGGGCATCTGATCATCTTCCCCAGTATTCCGTTTGTTTTCCCCTCCGCAGACAATGGTTTTTCTCGTCCGAATTCCTTTTTTCCTCCCCTTCTTATGCACTTCCGTCGGCCTTGGTCTCCCCCCCCCCCTTCCCACTCCCCCTTTGTCTCCCCAAAAACTGTCTCCGTACAGCGGCGCGCCTTTAAGTCCTCGACCATGAGGACAATTCCATCCTCAAGAACTGTTATTTTCTGCCTTCAGGTCCAGAGCTGAGACTGTGGGCAGCTTACCGAAGGGTCATCCACGCTTTGCGAAAGCGAAGTGACGACTGCCGACTCGGTCTACTCGGCCCAAGCCCCTGAAGGCACTCGGACGCCTCTGAAGAGAATCTAACTTTATCAATTCTGAAATACGCGTTAGAGAGTGACGTAAATGGACGCATACATAGAGTCTAAACCATCGACATGCCGCATACATCATTCGGCTCATAATAAATCACCAGGCCGAACATGAAACCATCAGGCGGCACTTGAGCAGCATATCGCTTACAGTCAAATAGTTAAAAATTGGAATTGCTCGAAGAAAATGTTAACAGCGATATAATAATAATCTTTGTATAATATTTTCCGCTTGACGTGAAAAACATGACTGAGAAACAAAATTATTAAAACATGTGATTTGTTCCAAAAAATGATGGCAAGGCCGCGTTGAAAGCCAGTAATGACCGCAAGTGGCCTGAAGGCCGTAGGTTTCATACCTGAGGTCTAGACCATGGGTTCTCAACCGGGTGTACTCTCACCATTGATGGTAGCTTAAGAGAAATTTGGATGTACGAGAAAAGAAGGTTAATTACCTTATGACTGGAAATTAATGAAAAATCAAAAATAAATTTCCATTTACAAAGAGAATACGATAAGATGTTAACGTAAAGGAGTTCATAAAGGCATGTGAACACTCTAAGGGGAGTAAAAGGTTTAAAAAGCATCACAAATGGTAGAAATGTTTATCGTCCTGGCGTTAGGTATCCGCCTTGCAAAAGGTTGAGAAATGTTCTAAACAACACCTTAGGGATATCTTGAAGGGGATTAGTTACAGAAAAACTTATTCGGGGTAAATAATTTATGGTTGATATTAAAAAGGACACCTCAAGGATCAGCCACTTCAGGACTGCGCCTAAATTGCTCACGTCTAGAATCGTCGATGACCAAGAGGGATTCCCGCCAAATCAATAAGGTCTAGTGAACCAGTGAACTAGCTGCCCAAGACCACCTGAACCGCGAGAAAACAATATGAATGCAAGCGTTTAATAAGGAACAGCAGACAGAAAATGGACAAGTTTGGAAATGTTCCAGGACAGATCCATTCTGATGATGATGAATAAGGAATTAACAGTTCATGATCGAGTCAATGAAGCTATCATTCACTAGTGTTGTTTTTTTTCCGCAACATTCTCCTCATCTCTTTCCTTTACTATCTGTGATATACTTTGGCTCCTTCGTCTATTCCGTGCGGCCTGGCAACGAATACAATTTTATATCGATATAAAACATTTGATGAGAAGTGTGACACACTGTGATCGGAGTTTTCCTTTTATATTGAAGAAATATAACTACCTACTTTATTCTAAAGTTAAACTATCGATTTACGATTATTTATATTAGTCTTTCTAAAGATAAAGTAATAGAATTTTTTTTATAAGTTTTTCAAGAAGTGACAGATAATAAAGTAGAATTAGACAATTCCGATTTTGAACGTGATAAAAAATTCTCGAGATAACTGAAAGGAAATAGAAATCTTCGCTTCCGCAAAATCGATGAAGAAAAACAAACATAAAAGATAAGGAGGAAAGATAAGGTATCGTTTCAATTAATCTCTGTCTTTGAACAAGCACTGGATGATTTGTACGATACCACAAAATAAATAAAAGGAACGATCAGTTACAACGTCATAAGGCGAACACAAGGCTGCCTTTAATACATAAAATAGACCCACTCACAAGAAATAGCTTGATAAGTTTAATTTCGCTGAATATCTTCCTCCTTTCTCTCATTCATTCATAGCTGCTCGAACCAGGGCCGGTTCCAGAGAAAGACCGAGAGAGAGAAGTGCCTCACGGCACAGCATACGTTGGCATGGCAATGTTTGAAATTGTGAGAAGTGGTGCGAACGGTATTGGCTAGATATTGAGAATTTAAAACCGTCCACTGTTCTAACATTTTATCGATTATTTTGTATTTAATATGGATAAAATCATCTCTACGGTTAAAGACCCGAGTTCTTAAGTTGATTATCTTTTCTCTGAGGAGAGGCAAATCAAGAAAAAGGAGTTTGAATGAGGTGAATTAAATGCTGAAGAGTTGAGTTGTTTAATACAGTAATGGATGAATCCAAGCATAGGCATCCCTCTTATGCCTGCCAGAACTTTAAGTTATGGGGACATTTAATTCCAAATGGACGTTATAAATGTTAGACCATTAAACTTTAAATTATTCCCTAAAAATAACAATTATGACATATTTTCCGCAATAAATTTTACCTAAACTGAAGAATAATATATTCGTATAAATTTCTCATTAATTTCAAACGGTCGACTAATTATCTTTTGAGCCACTACAGTTTTAACTTGTACTTCTGCACGATGGTATCAAGTAAAGTTAAACTATACGAATATCTTTTTAACACTTCCAGTTTTTAGAATACCAAAACTATAGGATGATATACCAATTCTCAAAATCTTCCACTACAAGGTACAGAAATGAAAAGTTGTGAAAAGTGTAAACAATACTGAGAGAATTTTTGATAGTGCTAGATTTCGAAGAAGGCATTCGCGTGAAATATTCCTTTTTGATTTCAGACAGGCCGTCCCTACGATCACCCGCCCGTGACTTTCGCCCCCGCGCTTAGTGTCCTCCTCGACTTCTATTAATATTTAACAAGTATAATTTGGTGCGCGCCGTTCCTTTTCCGAGCCTACTTCATGTCTGCAAATATGTTGAGATAACTTCAAGTGGATAAAAACAATTCTGGCTCATTTTGGATGCGACATAAATTGAGCATTGGTGAGGCTCGTAGATTTTCTTGTGTGAACACTTCTTATTGAAAACTAGATAAGTGAAAGGTAATATACTAATGCACTCCGTATTCGGAAGCAATAAACTGGTCTGTAGTCAGCAGCCAGTAATAATTTCGTTTAGAAAAGGAAGATATGGGAAAGTGTTGTTAACAATAAATAATCAGAGGGCGGATTTATAATCAGGCGCAATATGCGTTAGCTGAGGGCCGAATGGGGCCCTCAATAAGACTGTCCTAATATAATCTCAATAACAATCATTCTCGTTTTCGCTTCTAGAAAGAGTTTTATATTTGTTTAATTGATATACAATATGTTTATAGAATGTACAACATTATTTATGTCACTATATAATGTAAAGAAAAGTCTGTCCAAATATCATTGTAATTTACAAAAATACTACGTATTGTAATTCAAAACTTGTTTGCTTGCTCTTGCCATAGTGACTGAGATTTCTATTGGTTGTATTTTATGAAAAATATTTAATTTTCTCTCATGATTCCTATCCCTGGGGGCCTTTGATCTTTGCGCTTAGGGCCTCTGATATCCGATAGGGATGACTCCGAAGAGATGACTGATACATATGTTCACATACATTAAGAGGATAAGAGTAAAGACGGGAGAAGAAAGCAAGCGAGGTGCGGGGAAGGAACCGTTAGGGAATGAATATAATTCGGGGAGTGAATTTCATGAGCGTACGTGCATATGGTGCACGTAGAAGAGGCACGTGGAGAGGAAGCTTCTTGGTGGGGACTGATGAATAAGCAGATGCTAACCACATTAGGGGGAGAATTAGGTCGATTCTACGTCGCACAACCCTCGCTTTTTGTGCGTGCTTTTTTTCGGCAGCCGCCTAGACCCACGGTCGATGACCTTTTTATTTTGACGTCTTTGAGTCACGCGAAACATTTGGGCTGACCAAATGCACGCATCTGCGCATTCTAAATATTTCCGAAATCGTACAAACACAGCGACTGACGAACGAAGTCCTCATTAGAGAGATTGATGACATCTTTGGGCCTTTCGCTGGGAGAGGGCGGGCCCGGGTTGGCCTTCTCTGACGATTTAACACGTTAAACGTTTGCGAGATTATAAACTTATACTGTGCGGGAAGATTAATTTGCTGTTATATCCAAAATAAAGACTTAAATCGTTTGGAAACAGTCCCCAGTATATGAAAAGAAGAGTTTAAGACAAATTAACAGTTGTCATGAGACAAAAACTCCCCATAAATACATGTTGTACTATTCTTAAAAAAATTCAAATACTTTTTAATTAATAAATTTCACTATTCAATTCTTTGAATTCCTCTGAGAGTTCTTTGAAGATGTTGATATAAATATATAACAAAATATATGCTCCTTCACAAACGGTAATCACAATGCTATATCATGAATTTTTATTTTATGCATTATGTTATATCTATGTTACATGCTACTCTTGTGTATGATTTTTGCATATTTACGAATTTATACATATTTATTGTAAAAACTGTAATTTTAAAGAAGTGTAAAGTAACCATAAGCTTTAAACAGACCGACCTGCAAACAGATTTTTCTTTGCTCAGTGCTGCAGTATTTTGTATCAATATAGCGTTCTTTTCTATTTTTATTCGGCCACCCAACGAACCGATTGCCATCGATAGCAGGGGCGAATTTTAGCAATCAGTGGCCATTCGCGTAAGGCCCACTTTGGGGATATTATTCACGTTAAAGAAGCGGCAAAACGTCCTTTTTGGTGAGGTCCACAGCTAACGCCTTGCACACCTAATGCTAAATCTGTTCCCTGCTAGATGGGGTATTCTTTTCGGAATTCAGTTCGATAGACTTGAAATACACACAAAAAAGAGACAATTTTTGCAGAAATATTTATCGATAAGAGAGATAATTCAATTACAAGGCATCATATTGCCATTTATCTCATGTATCTTGGAAACCTGCAGCTGATATAATTATGACAAAAATATCGAAGGAAACTAAGCAAACGTTAAATATTGCTAAGGAAGCCATTACAACGAGGTATCTTTCTGAAAAATTAATAGACATTCTGGAATTAAGTAATTTCGTAACCCGTAAGATACTCGCCATTTTCTTCACGTCAGCAGTACTTCATGAAAATGCTTTCAAAGTTATCATTTTACGCATTAAGTTAATTTAATGATTGCTAAGTATATGATTAGTCACACTGCTAGGCAAGTATCCTATTCATGTTGTATTCTATTCAATTTATCAATCATTCTTCGCAAGAACGTTGTAGCGAACTGGTTATGTTAATGAGCTGCTCCCCCGCTTAATTTTCTCGAAGTAGCATTCATTGGAACATAACTTTTACATTAGCCTTAAACGCAAACGATCATATTAAGAAATTACTCTTCATAATTCTGCAAATGGCTCGTGTTTCTCGGAATGATTTAAAAGCTAAAGAGTGATGATCAACTATTTAATGAGTCCGTCCTGAGGGAACACTCACTGATTGACTTCATTTTTAATTCCCAACCAGCAATTCAGCAATCTGAATCATTCCCATATGCAGCTACGTTTTGATGTTACAATCGCTTGTAGTCCACTCTCGTTCAACCCGAGTACAGCATTATAGATGAATATTTCAAATATTACGTTAACTACCACAAGATATAAAACCTCCTCTTTGTTACATTAAATAAACAGTTCAAGATATTCGATGTTTTTTCTTTGGGGCGTTCCTCATCACCCTTCAACATCCAAGTGTGGATGCCCCATTGATACTTGTGTCCTGCGGCGGTTGCCACACTGGCTTAGTGACGCCTTGTCTGTAACCCTTGTGTTTTCCAATGACCTACATCGAAATTCGTAACTTTAAGAAAAGGCGGGAAGAGCAAAAGGGGCGAATAACAGGTGCGAAAGTGGCAGCTGTAGAAACGAGCGGAAGCAGTCTTTGGACAGACTTTGGTGGAGTATTTGAAAGGATCGCTTTATCACTTTTTAAGAAGAAATGCGCTTTTGTGGATCCCTGTCGCTGAAATCGAGTTGTCAACATCTGCTCACATCCAGGTCTACAAGCCCTGTCTCCTCACGCCACAATATACGGCAGATCAAGTCGTTCACGAAATAACTTCCATGTTTGCAAAAATAGGCATTATCAGTATTAATTTACCCATTTCCATGAAATTTTGATTTTTCCGATAGAGGGTATTTTCAAACGACATTCACTAATTGGAGATGTCCTCCGGCGAGTGGACCCCTCTGTTCTCAAAGGATGCGTATGTTTGATCGCAGACGCCTGACTCAGTAGTAGACGGAAGCCCCGTTTGATCTCTTTATATTATTTGACACATTCCCCGCCTCATAAAGCTCCATCCGCAAACTAAACTACGTTCGGGGCCGGACCGACAATATAAGCGAGTCTAGCCTCGCCAACGGCGACAAAACATAATAAAAACGAAGAATCTGTGTGAGAAAGCAACCTCATTTCCTTACATTCTATTTATATTGTATATTATATACTATGTCAGATTCGGCGAAAGGGTAAAAGACTTTAAACTGATTTACCGTTAAAAGATTTCGGTTTAAAATAAATGCGAAAGGGAAATCGTGATCCAAACTTGAAAACACAACTTCCATGCTTGTGGCAGCAAAATATCTCAAAACTGCTCTTGACAATTGTTTCGCTTCTCGGTATCTAAGCAACTAATAAACAAAGTCCAATCTAGGAATAAACGGGTAATAAGACATCTTCAAGCTTCAAATACGTGTTAAGGTATCCGAGAAATTAAATAGTTCGAGGTATTTTGAAAAACAAAGCTTATTATCTAAATGATAACTTCTTTATATTTGCGAGTGGCGACCAAGTGCCAGTATATTACTCTATGTTTCTGTGTGAAATCATCAGTAACCAGAGAGTGAGAGTAGCAACAGTCATTTCATTTTATTGTTGATGAAATCGTGAATAACTAAAGAGTATTTTCATAAAAAGAATTGCTAGCAAATGTGATGAGGGCAGGCAATTTCTAACATGGCGCGATCTTAGGAAACGCTTCAGACGTTATTTTAGAGATGTGGGCGTCCGAAATAGTTTTGAGAGACTGACTTCTATTCTAAAGTTGTATTAGAAAAAGGAATTAATGCTTCCTAGCAGTTGCTGAAATAGTTGTTTATTTTCCTATTCAAAAACAGAAATTGGCATGCGATCCAGAGTTAAATTATGAGAATAATATTAAGTACACGACTTATTATTCAAAACACTAGTGATATAAGTTGGCACGCACTTACATCGAGTGGTTTTCGGGAATAATCATAAAATTACGTTAGGAGAAAGAATGATATTCCTGTCGAGTAAAACATCCAAAATTTTCGTATTTAAAAATTACTGTTTCCAAAACTTACGAAATTTCATCGGAACGCGATCGAGTGTGTTTCTCGTATATTAAGTGAAATTTGTTAATAAATAAATTAAGCAACTGAATATTACAGTTTGACTCATTTTCTGCGACGTTCGAATATGTAGGAACAGAGCTTTACATCCATTAACTTCGTTAAAAAACAATCACAAATGTAGTGCCACTGACATGGTTCAAATATCTAACATAAGTTATAGTTGAACTACCCAATGCGGTCTTAATAAAGAACAAAATTTTCTTATTCAAAGTATTAGTAGTTTTAAAAGTGCTTCGGCAGCTAAGTCGGGCTAATCGCACGTGGGTTTGCACCGGGAATCGAACCCGGGACCGCTTTTAGCGAAGTCGTACGCGTTACCCACGTGACTATCCGCAGGCTCTATTTTCCCATTACCGATGTTGATTTTCTGCGAATTTTTCCCGCACTTAGGGAGCTATTCTTGAAATACATTAGCGCAGTGACGTGCAGTAAGGTGAGTGCGTGAGTTTCAAGTTGGCGCGGCATTTAAAAATTATACAGCGGCGTCCTGCTCTGCATTCCGTATACCTCTGCGTGAAGTACCTTGTTTTCCACATAAATTATCATTTTCTTGCGGAATCCACAGTAAAAAGAAATAAATTTATTATTTAGACAACTCGTGCGTTACAAGTATAAGCTCAATGTTGCGGGCGAAAGACTGCCTTTAAATCTAATTGTCGCGAGCATAGGCTTGTTTAGAATTTTCATTATTGAAAATAATGAAAACTCGCACGACAATATCGCTTGGCATTGTTGTAGTTCTAAACTATGTCTGATGCGCCAAAGCTTGATTTCATAATATTTTTGAGCGTCCTATTTCTATAGGAGCGAGAATTTAAAATTATCAATGTTGCGCTATTTTCATAGTAATCATTCAGTGAGGATGTCAAATTAAATATTGCTAACACCCGATCGGCCGATGCAGAAGATATCGTTCACTCCTTGTTAACGGAGATTAAGACATCGTTAACAGCTATCTTCGAAAAATGTTTTGCAATATGAATTTTTCATGCTCCCTCAACAGTCAATATTGTTTTTGTTTTAGTGAGTATTATCATTGATGTTATACCGGCACAGTTCCCTTATACTTCTAGTCACTTCTGCGCAAACACGTGGTCGAGCTGGGTTCCTTGGGTTGATAGCTCTCTAATTTCAAATACAATCAAACGCGATGAACAATAGAGCGAAAGTTGAAGACATCCTAATCCAACCAACCCAATTGAACACATTTTCGCACAACACACACTTAGGAGAGCATATAGTAGTGGTAATACTCGATAAAATTTTAAATATTGAAGAATTATTTAACTCTCGAAAACTTAGAAAACATTCCGTGTTTCGACCAAAGAGGCGTAGCATAGTTGCACTCTGCATGTACATCACAGTCCTCTAGGGCACACAGCACCAACACTGATGCCCACCCGCCACCACGGCACTTTTAAACGCGGTACAATCTCTTTCCATGCGTAACAGAGTTGTGAGAGACGATAAGAATGTACTCACCAGCCGATGAGCAGTTGCTAAGAGATCAAACTAAAATAAATCGGTTTCCAACGCGAAGCCTCTTTTTATTCGGCGACCGCTGCATCCGAATGCATCACTTCCGCCAACTGAATCACTGAGAAAAATTTCCACAAGCAGCAGCACGAGACAAGGGAAAACTACCACAAGAGAGCGGTGCCAAGTCCTCGCGAGGAATTCGCAGTAGCGGACGGCGTTCGCAGACTGTCGGTCGCCCGTTGTTTTGTTTGAAAGCCGCAGAAATGCCTCGTAAAAAATATTGATTTGCATCGATTTTTAATTCCCGCTAGGAGGCGCAGAACCGTGAAAAGCCGTATGATACGTAACATGATGAAAAAGGAGATTCGTAGGGCTTCCTAAGAGTGATTCAGCGGAGTTTTCAAAGGAAACCCTGTTCTACTCTCTAATGTAATTTGATATTTTGCCTGAGGACAATCGGAAGGATGCCTTTTAGGCGATCCCTCATCTCGAAATGCGGAGGAAAGAAAACGTCCTTTCCTCTACTCCAATAATACGATTCGTCCACACCACATTGTTGACAAATTTTCCTTGTTTACCATTGTTGGCGTTAGATTGTTAATTAATTATTTCGACACCGCTTTCATGACAATGATTAAGAATAACTTTCATTCAACTTGCTACCAGACATTTTGCGTGTGACAGGAGGTGCCTGTTATTTTCCCAGTGTGGAGGTGGGTGACCCTTGGGCCGCGCGCGGCTTTTTCCAGCGCTAAACGCGGCCTTCTACACTTTTACCAAGACTGTACATATAAATCATTTTCATTCCCTATCTCGTCTGTCGTATCATGTATAATCATGTAAAAATGGGTATTTTCTCCTGCTGTTAAATACTTCAGTTTTTAGAATTAATGGGGGGGCCAATTATTTAATTGAAGGCCGTATGCTGTAGCATATGGCTTCATACAAACCATTAGGTTGCCTTAGAAACCTCCAGGTCACGCTTGATTGGCGCATTACATACATTAAAATAGTTCTAAATGGAAATGTTGCGTGAGAAAACGACTTCGATCTCTAACAAAACCAAAGAATAAAATTTTCTCTTATTTGGAATTCACGCTACAAAGAAGATTAGGAAAAATATTTTTAGGATGTGAATTTGTTTTTAAAACAATAAAGAAAAGGCTGCAATAAGTACCTGCTAAGGCGGGTTTCTTACCTCTGATTCAGATGAAAATACTGATTGGAACGGGTCGAAAAAGATCAAAAAAGACTCTTTTCTAAACAATAGGCGACGTAATATTTCTCTATGAACTAACAAGGCAATGTATTATATGTAAATCGAAAATATTGTAGCAAAGTAGAGATCACAAAACGGTACCTCTATGCGCGGGAGGCAAAACAATACGCTTCCTAAATTAAACAATGATTGTTAGTATTTACTAACAATACGAATCTTAAATTATTAACTCTGTTCTTATTAAAGAAGTCAAAGGGGCGAGTGTAATAGCGCTAATTTGAAAGCGGAGGTAGGCATAGAAACGTGTGATAACACCAAGAGCAACATCCTGTTTCAAGGAAGTATTATAAAAAATCAGTTTATGTACCAAGCGCAAGGATGTGCCAAACCACAAAGATAGTAAGTTCTTCCTCAGGATCGTTTCTCAACAAGTTTCACTTTGCAATCCTTACGACATTTACGCATTCGTTATCAAATCTCATTTCCTCTCGGTTACATTTTGTATTCAATGCTAAAATTTACATGTAATTTAATTTACTTCCTCAACTCGTACTTTCGTAATGAAAATAATTAAGAGTCCGTCTGAGTCCTTTCTTTCCTAAAACTCCATTAGTAATCAGACCACTTCTGAAAATCCATTTAAATAGTGTGAGTTTTTTTTTCTAGCCTAAAATATTATAGAACGATATGATGAGAACATTTCAGGGTATGAAAGAGTGAGCGCTTTGCATAAAGACTACGTTTTAGAGAGACATCTTAGCCAAATGAAAATCTCATTAAATATTTGAACAATGCGTGCTAAATTTAACAACAATGGAACGAGACCTGTTTGGGTGGTAACTAAGCAACAATGGAGCAAGAACCATTAGAGCAGAGTTTTTTATATTACTGTTTGTTCATAAAAACAGCATAACAATGTAAACACAAAATTACTTCGATACAGAGTGTAGAGAACAGCCATTCCTTTTATTTAAAGGTATGATGGGTAGGGGCAGATTTAAGTTATCAGAGGTCTTAGGCGCAAAGATTAGATGGAGGCTTGAAATGGGAATTGTGAGTAAAAATTCGAATATTTTCATAAAATAGACATATATACACCCCATGGAAACCTCAACAGCTTCGGTAGAGCAAGAATAAACAAACAAGTTTTGAATTACAATGCATAGTACTTCTGTAAATTGCAAAGAATATTGGATAGACTTTTTTCATTATATAGTGACACAAGCAATGTAATGTATCACACAATGTATACTTACTCAACAAATATAAATCTCTTTTTTTTGAAGTATTAAATCAGCAGTAAATGTTATTGAGAATTTATTAGCACAGTCTTCTTGAGGCCCCCATGGTGTTGAGGCCCTCAGCTAGGGTCCATTGCGCCTAATTATAAATCCGCCTTGGACCATGGGAGAGGGTAAGCAATACAACAGCAGCGAGATGTGAGAAAACGCAAGTGCAATGCGTATTTCGGGAACACCCGAAGCACTCGAGCCGTGCCTACTCAGACCGTCGTGATGCAGCGGTAGACAGAATCCAATTCAGCGTAACCGCGCCTCCTCTGAAAAAGTGCATAGTTTGGGAAATCCGCCTCTGGAAGCGATAGAAATTTTCCATTCTGGATCATTTCCATAATTCGCCGTCAAACAATCCGCCAAAGACGCAGTGTCGGTTTTGGCGCGGAAGTGGCTGTTATACACACCGATTCCCTTCACGTGATTGTAACGAAGGCCTTGTGTCGAAGCAAATGCATTACCTTGGCGATTACGCAAAGCATTGAGTCATCGAACATGAAAAATGCGTTTCCATAGTCTGCCGAGTTTATTCCCTTTGGCAAGCTAACAGGTCGAACGCTACTGGCGTCGCTACGTTGCAAATTAAAATAAATTACGCTAAAGGTCAAAAACATTCGAGAAACTAGGAGAAATAATGCAGGAAAATGGTGCGGAAAAATCCGCTGGAGTGTAAAGGGTACACGACATGCGAAAGAGCGTATCTGAGAATACGAAAATAAGATTCTATAATACGGTAGCGAAGGCTGTACATTATACGGTGTATAACTATGTGCGAGCGAAAGTCAGCTGTGGAATTATAATTTAGACTTGTAAGAAATGCAATACAGGCGAGAAAAATACGTGGTCCGTTGAATCTATGTGAGCCTTGAAATTAAGACAGGAACGTAAAAAAAGGAAAATGTGACAGCAATAGAAAGAAAAGGAGACTTTTATTTTGTGGACTCCGGTAGAGAAAATATGGCGGAAGGTTAAATGACAGACCCCCAAATATTAATCGATAAGTGTAACAATGTTATGTATTCTTCTCTAACCTATGTCGCATACAAATAGTGAAGAAAGACAAATATATAAAGATCGCAGAAGCAGATGAATGAATAGAAAGAAACATTTCAGGGGGAAAAAGTAGAAAAAACAAGAGAGATAAGGAAAAGAAAGCTCGAAACAGTCTAAATATAAGATTCTGCGAAACAGCCGGTTGCCATATTGTTTATTGAGTGTTCTCGTGACAAGCATCACCATGGCGACAGCCTGGAATTATTTCTATTTTAGGATGTAATCGATGAGCATGACAAAAAAGGGGTATGATGGAATTGAATGGAAATAAAAGAAATATTTATGATAAACTGGAATTGGCAGGTCGTTAATTAAACCCAGGTAATCCGGCGGAACAATAAATGAAAAAAGTCTTAATTCGGTCGTCCGTCCAACGTTGTCCTTTTAGCGCCTTTGGGCTAATTTACCGCAGTGGCATTCTTTAAACTGGCGATGGAATTATTTCCGCGTTTTCACGATATCTTGCTCTGAATCTGACGCCATTTTCGATTTTCTCGATGTTTAGTCTGCCAAGTATCTTTTTTCATTTGTAATCTCGATCCCTCAACTCCCGAGTTTATCTTCACTAAAAGCAAACAGTTCCACGCGCTTCCAGCCGTA
Organism: Ladona fulva; assembly: GCA_000376725.2. Lineage (NCBI taxonomy): Eukaryota > Metazoa > Arthropoda > Insecta > Odonata > Libellulidae > Ladona > Ladona fulva. The sequence continues at coordinate 114,195 of KZ309110.1, read as the reverse complement.
TGGCGTCTGGCCCCTTAATTAAAAATTAAACCATCGCACACATAAATATATCAAAGTAAGGAAATAACTAAGCCTCTAAAGCAGAGACAACCTCCGCTGGTCTGTTATAACTCATGTAAAATGCTAATGTACTTCTCTGTTTTTCTCAAAATCAACAATTCATCGAAAATCGTGTCTATTTTGCTGTGGTGATAGTTAAGAATAAGAAGAAAAGAACAATTATACTTTTACAAATTTTATTAATAATTTTCCCAAAGAAGAGAATTACTGTAGTCAATTTAAAAATCCATTGTAACTCTCCCGAAAACAATTACAACAATTATCGCGACATCAACGGCAACAACAATCAAAATTAATCAGTCAAATTAAAGGATCCAAAAACAATCACCATAGTAGAATCTACTAATTTAGCCTCTACATTGTGGTATATATCCATTGCCAAGAATAGGGAAAAGAGAAAACATTCCTTTACTACGATATTTTATTCCAATAATAATAAAAATATTAGAAAGTAATAAGTAGATGCCAAATTAGTAGAATCTACCTTGGTGATTGTTGTTTGATCCTTTCATTGGACTAATTAATTATTGTTGCTGTTATTGTTGTAAATGTTTTCGGTGTGGAGATAGTTACATCATTCTCCTCTTCGGGATAACTAATAATAAAATTTGTTTCTTCAATCACATAACCAACTTCTGTTCTAATAAAATCTTAGAGAGAAAATTAAACTGCTGGACCTCACAGAATTGGTTAAATGGCAGAGTTAAACGCAGTTTGCACTCATCTGCTCCTAGCTATGCGTCACTGACGGCCCCAACCTATGCTATGTTGCTTGACAATATATTTCTCGTTTTTACAGCCAAATCTCGATTAATGAAAACGTAACCTTTATTTAATGTTGTCCCAGTCTCGTGCGTGACCTCGATAAAGGGAGAGAGTGACCTAAATGTAATAAGCCAAGCATTTAAAAATGATTCACCGTCATTCATACCAAAAGTCAATATTCGTGCGCCAAGAAAAACTATCGCGAAAGCATCAGTCACAGGGCCGGCCAGAGGTGTACTGGAAGTCACGCTGCACCCCTCATGGTAATACTTGAAAAATGTCACATTTGGAAACATTTTCCTAATTTTCAAGAGATGATTTCAATAAAATATGTCTACGATAATATTTATTAATGTGGTTCGAGTGTTATTACTCCAAAACTTTTCGATACGCATCAACTGCTAGAGTATTTCCGCCAGCAATGAAACATCAGTTCTTAAAAAAACTATTAACAATTTACCGATCGTCTGAATTGTGATCAACTCCGCACAGATTATTCTGTGAATGGTTTGGCAATATAAAGATCACAAAGGTATATGTACTTAATAAAATCCTCGATCATTCGCCCCGGGCGACCTCCTGGCTCGGGACGGCCCTGGTCAGGCACTTGAAAAGGGCGCGGCTGTATTCGTTAGAAGGTAATCTATAAGGATACAATTCTTGGGAATTAATATGAAAAAGATGTTAACAAAGAGTGATTTAAAGTCTCACAAGGAAATCTGAATTGGTGTTACTTAAGTCGGATAATTGGACCAACATTTTCCGAAAGAACTTCTTCAATAAAATAACAAAACCACAATTTTTGACCTCGAAAATTCTGTATTAACCGTAGTAACTATAAAATAAATTCTTTCGTCACCAAGGTAGGACACATTAGAAATTGTATAAAACTGTTGTTAAATATTCTTGCACGTTACGATGGTTAAGTATCATTGTTATGTTATTGTATATAACTATTATTGATAGAGTAGGAATGGTAAATTTTCGTCCAATCACCCGACTTCAGACACACCGTTTGAGGAGGTCAGTGTTGATGCGAGGAAGTTCAATGTCGAGTTGAGGAATGCCGATTGTATAAACCGATTTCTGAGATGAAGTATGTGAGGTAACTGCAATTGAGTGAAGTACATAACGCTTTGAATTGCGAATGGCGTCCACGAGTCCGATGAATCATCGCTGCACAACTTATGGCCTGTGTTATAGCAGCTCTTTGACTACGTAATTCCCACAAAACGTTCACATAGGAATTCAACAGTTTTCATGTCACTTCTCGTTCAAAGATAGTGGTGCTCCGTTCGTTTAATTTCCCCCAAATTTAATGTTCAATTAAGCTACAGTACTCTTACTTTACCCTGGAAAATACATATATTACTGAAAATTATACATAGGAGTTTCGGAGAAGACCACGTGATCTGTGACGTGCGTGAGTTTATGTGAGACTGCCCGACGTTGAATCACGAATGCAGACTAAAGGGGAGGGAGCGTTTCGCAACTCTAGTAGAGGAATAATTAATGAAAATGTCTCGACTGATCGAAGAGATACCAAACATCTTAATCCTCCTTTCTTACGGAATTAGATAGCTGCTTTCTTTGTCATCACCGACGAATCAGATTAAATTCTGTAAAACGTTTCTTGAAAATTGGTGAGGAATACAGGAAAACGGGTAAGGGTGACTTTGCGCAATATGGTGCGCACCCAGGAAAAATGGACTTGAAAAAAGTCTGACGGGACCTGATTGGGATTGCTCCAAGGACAGAGCACCCGACCGGCAATTGGGTGACCCGGGTTCGATTCCCGGTCCCGTAAGACTTTTATCAAGTCCATTCTTCCTTGGGATTGATGAGGAACTTTTATTTCCTCGCAATAACCAAAAATTGTTGAAAATTCTACGAAAAAATTAACCCTCTCCCATTTTAGCTCCCTATGATATAACAAAAAATCATCAACCCAACCAAGGAATGACGGGTACTTGTTTAATAGGTACTAGTTTAGTTACTGGATTTAATCGAAGAAATGGAATCAATAAAAGTTACTTTTGTTCCAAGATTAAATCTACCTTAGGTTTCGGAATATATCATTACTAGAGGTTTGATCGGAGATTTTCCTAATCTGCAAATGGCTTTGCGAGTTTAATTGATACTTCCGGAGACTGTTGTGGTTAAGATAATGATTATCAAAGGTAACGTGAACTATATACTAATCATGATCATTCACTGTCAGCATACGGAATATGTATAAGTTGTTGTTACTGGTGTTCTGTGACCAATTTAAGCTGGGGAACGAAGTCAAAAACAATGGTCTTTCAAAGTCTTACAGAAAAAGTTATGCCTGCAAGTCAGGATTTCAATTTAAGGGGCGGAAAATTATGTTCGCACCCGGGCGGCAGATAGGCTGGACGCGGATCTTATTCCCACAGCAATTACTTAGATCGAATTAAATTTAATTACTTTAATCGAATTTAAAAGTTCAATACGAAATGTTCGTCAGTTTTACGATCCTCTGAGTCTCGCCGCAGTAAGCTGTACAATACATGGTTTATCGAGCGCTGTTTCTTAATGCAGAGGAGTGGCCAGGGGGTGGGTTGGATGTTAACCCCCCCGCCTAGAGCCAAAATGGGTTATAAAAGTCGATATTACGGGAGAGAAATTTTTACTGTTTAAGTACATATTTAAAGTTACAAACGCAGGGAATATATGTAATATAAAAATAGTTCTATTTGTATTAAATTTAGTGTAGAAGTTTGTCTATCCGGGAATATTTGATGTTGCGTTAACTCCATGGCTCAGGAACCACCCCTCAGAGACAACTCCTGGCTACGCCCCTCATCTCGTCTGCATATACGAGGCAAATGCCCCTCATCTCGTCTGCATATACGAGGCAAATAACGTGTTAACCCTAAAAAAATGCCGTATTTATTCACAGGAAACTAGTCAACACGAAAAGGGATAACACGATATAACGGTTAACGGTTTCTTTACATATCCTACAACTTTCCACTCATTTTAAAGTCCGAAAGAAAATATTCTCAAAAGATTCATCGAACAACAAGTAACTGTATTAACGGTGCTATCTCAACCAACTATGCCGAATAACAGCATTAATTAAGGATTCTCTTTATCCAATGTTACGAAAAGTGTTACTCATAAAGTCATTGTGCTTCACTAACGTGGGCTTGTTCTGCTTATAGCATTCTAGCTCAGTGAGGAAAGCAAGAGCAAACTACCTCACTCCTCATCTTACCTAGTAAGCCTCATTTCCCTCCCTAGCTCTTCGTAGCTGATGGAGGAGGGGACGAGGTCCCAACCGGCCTTCGGGCCGCTGAACACTTTGCAGACAGATCTCAACCACATAGAAATCATAATTATGTGCCACAAAAGAATATGAAGAAATAAAATTAGCATATTTACACACTAATTCACGACTGATAGATTTGGAAGAAATGGAATCAGCAATGACAAACTTAAACATAAGTCGTGTATTACAGTCTTCCATGAAGTGGACTGTATGGGACACTCACCGGCCTCGACTTTTCAAGGAATTATCGACCGCAACGCAGGATTTCCACACATTAAGAATTAGAAATTCCACGGGAAATGGAAAAGTATTCGAGCATAGGGCATTCCTTGGCCTTTCGTGCAACTCAATCGACGTAAGACATCGGTAATGGCTGCCGGACGCCCCCCTGACCAAGGCGCCCTCGGCAGTCGCCACTGCCAACAGAAGACGATCGGCATGCGCGGAGAAATAATAATTTCCATGCGCGATGAGTCACGGAGGTTCGCAGGAAATCATTAAACCCTCCGCCGCGTTTCGTGACGGAGGGCGAGAGGGGAAGGCGTATCTGAATGATTGATACCGAGCCTCGTACCAGGTTGAGGGCGGTTATCTCCCGCCAAATCGCCGAGATGCTGCCGAGGACACGCAAGGAACTGCTTTTCTCGCCGCTTTCACCGCTTGGATAACGAGCTCATTCGGGTTCCCCCCTTCCAGATGTCGCGTCTGCGCTCCGTATTTACGGAAACGTAAACGAATGAATCGAAAGAAACAAAACAGAGCAGTCGAGAATTTTAGCTTCTTCTGAAATAATCGCTACAGGATGTCTGTTAATGAATGTGAATGTCGGAAATTTTTAAAAGAAACGTGTCGTAGCGCTGTTCTGAAATAGCCCCGAAAGGCATTTAAAGATGAGAGGGTCCATTGACTCCAGTTGTCAATAAACAACTTATTGTTGTCGAGTCAGACCCAGCTCCTTAAATTCATTACAGTCAAACCTTGGATTGCGAGTTTAACTCGTTCCGGGAACATGCTCGTAATCCGAAGCAGTTTTATATCAAAACAATTTCCCCGTAAGAAATGATAGGAACTCAAGTGATCATGGTTCGTTGCAAGACCTAACAAATATTCATATGCATAATAATGATTAATAGGGAAGTAATGATCACGTGACGCTAGGCAGATAAAATAGCGTATAAGTACTCAAAGTATTGCAATACCTTGCTCGTATGCGAAGTTAAATTTATTAAACATTTTTGCTCCTCTTGCAAAACACTCGAAGACCGAGGTTTGATAGCATTTGATAATGCTATAGCAGACAAAGTGTGTCTCAGTTGCGGAATTGAACAAAGATGGACATTTGGTCGATTTTTTCAGCGTAGAGCTCAGAATTTTCACCGAATCTCAAATTAAATGCTTTTTGACCTTCAGAGTCGTCAAATCGAACCGGTTCGTTCTGAAGTTATGGGAATTTAAGTGTTTATGTGATGTTACAATGTATATCTCCAATCAGAAATTTTTATATCCTAAGCTGAATGATTAAATATTTAAGACTTCTATTATGTTCGGAGAACATTCATCCAATTTCTATATTATTTAATAAGAAAAGCTTGGCAAAATTTTCATAGAATAATTTTAATTATCACGACCTTGATTTTTTTTCTGATTTTTTATAAAATTTTAAAACTTGCATTGTTTATTTATCAGCACGAATTTTATCATCATTTAATGATATCTAGGATTGATAATACGCTAAATTAAGAATTAATCAATGAAATGATTAAGACGCCTATCAACAATGGTCAATAAAAAAAACGATCAGATTAGACTGTTATCGGATAGGACGAAATAACAATAAGTTATTATATCTGACGGCAATAGGTTGTGATACGATTGTTACTCAAATTTATATAACAATCCTGTGGTAAGTAGCTGATCTTGTCATAGCAATAACAAACGCTGATGTTATTCGAATGAACGTCCGAAAAATGAACGAGGCGAAGCAAATGCCTCTGTTTGCAGACGCGTAATTGAAGGCGGCACTGTAACCTACCCAACTATCAATTCTGTTCATAACTTCTTCCCGAGTGCCGTATGAGGTAAAAGACTAAATGAGAGATTCTTTGGCTAAGTTTCGGTTTCGACTGTTTGCAAGTTCGATGCATATAAATGAGTAGGCCATGGCTACGCCGCCAAAGAAAAAGGTACACAAAATTGAAGCAAACGCACGTGTGTTACTTCTGGACGGCTGCAGATACGCATCGATCCTTTCTTCCGACATTTTCGCCACCTGCTTTCCTCTTCCATTCGCATAAGAAAACCTTCTGCCCCACATTCTCACGGCGACCCCTCCAACAGGTGCACGCAATTCGCGCGCACCTTCTTTCTTAGCTGCACTCTGGACAGTGCCCCCTTCAGATCTCCGCTCAGCCGTTCACTACCAACAGCTCTGCATTTGCAATTGGTTTTTGGCGTCTGCATGCGATACTGAAGCCACTCTTGGTTGGTGCTCCATAAGCCACCTTTGCTTTCTGATTGAAACCGGCCCTGACATCTGAACACATAAAACAACAAGCAGGGCTATTTCCAGACAGTAAGAAAGTATGGCAATCCCCTCAAGGTGCAGAAATTAAACGGTCGTCGACTCTTGAATATCGGTGGTGTGCGAGAAAGGCTAAAAATAAAAATAAAATGAAAGTGTTAATGTGTTTCGAACGTAACAATGATGAATTCCAAAATAAATCTGTAATTATCATAGGCAAAGTAATAATTATGAAAAACGTTTATATGAACATATAATCATGGAGTATTGTTTACGCAATAATGTGTTTCAACGAGCGTTATGAGATCAATTATTGAATCAACAAAGTAACAAAGGATAAAATTACGGATAACAAACAATGCAACAAAGGATGTTATACCGAACGATATGAATGTTCATAATCAATATTTTTAATTTTTGGTATGTAGCAAGTGTAAATTCTGTTACAATTTCAAATACTTAAGCATACTCAATAAATAGTGTTATTTATTGTGAATTACCAATGGAGTTTCATATATGGACAATTGCTATTATTAAAATCACATTTTTTTCTCCGCAGTAAGAGAAATTAAATGCCAATAGAGGATTCTTTCCCGAATATTTACAATCGGCCGAATCACCCATGAATTTGGGAAAATGTTTACTTTCGTTCCCAAAACGTTAACGTAACCTGCTGCCAATTCCACTTTGCAGCTCTCGTGGAATCTGGCGCAAAATCCGATTTTGCGCTTCTAGACGAGAAGCCACACAACGAATTCGCACGAAATCACAACAGACAACAGTGGCTATTGCATCAGCAACATTTTACTTTCTTTCTATCCTTTGCCATCGCGTGATTACCTTTGGGAAGCAGAGAGCATTACTGCCGATTGCGGCTTCGGATGTGTCCTTAGAGACATCGACTCATTGCATTGTTGACTTTATATGCTTCGGATAACAATGCAAAAATATCTCCGTCTACGAATTATGACGTTACCGCCAGTTATCGTCACCCGTTGTAGGTTAAAGAATATTCATTTTGTAGCAGTAGTGGTATTGTTAAAAGGTTTCGACAGCTGAGGTCATTTCGCCCGTAGGCCCCCACCGGGAATCGAACCCGGGACCGCTTTCATCGAAGTACAACGCGTTTCCCACTTGGCTATCCGAGAGCCCATTTTCATTTTCTATTCGATACTTCGTAAATACACTGAAGTCCCGTTAATCCGGTATTTTTGATTCTGTAAAGATGGAACTGATCACAAAACAGATAGTTAGTTCTGGTAGTTGTCATTAAAGTTTACTACTTAAGTACTTTCTTCCTCAGCTACCGAAAATATCTTCATAGAAGATTGGATCCTCATAAGCCGATGGTGCGGCAGGGTGACGTTTATTTAACGTCTATGAATCTTGCATAAAAGCATGTTCCAGTCCTTTTCACAGCGGCTAGTGTCGGAATATTTATACGCAGCATTTCTATCGCGCAAAGAAATACGATGAAATCTTTTTGCATGATTATACTTGGGCTAAAATTTCTTTTTGGCAAAAAATAATTGCACTATAAATGTGTTACATCAAATGATATAAACGTCCATCAACCAAAAAGTACCTCTTTATGTCAATAAATAGCAAATGGAATACTTCTAGTAGAGCGTTCTAAGGTAACCGAGTCATTTCGATGTGTTGAAAAACAATGCAATTGCAGCAAAATTTTGTTTAATGGAATTGTTTCCATTTATCTTATTTATCTGTTACTGGAACATGCTTATTTCCTTTCTTCTCTATATTTATCGAATGATGTTCTTATTATATTTATGGTGGCAACTGACGTAAAAGTAATTATGATGAATGGAATTAATATCGGTCACTCCTAAATGGTACAAAATAGTTATTCTTTGGGTGCTGCGTTGAAGCAGACGATTTCTACTTGACACTATTCTTGCCCATCGAGGAAAGGGAAGGCAAATAGTACCTCACTCCTCATCATGCCTTGAAAGCCTCATTCCCTCTCAAAAGCATTCAATACTCAATGCTGGAGGTGGGCGAGGAACCAATTAGCCTAAGGAATGATGGCCTTAAAGACAGAAAAGCGCCATCGAGACGCCGGCGGAGGCAATGCAATTCAAAGGACGTCTGGACGCCATGACCAGCGGCGACTTCGAGAGTGACAAATTTAAACACCAATCCAACGAAAGGACGCTGAAAGCGACGATACGCCCCCAAACGACCGGAAAAACTGTGTCCCTCGTCTCCATTTCATGTCGTTCGCTTGATTTGTAGGATGGCTTATGTAAATATTCAGTGTGGGGTCTAAGAGGTCAAAGGGCTGACCAGAGCGCAGTAAATCGACATTTCAACCCTCGTCGCTTGAGGGATCGAGCAGAGGGGGGAGTTAAAAAGCCCTAATGGCAATAGCGATGGAAAGTATGAGGTAATAAGCGGTCAATGAAAGCGATTGCGTGAAAGATTGATGTCTTACGATGACGCTTTCAGAATTTCTTATTTTTCGTATTTTTTATAATCCCAGCTAAAAGTAGAATCACGTATAGTAAGGGACGTATTTACATTATCAGAGGCCCAAGGTGCAAAGATCAGATAGAGGACCCCACTAGGAATTATGAGTAAAAATCCGTATTTTTTTCATAAAAGAAACAAATATACATCCCATAGATATCTTAGACGCTTCCCTAAGGTGAGAATTAATAAATGTGTTTTGAACTGAATTGAATTGTATGAAGTTATATATGTAGCATTTCTATCAATAGAGTGAATGATGGATAGACTTTTTATATTATGTATTGCCATGTTAAGATGAATTTATAGTTTTCTAAAATGAAATGGGGGGGGGGGGGAAGGTGGTTAGGTCACTTTAGAAATGACGGGTTCATGGCTAACTTGTGTATTCGGTTGATTTTATTCAAATTTAGACGTTTGAAACGATCTTATAATTCGGATTTCTAATTCAAATATAATATTAATATTCAACGCTTCGTCAACAGAAGGCCAAGTCTGCAATGAAGCCATAGCAATAAAAGTGTAGAAAAAAGAGAAAAGGTATTTCAGCATCAAGCTCTTCAAATAAATCGGTCTGAAAAGGGAGAAATAATTCGATTTGCTTTCGTTTTGCTTCCAATAACCATAGGGACGAAGATCACGATCAATTTTTCCAATCTCAACAACTTCACCTTAACCTTAACTTCGAAGCCTTTTTGATACATAAATAGAATTTAAAATTTCGCCTGAATTTCGAAAGACAAAACGTAATAACAAATTACTGATAATATGCCTCTGACGTTAGACTCTCGGCAATTATTCAATTAATATTCCCCGTCACGTAATTATAATTACCTAAATTTACACATTTTCAATTGATTACATCAACTTATGTACCCTGCAAGCCGCCTTTCGGCGTGTGGCAGGGGGTGCAAGCACCATGGCTCTACTTCCTTATCGATTACTTTCGCGTATCGTTCGCGGAAAATTTGAGTCTTGAATCGATTTGTTCTACCATCCATTTCTCTATTTTTTTCAGTAAGTATCAGAACGGCATATGTAATGGAGAGGACGCATAATATCGGTTACATATTCTAAAAACGCACACTTTCTCTGAACCTATTTAATAAATTTCTCCTTTGTTTAAATCTTCCGTCTTCCAGAGATTCCCATCCTACGTCCTGAAGCATTTGAGTGACACTCACTGATTTGTCTTAACAATTTCTTACGAAACGTATCGCCTTTCGCTGTACTTTTTATAATTCTCGAGTACAAAACTTTTCAATTACGTTATTATATATGTAATTTTACGCCATTATACATATATGCAATTTTAGCTACATATTGATGCTATGGTTAAATCATAGACTTTACCAAACTCATTGGTATCTCGTCATACGAACTCAATTCGTCCCAGTTCGAAGTTCGTAACTCGAAAAGTCAATATCAAGAGAAACAGTTTTCCATTGTCTCTTTTCGACTTTTTCGGTTCATATCTCGATATTAAGTTCGTATCTGGAAGTCAAAATGAAGTGAGAAGAAAGTTACGTAGAGCAGTTCTAGCTCGAGCAAGCCACTGTATGTGGTTTTATGAAAACTCGGGACCTTTAGAAAAATAGTTAAATGCTATGAACTGTGATAGGAATTGTACGGGTAGTTGGCACTTATTGTCTTTTGTAGTTACTCTTTTGCTTTAAGTTGACACTCACACACGAAGAACTACGCTTATGAGATGGTTTATATTTCAGATATACACTTATGTGTGGTACTGCCACCTTTTCCTGATTAATGGAATAGTTTTCTTTTATTTTTCAGCACAGAAAAGTGAATCTTTCTTACACTTATGCCTCACTCTTGTCATGGCTGCGATAATATGAAAGCAACTGAGGTATGAGTGATGCTGAATAATGGCATTGATTAAGGTCTCTCCTTTTTTAATACAATCAAAAGTGTTACTCGTAGAGTCATTGTGCATCTCTTACGCGGACTCATTCCGCTTATAACATTCTGGTTCAGTGATATAGGCAATGGCAAAATACCTCACTCCTCATCTTGTCTAGTACGCCTCACTCCCCTCTCCTAGCTCTTCGTAGCTAATGATAGAGGGGATGAGGTCCCAACCGGCCTTCGGGCTGAAGACTGTACAGTAGACATTTATGCGTATCGGTGGGGCACGAAACGTAGACCAAGTTTTGGACGGATGGTGTTGGGGTGTGGAATGTAGTGAATGTGAATAGGGCAGTGCGCCAAATGGAGCACGTGCCCGCAGAAAGGGAATCCTGCGGTGATTTTAGGAGATGCGTAAACATCTCACGGAGGGTCGCTATATTTAAAGCAGCGCTCTCTGGTGGAAGGAAAACGTGGGAGGAAATGAGAGAATGGCAGAGACAGGGAGAGCGAAGCGGAAAAAATACATTTGGATGATGAGGGGAACGTGCGCAGAGCGAAAACACCTCTCCATAGCAACAAAACACCCGATTACAAGAAAAACTGGGAAACAAAACACTGCCAATCTCCGGATAATCGTAAAAATGAAGAATTCTAGAATGGATATAAATTAATCTTCTGGGCATAAATTACATTAACTTTGATTGAAAGATTTCTCGCCACAATCGAGAGGCGTTCAGATACGACCTGGCATTAAGGCGAACTAATTAATTAAGATTAAGGGATTGTTTTGAAATAAAAACAAGCGATATTGTTGAGCAGCATTGTTGTAAGTACCCAACAATTAAAAGTCTCGACAAATTCACGCGCTCGTCACTGACACGTAACGATGGACTATTCTAAGCGACGGTGAGTGTTTGGAGAACTTCCTGGACTGACTTAGAGATATAATCATGAAATCTTAAGACTGTTCCGAAATTTTTTTTTTTCGACCTCCAAAATACGTGGTCTTTACGTAACAGCAAAATCAGTTTCCTAGATTTTCCGTCAGATGCCATAGAAAACCGAATTCAATGAGAATATTATTCTGTAGAAACTGAAGTTTGTACATTTTTTGGTTATCCTGAATGTATTACCATCAAATTTCGATAATTAACGGGGAAAACCGTTTAATCTTTTAAGAATATGCAATTTAGGCTGTACAAACTACGTAAGGTTACATGCGCTGGATTCAGCTGTATTGTCGGCATGTAGCGACACTAACTTTCTTTGAGGAATGTCATTCATCAGTTTCAACTCGTAATTAGACAGTATGGACGTCATTGTTGTACCAAAACTTAATTGTTGCTCTAAATCTTGTAAGCCTCGTTTACTATTAAGGGATCGTTATCTACGAATTGTCTTCTCACACAAAAAAATTAATTCGACCTAACCCATATTAAATGCAAAACATTGATTATTAATTTTGACCTTAATTTTATTTGTTCTAAGACTTTATTACTGACTGTTTCATCAGAATACCCCCTGCCATATGCCGAAATGCGGTCAGGAGAGTATTATTGTAGATGTAGATGAATTTAAATCTTTTTACCCCATATCCTTATTGTTGAGATCAATAAACTGATACTACTTATTTTGATTGTTGTAGCTGTTCATAACAATATAGGAAATTGCCAATTGAGAAACCCTTGAAAATGGAGACATTGTTTCCAAAATGCGCATTTTCCCAGAAATCGGTAACCCGGAGCTCCCCGTTTGTCTATAAACGGGAGTTCCGCCAGCCAAAATACAGCTTACGGAGTGTTTTTAAACCTTTAATTCATTAACAGCCGTGTTCCAAATTTCTTTTCTTTCGTAACAATATGTTGTATAGTCTATTATTATTCAATACTGCTCCCTGTGGCATTATTGTCGCTAGCTTTCAGCCACTGCCGGCCCTGTCTCCACATCATTCCTTTAGTTCTCTATTCTTTTCCATCAAACATTTCTTTATTCCTCTTTGTACGCCCAAAGTTTATTCTCGAACTTCATTAATTTCCTGTCAGTTTTTTTTTTTGAATGCCCGCAATTTCAAACGATACGTTACTGCGTGTATTAAAGTTAAGTGGAGTGTCCTATATTTTGGCGTTGGAGGAAGCTCACAGTACCACTGATTATATACAAAACCCAACGCCTTCGACTTGCTTAGGATCACCACGTCCCATTGCCACGCCACTCGTTAATGAAAGTGTCCAAATATTTGAGTTCTTTTGTCCATATCGTTAATTTCATTTGTCAATGTAAAGCCTTCCAAGAAAGCGATCGTTTAAGACTTTAATAGGCGAGAGAGATGGAGAGAAAAAAGCATTTCTCGGATGAGGGAACCGAAAACGCATTCCAGATGACGCAACGCAATTTCACTTTTCCGACTTTGAAAAGCGACCTTGCACAGCGAAAAGAAGTCTTATCGAACTCAAGGTCTCTGGCGAAACCGAGTCAATGATTTAGAAAACCCTTTTTCTCTCTCTCCCCCACACACTGCCATTTAAGGGAAAAAACACCGCTTCACTATCTCGAGTAAAAAAGAAAATGTCCACAATCGGCACTTAAACCTTCGCTCCTGCCGAACGGAAAATTACAGAACAGAGAAAAAGTATGTTAATATAAGTGCAGCGTACAACTCCTACCTATAGTACGTGAACAAAAGTAATTGTGGTCTGTGTTTGCATTTGTATACGTGGGTGTATGTATGTATTCGTTTAGATAGAGGTATTTAGGATCAGGGCCGTGACTATGTTTCGGGCGGTTACGAAACCACCTGAGAAGCCTTTGGAGCGCCAAAGTTTACATAAACGCATTTGCCTATTTCATGATGGATCTTTCATTTACAGAAAATTATGACACTGACTGTATTTTTGCTTTTCCAATGATTCCGACTCAATCCGAAATTACTTGGGATTAAAATGAAATGCGCAGCAATAAATCTCGCTTCTTTAAATCTATTACAAGTTCTGCGGATTGTTTACATTCATTAGCACAAGCAAAATTCAATCTATTAATGTAATTTCGCCCTAAGTGTTGTGTCTCATTAAATTTTATCCGTAAAAATAATCTTTATTAATAAAGACTTTATCTAAACATGATCCAATTGTTGAGTAAACTGGTAGGCTACATAATTAAAACAACCATTGTTTCAGAATATAATTACTTAAATACGTAATAATAATTTTAGCAACAGTAATCATAAGAATTATAATTACCATAACAAAGCCAACAATGGTATAGGATGCAGCGACGCCAATCTCCGGTTAAGAAAACTCCAAAATCTGAGAGAAATAAGCATAGTTTTCTCTAATTTTTCCATATTTTAGCGACAATAAGGTGCTTACTTTACGTACCTGCGCCTCTATCTTTAAGGAAGAGTTTTGTTTTGCATTTTTTCTGAATTTCCGTCGCGTTAGCTTAGTGGTTAGATCCGGAAATAGTGATACCAGGGTTCGAGTACCGGCTATTACAGACTTTTTCTCTTCCCTTTCTTCATCCAAAATCAAGCATTTGAAGCAAGCGTTTTTCATAGCATATTCTCAAGAAATTAGGGGAGCTCGAAAACGTGATTGGGCAGCACTTGAGAAAGTATTGCTTCGAGGTAACCCTGGGAACAACGCCTTTCCCCTTCTAAATGTTATTTTTCTCAACGATAGACGTGTAAAACAACGATAGGTACGAAATGTCATTGCCTTTCTGTACCTCAGCATGCTTCAGAGCGATTAACTGAAGACAATGAGTCCAGAAGATAGGCAGGTGATATTTACTTGAGTCGATTAATCAGTGCGGGAAATAATCGCCAATGACAACGTGTTTTGGAATTATGCAAAAGCTAAAGTACGGAAACTTAAAAACAGAATTTTAAACTAAAAACCTTCCAGTCTCACCGTAATTTAATCCTCAAAGATGTGAATGTAAATAACATATCTGCAATCTCATTTTAGCATACTTTTCTTACGAAAGCGCTGCATCATTTGCTCTCGTATTTCTCACTGTTTTATCCAAGGAAACAGAAAAGAGCCAAAACAGACCAAAATCGAAAGGAATCTTAAAGAGACGAATCTTCTCAAAGCGATTCAAAAAGGAAATTTGGCAACGCGTCAAGTTATTGGGAAATGGATAAAGATAAATATGGTAGAGAAAGAAGAAGGGCGTGGTTGGGACAGAAATAAGGACGATAAGATACTTCTTTATCTCCTTCAGTTTGGTTTGCGGGGGAAGAGCCAAATTATTATAACATATCTCGCATTATTTTTAGTGACAAGCCCTCAGATGTAAAAGCGCTCATTCCGCCGCCAAAACAGGCTTTTCTGATCCGCCCTGGATTGATAATCCAGGGCGGTCCCCCATTAACCTGAGTTGTGGCTCTGAACCACAAAATATAAATACAAATTATCCTCCAGCTAATCATAGATATGAGTTATTTAATAAGGTTGTTGATTTTACTCGATGAAGGAAAAACTAAATTTCCCTGAAAAGAGGTACGTTATCGTTAAATTTGATCGGAAAATTTCATATTGCGGTGCATGGTATTTTTTTTCTATTTGTACAGCAATGCATTTACATTTGAAATGTAATGATATTGGAAAGAATAAACCTATGTCTTCTGAAAAATAAACACGTAGACGTCACGACATTCGTCGACGATGAATCGGAACTAATATCGACGTTTCCACAGCGAGACTCAGAGATTTTTAATGATTATTTGAATGAAATAAACGCCTTCGGCTTACATTTACAGGCAATAATAACATTAATCTTGCAGTAATCCGTAGATTGTTGCGATAGAAAAGCAGTTGTTTGTTGTAGCAGCCAAGTGATGTCGCCTCTTGTGGCAGCGAAGCATTGTTTGTTGTAGTAACGAAATGTTGTTGCTTCATGTAGCAGCGAATCATTGTTGCTTGTTGTGGTAGCGAAAAAGTAATTAAAAGAGTGAGTCATGTGCCACTATTCTCGTGTAAGATGGGAGGTAAGCGAACGCTGCGGAGGTGTGTTTACGTACCAAGAATGTACTAATAGGAAGAATAACTTCGTATTACAGCAGGAGTCTTCAGACTTTTTTCGAGGTGGTTCGCATAAGTACATAGAAAGTGCAAAGCGCGAGCCGGATCTGAAGGGGCATTTATGTTTTTTCTTAATATCTACCTTTACAGAAATACTCTGTAAGCCTCCCTACGGCGTGTGGCAGAAGGGCTTTTAAGCGAAAAATGATTCATATCTTACGGAGAATGCAATATAAGAAATGATTTTTGCATGCAAGAATGTAAAAGGTTGAAACATAATAAATCGTCAATACTCCAATCCGATAATTTAAGGTTTAATCGAGAGTGCACCTTGAGTATGAAATCCAATTCGTTTGCGGGCCGCATTAAAACCTTTCAAAAGGCCGAATCCGACCCGCGGATCACTGTCTTACAGTCAGATCGTTACAACAAATTTCAACCACATGTTCAAGTCTTCTTTATCTTCACTAAAACTGTTAATTGCGAACAAAAGCTATTCTGAAGCTCAAATTTTCTTCCATCGCGAAAACAAGTGATTTTCTCCCTCTCGTGCCCGATAGTAAGGAAATCTAACGGAAACAATATTTCATCTGTTTTCTAGTCGGGCTTTTGAATGAATCATAAGACAAAATATTCTACTGATACAAATCTTCTTATCAGTTAATGTTCTCCTTTCACGGTAATACGCCGGCCGCGAGTTTAAATGCACATCTAGGACATTAAAGTTTTTATCAAAATTGGTGTAAGCTTTAATCGAAGCAATTCCATGCTTCCATTATCAGCCATACTCCCGTTGAATGAATAATTGAACATTCGTCTTCAAACGTTCCATACTTTTTTGTGGTTTCTGAAGATATAATAATATATCACAGGAAAACAAGAGGTTTACTGTCGTCCATCTTGATGTGTTGCATAGAAACATGGGAGTGTTATGAGAAGCATATAGAATGGGTAGTTCTAGTGTAAGTGGGAAAAACGAGCGGAGAGATTAGGAAATTACAATACACTACACAATGCAAACGTATTGGGCGACATTGAGACTAAAATGCTACACATATCTTACACATATACCTTCTAAGAATCGGGAACAAAATACGATCACATAAAATGATATAGGATTTTGAACTACAATATATACAGATTTTTAACTAGTACGGTGACAAGAGAATTAAATGATGAAAATTAAGAATGGTTATGCGGAGGGGAAAAAAGCTGTGATATTTTTACTAAAGAAAAATGTTTCCACTGCAGGAAATCACCCACAAAGAGAAGGAAGTGTGGGATAACTGAGAAATTTGCAGGCAAGAGTGAAAGAAAGAGAGAGATTAGATTATTAAACTAAACAAAGGATAGTGAAATTACAAAAGTTAATTAATCGATGAAGAATTAATACGGGATAAAAGAAACGCTACGCGACCATAAAAAAGGTATTTAACGATGATTTACACATTTATAAAGGATTTATGGAAGTTGAATGGAGAATGGAGAGAGTGTTGATGGCTAAAAAGGGAGAGGAAGACCGAGAAAAGATCTTATTGGATGTAATGAACGAGATACTAAAGAAATGTATGGAAAATTAAGAATATATAAATGAAAAGATACACGGATGTGAGTGAGACGAAAGAGTAAAAAGTGTATAGAATAAATGAGACGCTTACCAAATACGTGAATAGCTTTAATGATAGAATTATAAACATACATTTGGGAATATACTGATCTGAAACAGCGTTGATCCGAGTTCTGTTGCTATTATAGATAATACTCCGAACTAGACTCATAAATGTGGTTTGGTTTGAGGCAATGGCAATGCATGCACTTGTTTTGGGATTCCGCAATTACCTAGCGTCAGTTTTGGGAAGCGCAACTCCCGGATTCAGAGAACATCCATGCATTTTCCGAGTGATTGGATTAAGCAACGACTTCTCACAATCCCATGTCAACGTGAAGTGCAAATGAGGAGACAATGGTGCGGAAGAGAGATCAAAAGGGCGCCGAAAGCAGGTTGCCCTTGTTAATTATTCATACGACCAGCAACAGCAAAACAGGGGGTTATTTCTGGTCCATTTGAGAGGATAAAGAACATCCTGATTCGACTTCTGAAGGAGTCTTCCTCAGGACCACCAAAATTTCTCTCTTGACGATGAAGATGCTGCGATTTGAGACTTATGCCCAATAAAAATAAGAGTTGAAATAACAGCATCTGCGTACGAATAAGGCTCAGTCCTGTGGCTACACCCATGACCTCCCATCTATAATTAGTACCACGTTCCTACCATTTTTACTATTCATACTATTCATAGAATTTGTTTCTATTATACTTATACGTTTCCTCTTATAAATTTGGTTGGATATTTTCTTATCATTACTTCTGCTTTTAGAAAATTTTGCTCTGGAATTAGCTGTTTAAGAGTGTTTTGAAAACCTACATTTCTGACAATGTTTTAAAGCCAAATCTGATGAAATTGATGTCACGCTTTCTGATACGAAAACTTGGTATATCATTCAAAGTTCCATCACTGACGTGGACATTCTTTTCTGGCAGAAAGGACTGTCTGTCCCAATTTTGCCTTTATTCCATGGCTTAGTCCCCCCTCAGGGGCTAATTCTAGCTACGCCCCTGATGTAACACTATGTTCAACTATTGCACCGCTAAATCTGTTCTGCCTTTAGTACACGAGCGAAGAGTTATTCTCCTATTGTGGAGCCCTTGAGTGGAGCCTTGAGAATGTCATTGATAGAAATCTTTTTCGACTCGTATTTTGACAATATGGACGTCATTGTTGTATCAAAACTTTATTGTTGCTCTAAACCTTGTAAGCCTCGATTTTAGTTAAGTGCTTCGTTATCTACGAATTGCCGTTTTAATACACAAAAAAAATGATTCTACCTAATACACACCTTAATTGCAAAGATTGGTTATTAATTTTGACCTAAACTACCATTGTTCAAAGACTTAATTACTGACTGCTTCGTCAACATACAACAAGCCAAAGGGCGGCCTGCAGACAAGTAATGTCGATACAGATGAATTTAAATCCTTATACACCACATTCCTTATTGTTGAGATCGATAAACTGATATAATTTAATGTTTTATTGTTGGAGCTGTTCATAACAGTATAGGAACTTTCCTATTGTGGATCCCTTGAAAATGGAGACTTCGCTTCCGAAATGCGTACAGGGATTTTCCCAGAAATCGGTAATCCGTAGCTTCCAGTTTGTCTCTAACTCGAAATACGGCTTACGGAGTGTTTTTTAAACCTCTAAAGAATTGAATTAAACTTCTCCATGGCAATAACAGTTGTCCTTCTTCACGCCTCTCCTTCTGTACTTCTCCATTCTTTCGCCTTCTCATCCGACTAATTTTCATCATTCTCCGTACCTACAGTAGCAATTAACAAACACAACATCTAACATAAAATGCGTATTTTGCGTACATTCTCGAATTGAAATTCGCCCGTGACAAAATTATGGACAATGCGGCAGAGTGAGTGTCTACAGTTACGGGTTACAAAAATATTTATGGAGCAGAAATTTAATCTAAAGAGGAAGGATTTTAGAGGTCGAGGAAGTGAGGCCATCGCCTTAAGAAATCCATTGGATGTAACCAAGGGCGGATTTAAGCTGTGAGAGGCCTTAGGCTCTCAGATTAGATTGAGGTCCCAACTGGAAATTATGAGTAAAAATTCGAATTGTTTCATAAAGCACACAAATATTTATCTCATAGAAACCTCGGTGGCTTCATTGCGGTAAGAATAAACAAACAAGTTTTGAATTACAATGCATGGTATTTTTATAAATTGCAATGAAAGATTGATCGTCTTTTTACGTCATATAGTGACACAAGCAATATCATAGATTCTATAATTGTGTAGCGAAGATTTATTCGACTTAAAACATTCTTTTTTGAAGCGATAAACCAGTAGTTACTGAGAATTTATTATCACTGTTTTATTGAGAGCCCGATGTGGTTGAGGCCCTCAGATAGCACCGATTGTGTCTAATTATAACGTAAATGCGCCCCTGAATGGAGCGCCAATCGTGAACGTCAGCTCAAAGTATGAACGCCACGAAAGAAAGGCTATCGAAAGATATTTCCCATAGACTGAAATGAAAATCCACCAGTCTAAGGTGAAATTATTGTAGTATTTCAGATATCCGTCAATTAAGTTGCTCCTAAATGATAAAGTGACGAATTATCAAACTTTAACCGCAATGCACCGTTACGCAACAATGATCCACACCGAGATTGTTGAACTGCGAGTCGAGAGAGTCAACAATTAAGAGAGTGAGTCATTGTTGTTTAAGGGCGGCCACGCCTCAGATGCCGCCAATCGTCGAGTTGAATCTATGTAATGTTTGACTTTGGCAGAGCACATGCCCAAGGAAAAGACAGTAAAATAGTAAATTGATTAAAGCAACAGTTGACAAATCCCGTATTCGTTCAACGACTCTTATCTTTGCGGTGTGTTTATGGATGTACGGTGGTAATCGCATTGATAGGTGTCGTAAATGAAAAATTACTGCTAAAATTTGAATTTTCAAGCGCACCTTATGACTTTTGTGATGCAACAGTAATAATGACATTGAAACTCTGTAAGGTTTTCATTAGTTCTATAGTAAGCCCTCAAGAACGGGACTCAAAACGAGGAATTTTACCAGAATCTTAGGGGGCTGAAGCCTGGAAGCTATCCTCTTCTAGCACTGGAATAGGGTGACTATAATATTTTAAGATAGTCACGATCAATGAGTTCATCGACTTTCATTAAACTCGATTACACTTGGCGCGTGACAGATAAACAGTGCAATGACGTAATAATGAGCCCTGTTCGGCATTTAAGGGAGCGTTCATGTCCGGGAAGTCCGGCTGCCGCTATCTAAACTTCATTGGCTGCGCAGTTGCGTATCAAACACCGCACTGAGGTTGTGATTTGAGGTCTGCTATCGAGAATGCCTTTTCAAAGACGTCACGTCCTGCACAGAATGCTGCATCAGCCCCCGTATCGTCAGGGCTTGCCGAATGAGAAATTTTCCGCCCGCCAAGGCTACTAAAATTGCCTATCTCTATTGCGGTTTACCGGATTGCGAATAGAGAAACCGCACACTGCTCAACTAACCTCCGGGCTCCGGGGATTTACCGCCCGGAGTTCAACGCAAATCCGTGGACTGGAAGACATGAAACGAAAAGGCTTCGGGGCTAGTAATTGCGATCAATAGTCAGTTTGCGATCAATCGACAAACGTCACTCATTTGTTTCTTATGTTAGTATAAAACGGGAGTCGTTTAATAAAGGAGATAAATTTCGGTAATTACGGTATCGACATACAAACGCTATTTCCTTTCGGGGAAAGCATGTTATCATCCTTTCCTTTCGGGGTAAGCATCCTACAAATTTACGGCAATAAATTGCGGTAATTTTTTAGGATGAATGTAGAGACGATGAGCATAGGAAGAAAATGAAGTTACT
The DNA here is from genome assembly GCA_000376725.2 of Ladona fulva. Lineage (NCBI taxonomy): Eukaryota > Metazoa > Arthropoda > Insecta > Odonata > Libellulidae > Ladona > Ladona fulva. The sequence continues at coordinate 92,705 of KZ309110.1, read as the reverse complement.
ATCAAAGGAAAAATTTCTCTGATACAAAATATACGTGCATTCTAAAAGTCAACATTTCCGCCAAATACCTCATTTTTCAAGCTTTGATTCATATGTATATTCTATGCAGTAGGCTACAGAATCAGAAGTGATAAGTCACAGTTAAACAGCTATTGTTATAATTGTTTCACAACAGAACAAAAAAGTTGGCTAAATTATATGATGAGATTTTACGTTAATAATTAAAAATCATACGAATGTTGCATTGAATATATATAATTATTTATTCATTTATGCAGTCGAATTACTATTATTTATTTCCTAATACATACGTTGTGTATCTTCCCAACTTCAGCAATGACTCCAACGAATCCAATCTGGCGATATCTGGTGGAACTTCTCCATGATTAGTAAAAAAAACACAATCTTACTCCATCCACAGAAGATATATTTGAAAAAAAAAACACGACCGGTTTCGAGGGTAATACCTCATCATCAGCCTGATGGTCAGTCACATATTGCGTCTTTAGTTAGTAGATTAATGGATAATAATTTAATTTTCCAAAAGAAAATGATATTTTACGATGAAAACTGATTTTTACGGGTGTTTCTAGGGAAAATAGAACGGTAGGTGTACGTGAACACGAGACTGGTAGCTAAATTCCGTTCCGTTACGAGACGAAATTATAGGATATCTGAATAAAAAAAAGTAGTTCTCCAGAATTTAATATGAACATTTTTGAAATATTCCAAAGTGGTGGTAACTTAGGCAGTAACGACGGTAGCTGTGGCCGCTGTGGCAACGAAAACGAATGAGCTACTGCAAGGCAATGACTCAACACAGCTGAGGACAACACGGCAGATCGTGGACAAGTGACTGCGCGGAACTTCCTCTGCGGTTTTCTCTCTTTGATAGGAAAACTTCCACAGGAAACCGCATCATTTATTCGACTTCTTTTCTTCACATTCTCTTTTTACCACGAGGCGTTGCTACGATCGCGAAATTCTCACAGAGGAGAAACTGGCGTCGGATGCTCACCAACAGCACCAGAATAGGAGTCCCTATTGACTTTGATTCCTTTTTCACGTTGCGCCAATGGGCTTACACAAACTAAATTACATTATTCGCGACTCTTTCCGCGATAAGGCGCTAAATCAACAAGGGCTTTCGTTATTTAGCGATAAAAAGATTCGGGATATGGAGAGTTTATTAAGTTGACGCGAAACCTCGGTAAAGTAAAAAAAGCAGCGCTCACGGGAAATGACAGTATTTAGGAAGCGATATTTGCATGAGAAATTCGTCATTTATTCACATCGTTAATCCTTAGAATAGCGGCTGAAGATGCGACGGAAAATCAAACATTTGTGGAGGTTTCGATTACATTACAAGGATGACTTTCCATAAATGAATTAGGATGCTTGGAAACCGTTGCCTAGTTCCAAACAGACACCTCTCTAGTGTTTAGTTTCCATGGAGACGGTCGGAGCGTCGGCGATGTTGTCTGCATTGCGATCCATTTTAATCAATTAAGACTGCTTCAGTCAGGATCGTTTACTTTCTTGCGGTTCCAATGACATTATCACTATTATTATTATTATTCGTAACTTTACAGGTTGAGAAATAGTACGTCATGACAGCGTCGTAGTGAAAATGTACAACGCACTGCTCCCAAGCAACTACGATGCAGTATTAAATTACATGCCTTTTGAATATATATCATGCAAGTTTTTCCAGGGTTCTTTATAGGCCTTCACGGCTACTGTGGCAGTATTGGTGATCTTCACGGTACATCTCCCCAGCAAACAACCCCCAACTCCACCTTTATTAACGACTACAAGCTCAGTCGTCCGTACAATTTCTAACATTTCAATCTAATATACAATAGAGGAAGGAGAGGGAAATGAGACTTGCTAGACAAGATGAGGAGTGAGGCATTGTGCCCTTGCTTTCCTCACTGAGTCAGAATGCCATAAACAGAATAGACTCACGTTAAGACAATCACTCAACGAGTAATGTTAACCCCATTTCCATCCCCTAGTTGTTCGTAGCAGATATAGAGGGGATGAGATCCCAACCGGCCTTCAGGACGAATACTTCACAGGCAGAGTATATAATAATAATTGAATAAAGACGCTTTAAATTCGACGGAAAATATTTGGAATCATCGGAGACTTACGATAGTTAGAAAAAGTATCAAATTGCCCCGTTCTAATGCTCAATTACGCTCCACGTTCTTCTTAACATCTCCGAGCCATTCAGAGCTAAGACGTCAGCTAAATCATTCCTTACTTTCATCAGAAAAGCACACTCATGCAATTATTAGTGCTACAGGAAAAAAAGTGAAAATATAAAATATACCGATTATTTCTTTGTCTATTTGGATTCAAAAACAACCAATAATTGCCAATTAGATAGAATCATAAAAATGTTAAAAAACAACAAACAATAGCAAAAGAGGAGCAAAGTAAAATGGAAAACAATTCATAGGCAATGGGAGTGAATTGATTGTGGTAAAGTTCGAGAGAGGAGTTGTGGGACAAATAAACCAATAGTTTTTATCGATTTTTTCAAAAATCCATTTTTACGAAATTTCTGTTTATGCCAGTTTTGAAGAAACTAAGACCTTTTGCAAGGTCATGTACTTCTAAATTTGAACCTTTTTTGTGCATAAATTTACTGGACTGAGAATTAAAAAGTTGATGTGGTAGAGCGTGGATATTTGGGATATGGAGAGTCGAAAGCGTTGCGTGAGAAGATGGCTGGAATTACGGGTAGAACGGGAAGGAACTAAGAAACAAAGAAGGATGTCATTGGATATGCATCAGCTATTGAAAATTGCATGCAAATATTTCAAATCTAAGGTTTGGTGGCGATGAGGGAGAGAAAAAATGCCAAGGGAAGAGTTAATTGGCCTTTAATCTTGAGAAAATGTATCAATGCTACCGCTAGATATTGCAAACACATAAATGAGTCGAATAGACCTGCTAATTACGTAATAATGCCATCAGCAGATGTTGTAACAAACAAACAGTAACTAGAGTTTCCTATTGTGGAGCCCTTGAGAATGGATACATTGTTTCCGAAATGCACAAAGGGAGATTGCCAGAAATCGGTCAATCCGGAGCTTCCCGTTTATCTTGTCCGTTACTATGCGTACGGGAGGGATTGTTTTCAAACCTCATAGAATTTTACAAACAACCAGAAAATTATAATGCCCATAACGCATGTTTGGATATCGCAAAACGATTTTTAATGATGAAAATAAAATTAACAGATCAAGTAACTAATAAAGGAGTGTTTCAACGAGAGAATGAAGAGAGAAGTCGCTGGAAAACATTACTAAAAAGGAGGAAATTTAATCAGTAATACCCTAGAGCATGGCTAGTCTCCGGAATACATTACTGGAATGAATGGAGGAACTATAAAGGAAGACCTGAGTTAGATTATGAGAGGCAGGTAATGGTAAGTTGTGGAATTATGAGGGAATGCGGCGATTGGCTGGAGCGGAGTGAGGAGCTGCAATAAGCCAATCCTCGAACGGTTGACCAATGATGATGATCGTGAAATGGGGACTAAAGGAAAGGCTGCCTTGCCAACATCAAAAAGGGTGTTATAAGTTAAATAAAACGAACAGATGAAAGCAGATGGTGGAGCAGAGGTAACAGGAACAGCAGTGGGGATCGAAGAGCATGTGTGTGGTTCTAAAGGAAGAGGGAGAACGAGGAAAAGGGTTGAATGAGAAGCTGAATTTAAGCACGAAGATTAAAGGATATGAAGAGATATATGGCGGGGCATTGAGAATTAACGAGACAAATAACATGCTTACCCCGAAAGGAAATAGCGTTATAGTTATGTATGTATGTCGATTCCGTAAGTATTGCAATAACATTTTGGAGGGCGCATTACGAAGTGGAAAATCTGGCGCGAAAAACGCAACGCTGATACTGAGAACAGCACAAAGACACGTTTCAGAGACAGTTGAGCGACGAAAACAAGACACTCACCTCGAGCGCGCCTACTTCTGCCCGTGAGTTCGTCCATTCTTCCGTAGCGAAGCACAAGAGACTCGTGGCGTGGCGATCTAGGCGTTTGCCATAGTAACGCACCTTTTGTTTACATCACGTACTTCCACCCATCTGTTGATGAATGCGCCGAGGTCAATACTCGCCATCGATCACGGCGGCGCCGTTTTATAAATGCGCGGCCAATAGGGAGTCGAGGAGGCGGTCACGTGGCCGTACCGCGAGCGATCGATGGTCGCGAAGTTAAGGGAAACGCCGGTGCCAATAGAGGCGCCACCGAATGCCTCGAAAGAGTTGTTTTTCTCTCGTTAAGGACCCTCGCAATGCAAAGCAGCGTCGAGTCGAGGCCGAACTATCGATTTGCCCTTCTGCAGACCAGATTCCTTTAACAGATATGAGAATTTTAGAGTATCGCTTTAACTGAATTCAGGAGTAACTTTGTTCAAACCTCACCACACACGCCAAATCAATGACCCTTTGGAGCTGATGATGCGTGAATCAACTCTTGCTATTTTAGTGAAGTTACGCGGTGAGTTTTTTCTATTCCATTTGAGCCTATGGACAGGAAGGATATGACCATCAGCGGACGGAGAGTGCACAGAAATTTATAACATAAGTCGTCAGAAATTGAATTTACAACAAATGAATCGAAGATTTCCATTTTCTAAAAAATTATTTGCAAAGACTCGCTACCCTTCTCATAACTAATTATCATTCATATATAGTTTCATTTAACTATTGCCTAGTCGCCTCAGCCTCCCTCCTCCTTTTCGTTGCTTACAGTGGAGGGATTAGGATCAAACCAGCCTTCAGGCTGAAGACTGTACCGACATATAACTCACTAGATTGCTAACATATCCTGATGAATGGAATATTTTCATTTGTCTTTTGGAATGATAGGATAGAGAGAAATGTACATTTCATTCAATTTTATCTCAGTTTTGTTCATGGCTGTGATTATATGAAAGCTACTGAGGTATGAGTGATGCTGAATACATTGATTAAAGCCTCTCCTTTTAGAAATCTACGATAAGTGTTACTCAAAGAGCCATAGTGATTCAGTAATGTGGACTTATCCCGCTTATAGCCACAGTGAGGAAAGCCAGTGCAAACTACCTCACTCCTCATTTTGTCTAGTCGTCTCAGCTCCCTCTCCAGAGGATTTGTATAGTGGGGGATGAGGTTCAAAGCAGCCTTCAGGCTGAAGACTGTACAGACATAACTTTTTATCACGTATTCAAAATGCACCGAATACACCAAAACCTCCGTCAATCATAAAAATTATAGATTCACTCATCACTGATTAAGTATATATTTCAAAAATGTTGCCAAAGTAACTATTGTTAGAATTATCTGTAAGGAAAAGGTATTACTGTGTAATAGTTTAGAAAACAAGCTACAAAAAGCCGTAGTTTGGAAGCATAATATGCAATAGGAGTTTTCAACCAGCGGGTTCTCCGTGCCTACACTATTTGTGTACACTTTCTCCGTGGCAGTTTATTATTTCCGAAACGTATTTTGGCAACAACGTTATCATCTTCAGGAGAAGATGATAATGTAGATGCTGGTTTTCCAATATTCCAGATCACTTCTCCTTAATTTAGTTTTGATAAACATGTAGGAATAACTATAAACGCTATTGTTCAAACAAAGGAAAACCAATTAATCATTTGTTTGTATCTAAATAAACCTTCCCACCAAGAAGGCCATCCCTCCATCTTCCGGATGAATCTAAAAACGGGTCCTTTTGCTCCCCCTCAGAATGCCTACACCCTGGGGGAAGAGCTTGGGAATTTGCCCCAAGATATCGGAAGAACTTCCTATTAACCCAATTCGCCAGAGGTTTCCCGATAAGAATATGAAAACCCAAAGAATACTCCTCTCTTCCTCTGATTAATAGGCTTTTGCTTGGAGTCTCATCTTGAAGATTGGACTAATATTAAGATAAGTATTTTACAATTTTAAAAGAGGACTATATCATTTTCATTGTCGATATAAAATACGATAAGAAAGGAAGTAGAAAAACTAAAAAGGAATACAAAGAGTAGTTCTAAAGTAGGAAGACCGAATGAAAACTCTAGTTTTTAGATATAAGTTGTGGTTTTCGGGGTATTTTTACGGCAAGTATTTGGGCAGTATTTATGATTGATGTATAAATTATTGGTTGAACATTATCAAAGGAAATACAATGATACTTTGGTTAACGACGACCTTAGCTAACGACGTACTCGCTTAATGACTTACTTGCTTAACGACGAGAGGCTGTGATCAAAAATTGTCTTGGGCAACGACGCATTCTTTGGTTTACGATGCTTTTCTTTGAATAATGACGGTTAAAAACTTCTTTTATCATTATTTATTTTATTAATGGCCATTATTTTGTAGCAAATATCATTGAATTGATTAAACCATACTTAAATGGTATTTAAATGAGTTTTACCTGCATACTTGACACGCAGTATGGTTGCGGAAGATCGAGCTTTGGATAACGACGGTTTTCGTTAACGACGATAAAATTGGAGTGGATTACCGTTGTTAACCAAGGTGCCACTGTATATTAAAATGTCTCATAGCAACGATAATAATGAAACGCTTTTATTTAAGGGCGAGATTGAGACTTCTTAGTATCTGCTTACATTTAACCTTTAGTCAGTACACACAGTACTATTCTATCATTAGGATTTTAACTAAAGAAAAGCAATAAAAGAAGAACATGGGTTAAAAAAACCTAAGTCTGCCCTTAGGAAAAAATTAATAACCTAAAGGAAAACACCAACGTGAATGGGGGGGATGAAAAACCTGCGAAACCTACTGACAATAGCAACTAACGTTTAAAAGACCCCTCAAATTTTAGTTGCTATAGCAATCAACATAAAGATGTTAATTTAATATTTAACGGTGCTTATCAAAAAAACCTCAATTGAAACCTGAATTGAAAATTGAAATGTGGATGTACACAAAACTCGGGAAAGGTTATTCTTAGTATTCCATTTAAACTTTACAATAAGGTTATTCTAAATACTTGATTCAGTAAATAGTGGTGTTAAACCACGGAATGGGGGAAAGTTTGGCCACCCTATTCGAAAGGGAAAAGAAGAGGGAAGGCTGTTGGATAAAAGAGGAGAAAATGCTGCTGCTGTTATGGTGAGTGGTGGTGGGATTTGGAAGAAAAGAAGTGCACGTGGCAATGAAAGGGAACGTAAAGCCGCATGGATTACGGATGCACCTCAAGGGATACATTTAAGATAACCAAGTATGGAGTATTGTGAATTATTTAAGCAAATAGCGCGCTTACCCCGGAAGGTATGAGTGAAACGTAACTCTGCATAATGTAAGATGGTCCGCCACCCAAGAGCGTCGCCGTGTGAGATGACCTTGCGATGTGGGTCAAACGAGGGTCGCGCCTTCTGTTGAAACAAGCGATTCTCTGGGGGACGAGAAAACCTCAGCCAGAATGCGAAGTTCCTTTTGCCATCAGTTTGAAGAAATACGCAGTATTTGAAGGGCATACGCTACTCAAGTCAGTGCTTCTCCTCTTCGAACATTCACTGAATTCCGCACTTGGCCTTCACCTTCTACCAGATGTCAGTTCATTCGAAAGATATGTTAATCTTCCCTTTTGATGCTAACGCGCGAAAAATTGACCGATAACTTGCCGAGTGTTTCAAAGTGCTCTTGATCATTTAGGTAACTGTACTAGGACAAAAAAATTAACTAAAAAAGATTTTATGCTTGTGTTAAATGAAGCATGATCGGAGCTTGTTGATGAGATACGTAACTAAGCCGTCAATCGGTGACTTACTCGAACCTTTATCACGGTAACACAATTAAATAATCTTAGAAGCTTTTCACTTCCCTCCCAATTGAAGAAGGGGGCAATAAAGGAATATATCTGGACTTAAAAGAATCAACCACGTAAAACCAAAATTATCATGTGCTACACTATTTAATGGTGCGAATAATAAATATTTAAAATCGAATCTACCTTTTCTTGAATCTACGTTCGAAGAAATTATGTTAAAACGACAAAAATTAATGTAAGTTCTTCATATCTGTGAAGATTAAATGTCCTTAAATTCCTTAATTTTATAGCTGGGTATAGATATTTATTTTTTAAGATCTAAGCTACAACGAAAAGCAAAAAAAAAAAGAATCAGAATGACGAATCTCTTGGCAAAAATAGCGACAACTTGGTTAGAGTTTACATTTTCCTTGCTTCAAACACTTCGCAGGCATCCATTTAGCACGTGGAAAGAGTCAACCGATCGGTTTGATAAAGAAGGCAGGCTTTTCTGGAAACTCATACTGCAGGGAAAACCCACAAGGAGCGTAAATGTTAATTTGCCTCCGAGAAGCACCAAGGCAAGACAAAGAGTTGTGATTTAATTCACATTCCCTTTTTACGCTACAAACATGATTTTGCGAACAAATGTCGACGTCACCCCATTTTTGAATTTGACATATAGCCTCTGTTAAGTTTCGACAGTCGCTATTTTGATCGGTTGTATTAAATTGTTGAATTAAACAAAAGAAATTATAGCTCGCGTAATTTCGAGGAATGCAACAATGGGAGCCCACACAATAGATGGCGCTGCTTTAAATTTGGAGGGAAACTCGCAGGCGCAGCAGCGGCATCTGATCGATAAGCGAAAGTGGCGCCACAGACAATCGAACGCGTCGTCCGAATCGCTGCTGCATTCACAATCCTCCCCTTTAAAGGGGAACACATAACTCATGATACTTCCACCTCCCGGAAGGTTCATAAGACCAGAAATCGCCTGTTAAACTTCCTTTTTCTTCACGTATTGAGATCACCCCCTTCATGCCAAGCAACAACGTCTGTCTTCCTCTTCCCCTCCATCTTTTCCATTGCATCCTAATTTCAATCACTTTGGTTATAAATCTATACCTCCAACCCAAATCCAATATTTGACTTATCCATTTCCCATGCCTCCGGTTCATTTTTATCGTCGAAGCCCTTTTTTCACAACGTCTCAATAGTTCTTCCATCAATTAAACTTACCTTTTCCATTCTACGACACACCCACCTCTCATAGACATCCAAACTTACATTATTCTCCTTTCCTAGAGTCCACGTTTCACATCCTCTCGAGAGAGGATGTGAAACCTTCTTCAGTTTCCGAGGTTACTAAGGCATCACTCCGCTTCTTGAAAGCTTCCTTAGCAACAGCCATTCCTCTACTAACCCCATTTATGCACCCTCGGTCCCAAGAGAAAACTCAATCGAAGAAGGGGAATCGGTCCCCTTGGTTGGGTTTTTCCATAACATAATAAGATTCGTATTATCAGCTCTGCGTATCAACTTAAGATACAGCGAATGAGAGTCAGGAATTTTGTTTCTTTTTTAAGGGTCGACCGATGAATCCCGAATGAGATTGCGCCCAATCAATGAATGTATTTAAGTCAGCAAGTGCCGATAAGAGCAAGATTTCGCGGGGATCTGGTACCAAAGGTTGTTTAAACCTGAAATTCACCTTAAATATAACGGTCATGACAAGCTATATGGAAAATGTTCCGGTTAAAATTTATAATCTGTAGGTTGGAAGACATTCAGAAGAGAGGGAAATATTTTTATCTTCTTCCTTACGGAGAAAAGGCCATGAAAAAACTCTAACTGGTGTAAATTTTTTCTTCAAGATTGCATCCATACAACGACAAAAGTGTCCGTTCTTATTATCGACAACCGTTATCGATACTCAAAACATTAATTTTATCAAAGTTTTCGCAGAAATCGCGAATTCCAGGAAATAAAATAAACATCGCTTTTCTAAGTTGTCTCGATAAGCTATGGACCAGTGTACTCGCTGAGGTAAACATCCCTTTTTTATCAGGAATCATTAGATAACCAAATTCTATGAAAGATTAACATCTTTTTGATGCTAAAGAAGGGAAGGTACAAGAAAGGAGATTAAAACGAAGCCTTTCGAATAACATGTGTGCTAAGAAGTTCCGAGTGTCAAATCTTTGGAAAGTGCACACTGGCGTTCAACGTTTTCGTAGTTTCGAATAAAAGACGCGAGACTGACAATGCCGACTTCAACATAGAACTGAGGAAACCTCCTCAGGGTACAACTATCGAGGGGGCGGCAACAATAGCCAACAATGCTCCACTTGAGGTCGATAAATAATGGAAAGCACGACTATGACGGTTGCATGGTTTAATTAGACAAAAATATAGTAGTAACAGCAACCGATACCTCATTGTTGCAATTTAAACCCAATACTAAATAAATTCGCAATTATTCGCAAATATGCTATTAAACCCAATACTAAATAAATTCGCAACAACCATCGACAAAGAATGGAGACGAAATGTGGAAGAAGTTAGCAATAACGACGAGTTAAGGCTCCCAGATGAGTGGCTAAGAATCTGAAGCAGGCCCCGAGGGCTACCGAATGAAACTCAGCAAAATAGATTTTGGAGAACGGGTTTTGGCACTTAAAAGGGAATTGTGACTGTTCAAACATTCCCACGCAAGGCATTCCGTCAACTCCCTCGTGACATCGGTCTTCTTCTCTCCATCCCTTTCCTCGGCTCTACGCAAATACTTTTACAAGGGACGAAAACGTCCTCTTGCCCGACGATTTAATACCAGAGGGGAAAAAGGGGCGAGGCTGGAAAAAGGGTTCATTTTGCCCCACACAATGTACGCCAAACGACTCATTTCAAGCGAAGATATATTCTTAATATATTCTACAATAGACGATAAGATTGGAATAACCTCGGAAGGAATGTCAAAAACAGTTTCCATAGAGGGCGTGTATGCATTCCCTTAAGAATCGCCTAAAGTGAAATGGAACAATTTGCATGAAGTTTTCAATCCCTCACCCCCTTCATCCAATGCCTTTATAAATTAAATTAAAAGGATATTAGAATCATAATAATTATCGTTTTTAACTTACGTCTTCGTAGAGATTAAGTTTATGATTTGCCTCTTTCTTTGCGGTCGACGGAATGAACGAATGGGAAAACTGATAATTACAATTTAATGGCACTGATGCAGAACAATTCAATGACTCTATACACATACGAAGATTTCGAAAGAGTGATTAAACGCAAGTAGAAGGGTAGAGAGTAGTATGTGGTCTTTAAAGGTTAGATCTACAAAGGCCAAACGGAGGGGATTGTGTATATATACTGCGTACAGAAATATACTTACATCCATCTAGCTCCACCACCACTACAAATCAGCTTTTCTTTTGTCTTCCTCTCCATTCAGAACCATTCGAAATCTCATCGTACACCACCACAGCCATTTTTCTCCCATCCATCCTGTCTGATCGCCCAAACCAAACACCCCTTTCATACTGAACACGTAGCCTTCCTTTTAGCCCATTTTATTTATTATGCAATCGAAACCAATTCTGTCTCTCCCCTTCTTTGCCACTGATGCTCCTCATATAACTCATTCCATTTACTTACATGCATCTCCAGACGCACCCAACTTATAAGACAAGAAGATATTTATAGGTAATTTCACCTCTTTCGAAAGTTTTTATTTGATAATTAAACTGGTATTCCGTATTTTTCAGGGGTAAAGTAAAACGTGTATATTGCACCTAATCGAAATTTCAAACCTGGAAGTGATTCAGACATCTCAAAATACCAGCCAATACAAGATCGAATTAAACTTGAATTAGACTTCACGCGAACCCACTGAAGGATAATTTTTCGCTACTAATATTTACATTCTATGTATACCCACGTATTCTCATTTTGGCCAGAAAATCTGCTTTCTACTTCATTAAAAAAACACTTTTCCATCTTAACATTGACACCTACGTAATGCGATGACACGGAGTAAAATTCCAGTTAACAAAGAAAATGAATCGGAGAATATATGCCACGTGCTGAACTCAGTTAGCATTTCTTCTTTGAAATATCCGATTCTTATCGGATGCAATTAGCTGCGCTAGCGCATTCGATGCAGAAAAGGTATCCGCACAATTGGCAGCCAATTTGGTTCATCCTTGGCAGAACTGCTATATGTTACAGAACACGAGGAAAGGACTGCGGCAAAAATATCTGCAGATCCTCGACTGATTCAGTCGAAAGAAATACCGCATATGAATATAGGTCGTCCTTTTAATACAAAATTTCAATAGATAAATACCTTAAGTTGAGCTGTATGCGAGAGTTTTATAATTGCGATAACAGTTACAGTTATCACAAACATGTTAATGTCTATTAACAACTAAAATATTTAATATCTGTCTGTCCAGTCTTCAGACTGGTTTGAAACTCATCCCTCCACCACATGCTATGAAAAGCTTTGGAGAGGGGGTTGAGGCGACTAAGCAAAATGAGGAGTGAGGTAGTTAGCCATTGCTTTCCTCTCTGAGACAGAATGCTAAAGCGGAACAAGTCCACGTAAGTGAAGTACAATCACTCTACAAGAAACACTTTGCATAATCGAGCATCACTCATACCTCAGTAGCTTTCACGTTATCACAGCCATGAATAAGACTGAGATGAAAGTTACATTTTTACATACAAGTTACGAAAGAAACATTTTTCTTTATTCTATACATATATTCTATATTATATTCCATTCGTCAGGACATGGTATCAGGACCTATATAATATCAATGCATACAAAAGTATTTTAAGTGGGTCGACGACGAGTACACGAGTGTATACGATGTATAGAATTATTTGAAATCGCTTCCTCCTTAACGACAGTAATTTTAAATAAAATGCACAAATATTGAGGCAATATAAAATGAAAAAATATAAAAATATTAAGGAGGAGAAGNTCGAAAAATTTAGCGCTGAAAGTGAATTTCTCCCTCTGCCCTAACTTCATTTGCCCTCAAGCTTTCGATCTATTCCTGCAATATTCGGGTTCAGCCAATTTATCTGAAATTCTTGGAGTAGTAATAGTGTTAGTAATTTCAAAGGTTTCTCGACTGCTTAGTTACTGTTGATGAAATCAGAAATTCTGTTGCAAATTCCATATGAACTTTAATAAATATCCAGTTTCGTATCCGTGCAGCATTATAATCTCGCCTATCTGATATCTTTACTTTGAATTCTCCACGGCTGTCAACAATACCAGGTTGTTCAATAAGTTTTGTCGCTCGATAAGCAAAACACGATTGAATGGTACAGTGGTCTTGTTCCAGTGATCTTCTAATTTGTGGATTCCATCCCTGAAGGGAGAATCCGGAAGACTTTCGAAATATGCTTCCACGGCTTCTATTACCTCTTCATTCGATGAAACTCGTTTTCAACGCATGAATTTTTTGAGATGTGAGAATAGCCAGAAGTTAGAGGGAGCTAAATCTGGCGAATGGGGTGGATGTTGCAACAATTCGTACTGATTTTCGTGATGGTCTTTTGAGCTTTGTGAGGGTTGTCTGATGAAAAATTATTTTTTTTCTTCTGTAAACGGGGTCTTTTCTCACGAATTTTTATATCCAGCTGGTCCAGAAGGTTACACTAATAATCTGAATTTATTGTTTTACCAATTTGGAGGTAATCCACGAACATAATTCTTTTTGCATCCCAAAAAACTCATGCTAACACCTTTTTGGTCGATTTCTGGACCTTTACACGCATTGGAGCCGAAGTACCGGGTTCACACCACTCTTTATCCTCTTGTTTTGATTCAGGATCATAGTGGTAGACCTAAGTGATGAAACGACGCACAATGTCCTTTTTATTCTTTCTAAAACGCTCCAAAAGTCGCATTCGAATGTAATTTTGCTCCAATGTTAGCGAATGCGGCACCAATTGTGCACACAGATTTCTAAAACCCAAAACTTCAGCCAGAATATTGCTCACACTGCCTAATGAGATGCCTAGGGCTTCTACTAAATCTCTTTCGGTTAATCGACTATAATTCAAAGCCATATACTGTATTTTTGCTACGATATCTTGTGTTGATGCACTTTTTGGCCGTCCACGTGGATCGTCTTCAAGATTTGTACGACTACAGACTCTAGTAAACTCAGCAACCCATCTTTCTACTGTTTTAAATAAATAAATAATAAATAAAAACGTCTTTATTGGGCGAAATTGGGACTAAAGAATCCCATTTTCTATTTAATCTTTGTCAGATTTTAATACAAATATGGATATATAACATTATGAGGTTTTTTAAACTGTAATATATACAGATTTTAAGAACCTCGGCGGAAATAAAAATGAAGGAAGAAAGACAGTGAGCTATCGAAAGATTTAGGTATTATCGTGAATTACGATAAATCGCAAATTTTATACCAGTGTATAAGATACTTGTCCGGCCTTAGAAAATGTTTGAGAAATCCTCTTCCACGCCATTACTGAAAAATTTGAGCTAAAGTAAAACGGAATGACTTGATACACCCCTCTGTCCTCCTGGTGTTGAGTCGTTAACAACAACACAGCATTACGGGGGCCCTGCCAAACTGTTTCTATTCCTAGCAACGAAGTGGTAGTCATACTCCCATAAACTTAATGTATCTTACTAAGAATGGCCGAAATATTTACAGAATCTTCTGAAAAAGAAAGCACTTCAACGCTTAATTTAAGTACGTTGTCCACGTGGTGACTACACGAACGCTAGTGCGGAATTTGTATGAAATTGTTCATTGATTTCAGCCACCATTAATGTCAAATTTGAGATGAAAATTTAATGTCATACTTTTCACAGACTTCACTTCATGCGGTATTACTCTGTATTTTCCTAACGAACACCCACTTATAATTGAAGAAAACCAGGGCCCTTGCATGGAAAAGCCTGGACATCTCTTGTTCACGGATGCAAGGATTCTTTCTTCAAGTGTACAATGCGCAGTTTCGAAACTGATCTCCGTTAATTTCCTGAAAGGAGCGGTCGATGAAATCTGACTCCTCACTCGTAAAATAGCTTGGGCCTGCTACTCATGTTCTCTCGTTAACTATAGTCACCAATTTCCCTTTTTCCGCTAGATTTGGCAAATTTGCAGATCTGCAAATTTTGCAGCATCTCGCGAATTGAACGTTTCCGTTGTAAGGACGTGAAGGCTCCTTCCTCTTACAGCAGCAAAGGGAAAGGTTGATGTAACGTACCGAATAACGGAGTGATTTTGAGTTACAGAAGCAAGAAGCACTTAAAAATTTTACCACAACCTGATTTCAGCCTTATTTCATTACAGCTGAGTGAAAATGCCTAAAAAACTATCGCATTTCATTTCTACGCGCACTCCAAACAACAATTGTAAGGTAATTCTTTTTTTATATGTCTTATTTGTTGGGCTCATTGTTGTAGTCCTCCATTGTTGTGTCCACGAATGTATATGTAAAGATATAAGTCGTCACACCTTGGGTTAATCAGCCTATCTTTTTATTACTGCACGAAAATTTCTTAAAAATACACGGCAGTGAGTCACCGACTGAATGTCATTCCTTTTTGATACTCAAACATTTCGCGCATGCGCAAAGCTAATATTTGTGGGATGGTAAAAGCGGAGTCGAGATTTTATGCCGTGTACATAGATGACTTCGTAGGACCTTAAACGGTTCACCAGTAGCCAAAAATGTGGAGGGATGTTGTCCGAACGAAATAATGCCCCTTTGCAGTAACAGATGTAAATAGCATTGAAGATGACACGGAAGATTTTTAGAGGTGACATTTTATGACTCTCTGCTAATCATAGCACCTGAGTACTTCTTGAAGGGTCTCTAATCGCCATGTATGGAAACGAAAGGCCAATTTTACCTCTGCGATGAGTTGAAATTCGTATGCCTGTCTCGATATTTTTAAATCTCACTATTTGTCGTTACTATGAGAGCAGTATCTTCGAAAAGAATCCCCTCCTTGCCTTTTCTCATTATCTTGACCTTCGATGGAAATTTATTGTGCGAAAATTAACCCAATGTACTGATGGATAAGAAATATACCAGTAGTAAGATGAGAATGAGAAAAAACCGAAATAATCTTCATCTTATGGTGGAAAGATAATCAGGAATGATAACGAAAGTTGTGTCCGAGGAATGTGAAATGAGTGAACTGCCGTCGGAAGTGGTTATTAAATAGAGTTGGAGTTATAAACACAAGAGTCGGCAATGAGTGTATGCAGACTAAAAAAGAGACCATCCTGAAAGGTTTCTTACAAAATTTCTTTTGATATTCACCTTAAACCAACACTCAAATAGGTTTAAGTCGGTTTGGATATGAATGTTTGACGTTGGTTGGAACTCCGCCCGCCAACCGCTCTGGCGGCAGGGCAAGGCCAAGGATGCAGTAGCGCCGATTTTATTCACATTAATTCCAACACTAAATATTTCGGGCAATTAAAAATATTTAAAAAAACCTTCTTAAGTTATCGTTTGAAAGTTATAGAAAGCTACTAGTTATCGCCGTTTTAACAATCGCAAAAATTGAAATGAGAGAAATTCGCTCTTATTTTCGATGAGTGCTAAAACCAAACTTTAAGTTAGTCCAAATCCAGATTCATCTGTGTTAAACATTTATTGTAGAATGGAATGTTAGCAGTACCATACCGTACCGTACCGGCAAGTCCTGTATTTCCCGGCCAATGAGACGCACTTTTTCCCGCGAAATTTTACTCTGAAATCGGCCTGCATCATATGGGCCGGAGGTGAGAATTTTTTCTGACGCAAGGAATAGGCATACAATAGTAATTGAAAACAATGTTTCGCTTTGACTCGCGGGTTTTATCTTCTAATCACCACAGAAGCCTTTCCAGCAATGTTGCGCTTTTCTTTCCTTCTTCCGTAAATGTACGCTATTTTACGAGTATCGTTTCTTTGGTTCACTTATAAGCAGCTTACGTTCCTGTGACTGTAATCTTTGCTTCGTTCACCTGAAAAGCCACAGTTCGTCTTATGAGCCGGGAAATACGGTAAATCCACTAATAGATAACATATCACGAAGTATAAGTAAGAAAAAGTCATTAAAAAAGCGTATAAGATAAAATTAGAAGCATTTTCTGCCCTGAGAATTATGCGGCACACCGCTACGGCATCCGTGAAAACCTATCAAGAACCATGAATCTTCCATGATAAGTAATTCTTGACAAGTGGTATTAATGCTTTTTCAAGGGAATGGCAAATTTGTTGTATGGACTGTTAAATGTATATGCTGTTATAGATGTGATTTATCTGTTGTAGAATAATAAAATTCATTATCATAGTTACTTAAATTGTTGACTTGTAATATTATGTAGTTTTAATATGTAAGATTTTTTAATTGTAAAAACGAATGTTCAACTGTATTATGGAATTGTATTTGTTTGTTTAAAATATCAATTGTAAGCTTTGTAAAATATTTTAGTTAGTGGATATAAGTTAGAACATACTAGCATTTTTGATACTCATTATAATGCAATGCAATGTAATGTAATGTAGTATTGTAATGAAATAAAATTGTAGTAATGAAATGTATGTCACTTGTAGAATGTGAATATTGTAACGTCGCTACCCGACTATTGTCATTCTGCGGCGGAACTGTATATTGATAATAATAGTAATAAAAGTACCAGAGTTCCGTGAAAAAGCGGCTGAGAAGCACATCTCCAACGCATTACAATAAAACAGTTTGCGCTTTCGATTTGCGAGGAACCAGTGACGTCTCCTCGGTGCCAATTTAAATTGCAATACCTTGTCTGCCGACAGCCGATGAGGAAGGGTCAGGAGAAAGCTCTTCAAGGGACTGTGGGCAGCGGACAATACGGGCTATTCTAAAAAAAAACTCCAAGAGTGGGGACGGGAGTAGTTGTAAACAAGGATTGTCCGAGGGAGGGACAAGGGTTGTAGGTAAGGCCCTAAAAACATGGGATTGCCGCAGACACGACCTGCTCTCGGATTTCTCTCGAAAAACAGAAATACTCTCTCGCTTCTGAAAAGGGAATGAGCTGTTGGTGAGTCGCTTGCCGAAAGCCTCAAACGGAGGGCCCGAATTTATTCGAAATAAATTGCGCAATTTCCAAAGAATCCATGACAAACCGTGGAATCTTAGCAGACGAAATAAAGTCTAAACTCTTAACGATTGAATGAAGTGAAGTTGAAGAATATATATTCATGCTCATGCTTTTTTATGATTAAATAAATAAAACCTTACAATTTATAAACTGGAAAAGATAGTGTATACTGAATATAATTTTTATTTATATGCTCAAGTAGTTGTTGAAGGTCGAGCAAACAAATATATCGCAATTCGAGTTAATATCTTAATAATAATAATAGTTGACTGTATGTCTATAGCTTGAAATAAAAACAATAATAACACAAAACGATAAAATTAACCAAAAAAGTCGAATAGTTCCCGAATAGGTCGAATAGTTAAGAGTATTAATAACCTCTTTGGTGAAGTACACCCGCGATAGGTGAATGTTTCCTGTCCTGTGAATAAGAAGTGAAATTCCTAATAATAATAAGAAAACAACTTTACTCTAGAGCGAAACTGAGACTACTACTAAAAAAAGTAGTAGTTAGCCTCTTTTTACATCCAACCCTATTGTTCATTTGTAGATTGTCTTGCGAGCAATTGTTAGCGAACAATTATAACGGCGATGAATTCTCAGAGAGCAGTTGTTGGGAAATTTTAAGGATTGTTTAAGGCACGAAACTGTTCAGCCATAACAGCTAATGAGCTAAATTGATCTTTTTTCAGCATGAATATAAATTCTAGATATACCTCGAAATGCAACGATCGATTTTAAACAAGATATTTTTATTTCCGTAAGCGATTTTTAAGTAGCTCCTAATTTTTTGGTACGCTTATGTTGATTTGAGTTCAACGAAATGTTTCATGAAGTATTTAAATTAAAGCCGTACGTGGTCAATGGAAAAAGCCAAGGTTCAGATGCAATTAAGAAAGAAATTTAATCGTAAAAACTTAAAAAGTGTAGCTGACCTGCTCTTAATGACTGCCATGATTGACGTAATTACAACATCTTGCTCGACATTAAGGAATTGACGTAATAGTTTATAAGTGCATATAAGTCACAAGAAAAATTCGTCATTTTTATAAGCTATTGTATATGCGAAAAGAAACCAAATCTTACACGGAAAAGCTGTTTCTTTCTAGAATGATGAGCTGCATTACATCTTATGACTGCAATTGTTAAGCGTTTAAATTTAGTTACGATGAACCTCTAAGAGTTCCTGTGGCCATTTATTTATGAATGTAATCTTTTTATTTATATTATGCAACGTATAACAACTGTAAACGTTATTTTTCGGTATTCTTACGAACGCTAGATCGCCACGCTCGATTCCAAATAAACAGTATGACAAATACTTTCTTTAAATTATCATTTCCTGCAGAAAACCGCGTGAGACACAAATATAGTTTCAAGTTTATTTCTGCTGTACTTTGCGAAATATTAATAGTTTTATCGCAGGCGCCAACTCAAGAGGCAAATATAGGTTGAGTTTCAGAATATCTTAACCAAAATGAATCCTAAACTAAACCAATTTAAAGTATGCGGATTAAGAAGTAATATTTTGAACTTTATTACTCCATAATGCCGGGAAATGTTAAATAAAACATAAATTAGATTCCGCAAATACAACAACATGCCGAAAAACAAAATATTCTCTTTGGCTGTACTTGAATATTTTATTTCGCTCTCTAACATTGGTTCTCAAGTCATTCAAACCTTACGTCAGAGCATGGAAAGGAAAGAATTTCGCTGATTAACTTCATATGTTCAGCCTATAAACTAGAATAGCTTATCTCTCCACTGGCTATCTTCCAGAAGAGGTTCTCTCAATGTTAATCCACTTATCTCCGTTAAGGGATGAACCATGCGAAATCCGTGGCCTCGCTCAGCAAAATGAAAGCTGAAATTAAACCTACCCTTAACAGGTTTAACGTGCGCTTGGCTAAACACGCTAAACATCTAATCTGCATTAAGATGCAAAATGGCGCCATAATCCCATTACGACACCGATGAAGAGAAAGGGTAGAATAAGCGGATAAAGTTAGCCTTAGCAACGCGTTGTTATTTATGCATTTTCTGACGAAATTTCTTCCAAAATGGACAACGGATCCCTGTGAAGGAATTAACGCATAAAATGACGTAATTTGGGGCGGAAGAGAAATTTAAGTGATACGTCTTACATTTAGCTCCCTACAAATACTCTTTGAGAAAACTATTGTGGATATCGACATTGGATTTTTTTAAAAGATAAAAAATGGTAAAAATATAGAATTAAATAGAGGGAGGTATGTTTGTTTGGGACTTTAAAATAAAGATATAATTCACAGTAGGAAATGTGCATCGACTGCAGGAAGACCATTCATACGTAACAATTTCGACGTTCTCTTTGGAATATGCACCCTTTGAAATTCGATTTTTATCAAAATTATTCTCCATACTTCCATTTTTCCATCCTTTCAAACCTACCTGTTCATAATTGCATTTATTGCCTTTCCTACATTTACAAACATTCTCTCCAGCATGCACGTTTATCATTCATGCTTGCGAGGGAAGAACGGCGTTATCTGCCTCATTAAATCACTCAGCTACTCCACACTTCCTTGTGTACTTTTCTGCACAGACATATACTGCTTTTCCTGATTTCCTTTCATTCTTTAAGGCATTTCCTCTGCATCTCCACACTGTACAACTTTTTTCTCCGTCTTCCACTCCCTTTTGAACCACTCAGGGTCTATTGATAGGAATTGTTATATTAGTCATTAATATCCATCCTTCCCATATTTCCAAACCAACGAAAAACAAGCCGTTCCTACTGTCACTTTTCTTTTGGTGTACTTCTATTCATCGTCCAGTCATTTGTTTGTTTGCTATTCGTCACCCAGACTTTGTCTCTTCTGTTTTTCCTCAAACATACTCAGACAGGGTTTCAGATTGTTGAAGCAACAATCGAATCGCCGTCTTAATTGTTTACTTCTGGGTTTACATTTCACCAATCTTGACTTCGGTTGTTGTTAGGTGACGCCGCGCTAACTTTTACAACAACTTTACCATTAGTTTCAAATAGAAGCGAAATAATGTTGATTTTTACCTCTCATACTTAATTAACTTCTAATTCTAATTTACCTTGATGAGGCATCTTTTTCACTTAAGTAAGACGTACATCTGAACAGCTACGATATTTTAGCTTGAGGCGTTTGTACCGTTTTCCGACGCTGAAACGCTCGGTACAGCGTCCTGGGCCGGTCCCATTCACCCCCTCCACCCATCATACGATACATCCCAACCGCATTCGTTTTTCATACTTCTTCCAGAATAAAAACTCCAGCTTTTCTTGCTAAAACCAGTTGGGTGCTTGAACGCTTCCATAGACAGCTATATTGGTTTGACAATATTTGGTGTTTAGACACAGGCTATCTATTAGCTATTGTCTACTAACTACTAGCTACTATCTCTACGAACTACTATCACCACTCTTCACTTCTTTTTCTAGTCATCTTCCCACTCCTATAAATCCCTAGGGCCCTGGGCGCTGGTAACTCAAG
The DNA here is from genome assembly GCA_000376725.2 of Ladona fulva. Classification (NCBI taxonomy): domain Eukaryota; kingdom Metazoa; phylum Arthropoda; class Insecta; order Odonata; family Libellulidae; genus Ladona; species Ladona fulva. Next base: position 71,265 of record KZ309110.1, on the reverse strand, counting down.
CCTTTCATCCATTATTAGCTCAACGAAATTGATTAAATGAAACCCTAAAAGGGTCTTAACCTGATTCCACTCTCCAACGCTGTGAATTAAGGCCCTCCCCTAATTAGGGTGGCGATGGAACAAAACAACAGGTGTGGGCAATAGAAACAATATCAGGATAACAGTGACACCCTATACGAGTACATCGAAGTTGGCGAAAGAAGTCTTAAAAATGGCTATCCCTGAAGGAACGGTTAACAGAATCTCATAATAAAATCTATCAAAACGGTCGCGACTTTGTGGTAGTTCTCCATACTAAAGAATAATGAAAATCAGACTTTTAAAGATCTTAAAGGTGAAATTCTTTATCAGAATAATCAAGATGAAATTTTACGGGAAAATCAGATTTTTTAAAGTTTTCCCTTTTTTTCTAGAATGTCAAAAATAACATTAAATATAATTATGCAATAATTCAATTGTGCAACAAAACTTACTTGTACACGCGCAAGAACCGCTCAATTAGTGTCTTCGATATAAAATGAAATTCATGCTTTAAAATCGTTATTTTATCATCTTCGTAACATTGATCCTTTTAATTTTAAGTATAGATTATCCTATACCAAATGAATAGGATAACCTTGAATGACTTGAATTTTAATCTTACGACAATATTCAATGTGACGAAATGTGATGAATCATTGGTTTACATAAATATAAACGTGAATATGAGTTTTAATTTTAACAATTTTTACGTCAAACCAGATGGTGAAATAAGTACATTCGGGATAATTTTATTTTCTATTGGTAATTTTTCCAAACTGTGGAATGAACGGATATTTTTTTATATTTCTGTGCTTCGAAGTAAAAAATATTTGTCGTAAATAGACTGAGTGATAGCAATCGCCCGGAAGGAGAGTGGGGGAGAGCGGAAATTGTGGGTTTGTGGTAATTCTGAGATCATCAGCGTTGCTATCTGGAATACTTCAACTGGTTCTAAGTTGGCCAACAGTTAAAAGAGCTTCAAAATATGAGAATAAGAAGCTTCTAAAAGAATGCACTTTGTACAGGAATCATACTTTTATTTTTTCATGAAGTTATTAGGAATAATAATAACGAAACAACATTATTAATAACAATTAGAACAACAGAATCGTAAACGATTTTTCCGCACTATGATTATTTCTTAGGTCAAATCATATTTATTTCATTAATAACACACATTTGGGAATTCAGAAAAACATTTCGAATCAACCCTACCTAAACCATGGAATTCTCAGTTTTTAATTAATGATGGGTCGGTACCAAAATGTTAACAAATTCCGATTCCATGTCTTGTAATGATCAAAATCGTTATGATCTTTGTTTAGGGAGACAAATACTTAATCAACAAAGTACTACTATTACTATTATTATTACTGTGTCTGTTGTTGTTATTACTATTTTTGTTATTGTTGTTGGTGCTGTTGTTTGCATTGTTGTTGTAGTTATTACTATCATGATTATTATTTACTCTCACGGCAAGTTTATGCCAAAATCTCTCTCTTCCAACTAACATCTAGAGATAATACTTGGCAATAATATTATGCTAATAACAATTGACAATTAGCTTAAATCTAAAAAAATCAAAACATCTCAACAAAATGTGGTATACAAATTGTAAATACAGACAGGGAGACAAATTGATAACTACAATTATTAACATGAGTTTATTTATGAACAAAAAATTATCAAAATAATTAATAAAAATGTTATAAAATAGAAAAGAATATCTCTTTTATCCAAAAATAGCTCGTTTATATTTTACTTCGAGACTTTTTCATAAGCTTGATTGCGGGAACTATTAGAACGTTGCTCCAATTAGCATCGCCCTTTCCTAAGTCAAGAAGCAATTGCGAGCGAAACTGTTTCCAGAAGGATAGAATGTTAATGGACAACACTTCCTGAGCGAAGGCTGGAAAATATCTCTTTGAGTGGCCATCGCAAGGGATTCGCATCACCTTGAAACGAGAATCTGGAGAACGTCAGGTGGATAGGAATGGGTGGATGGTGGCCAACAGGGCTTAGATGATCCCTTCGAGAGGAAAACAACTGAGTGGCTAATTGCGCCAATAGACGATGAGCAGACGGAGGAGAATGGAGGTTGTGCAGTGGCAATTTGGACAGTCGCCCGCACCTCCAAAACTGAATCGCAGCTCGTCCCAGTCTGCGATGCGATCTTCAGCATGCATGTGCCTTTAATCTTCTTCTAATAAACTCGGAAACGGAAATTACAGGTGAATTCACCACCAGTTCAGAGCCAGTTCGGAACTGTTGCGTTTTTAGCGTTCGCGGAAACGAGGAACATCATCCTGCGCATACGCCGCAGTTCCAGATGGTTATGAACTGTCTCCGTTAATACACCCAATTTTAAACTTCAGCTACCTCTTTTATACATGAAAATATTAGAATGTAAAGAATGGATCGAAGCGCGATGACATTCTTTCAGTGGCTTACGTGAGGAATGTTCTAAAGGGAGAGGAAGACCGAGAAAAAGCCAACCTATCACCTGCTATAAATAATAATAGTAATAATAATAATAAGTCTTATTTATGAATGAGATACAGACGAAATATGCTTATAATAATAATAATAAAACGTCTTTATTAGGGATTATGCATGTACGAAAGGTAATACGGATGTCAGCGAAATGAAAAATGTATGTAAGGATAGAAAAAATATGTACTTGTAAATGACGAGGCGAATATTGTGTGTATCTAAAAGGAATTGCGAGGATGATGCATGCCATTAAAAGGGATACAATTGGCTCCTTTGAGAATCCGATTCATTCATATATTTTCATACAATTTCTATATCGAACTATCTTAGCATCAGCGACACCTATCTTAAGAGCGACCTCCACTACTTCCATTCGGGGCCTCAATGAATTCATCCTACTCTCCAGGATGAAGGCCTTTGCTTTCTTTTATTAATGGTTTCTTGGCCAGGAAGAGGAAAACCGATTATGCAAATGTTCAACATTATCGATATAATAATTTTGTTGAAAGCTCTGATAGAGAATGCGTTTCCTCTCATTCTAGGCGCATTATTAAATATATTCCTTGCTCATGCTAGCATGTTACTTTTACATGGTCTTTGGTAACACTCGCATGAGTCAAGAAATCGCTCCCGTAAGCAACACGTTAGGTTCATCTGCGTATATGTATCTACGGATGACCCTGCAAGTCGCCTTTCGGTGGGTGATAGGGGAAAAAAGCTTCAATTTCATAGCCTGAAGATTTTTTGTTTTTTTGCAAAACTAATAACTTGTAAGTTGAAGGGAATTGTCTTACGAAGCCAAGAATACTTACCATTTATTACGTATACAACCAAGAAAGGAAATTATAGAAAAAATTTTATTCTTACCATCAATGATAGACTTCGGGTCAGGGAAATTTCTTCAATTTTCATCACTTTCTACCGCCGTCGTTGTGGCGACAAATGCCACACATTAGGCTACAAAATTTTGAAATTACATTTCACCCTTAGGTTGTAAGGAGGTTTAGAGAAAAATTGAATGTCAAAAAATAGCCAATTTCTTCGTATCACTGAACCTTCTCTTGACTGAACGGGTAGTTCTTAGTGAGCATAATTGAGGTGATGTTAAAGATGTTTGTTTCTCTTTCTCATGAATATAGTTACCTCGAAAAAATCTTAGTTATATTTCAACATTGATGATCAACAAGCGGTTCCCTCGTAAATTTTATTTCCGACGCACGAAATCTTTCGAAATGGAAACTCGGTCCATCGAAGGTAAACGCTCGTTTGTCAAATGCGTAGAATGAAAAGGAAGAAATACTTAAAAATGATGAATAATAGAATCTGAAATTGGTAGCGATAAGCATCATCATCGGAGGCTCGAAAACTCGTTTGAATATAAGGAAGGCATTTAGGTACTAAAAATGTTTGGTATACTTCCTCTATTAGGAAATTACGTGAATATTGTGTTTATGCGAGAAGGAATTTAAGTTGGTAATCCGTTTCTTGAGAGTAAAAAGGACATTTAAACCCCACTTCCACGCTGTTTACGAAAAGGGGGGGGGGGCTTCCCCCGAATACGCTGGAATTCACGAGGCCCAATCGCCCCCCCCCTTTTTGGACGCAAAATAAGGCGATTCTAAAAGTGACTTTGGATAGGCCGCAGAAGGGGATCTTCTCATTTCTATTAATAGAGGGCACGAATTCCAGTCGAGCGGAAGATGCTTCGACCCTTTGCCATATTCTCCGCCGTAAACACAATTCTTTGGAAATGACTCCGATCATTAGAACGTCCATTTGCAATTGGAAACCTTCGGTTACATCAGAGGAATGAAATCCCTGCAAAATCAAGGAAATGAATACGGCCATAATCACATACAAAGAGCATACTAGTTCCTGGAACGTACCGAGCAGGGCCGGCTTCAGGCAGTAACCGCGACAACTTAAGGGTGTACAAACTAATGGGCGAAACTACGTATTTAATGTAATGTTTGGTCAGTGGAGTAAACGACGCCTAGAGCCATAAAAATGAAGGAAGTAAATTTTTTCCCTAGCAACAGTAAGAGCAACAATGGCAATTGTAGGTCTACATAATTTGTTTATAGAATATATTACATTACCTAAGCCCCTTTATAATGAAAGAATATTTATCCAAAATTCATTGTAATTTATAGAAATATTAGGTATTGTAATTCAAAACTTGATCATTAATTGCCTTAGTGAAGTGACTGAGGTTTCTATTGGATGAATATTTGTGTATTTAATGAAAAAATCCGAATTTTTGCTCCTAGTGGGGGCCTCTATCTGATCTTTGCGCCTAGGGCCTCTGATAACTTAAATATGCCCCCGATGAAAGCAACTGGCTGAGAAACAATACCAAAGAATAAAATACAATTTTAAAATGTCTCGCCATGTATTTTATAGTTGTTATTGTTATATTCTAACATTTAGAAGCGAGTATGGTGAAAAAGAAACTGCTAGAATTTTTTGATCTCCTGTCGTAAGGATACATCAGATGTTGAAATATATCTAGACGAATTAAAAATGTTATATTCATGAAGGTACTGTGAGAGCAGGAGCATTCATCCAGCTATGAAAGATGAGATTAGAGATTATATCCGAAAAGCTGAAATGTTTCGTGTCATATTAAGATGTTAGCAAAAGAGTTACTTGATAAATATAATTCAGTAAAATTGGTACGTTTAGCCGCACATCACTCTTGCCCCCTTCTCATCATTTTATTCGTCCGCTAGTTCACACGTCCGCCCCATTTTCGATAAAATCCCTCGTGTGGTTATGGAAAATGTTCACATTCATATAAATTAATACAATAAATGGCTCATAAATGAAAACGCTTCTGGCACACTCCCTCCCAAGTACTTTCTATCCTTTTACTATCCAATTCGGGGCAATTCCCTCGCCATGGTTTCTTTAGGCATCGGGGAAAGGGGTCAGGGAAATTCCTGCAACGAGTGTGAGAGATGCTGCCGTGAAAAGATGAATCGGAGAGCCTCCATTGTTACCTCTTGCGCTGTGATACTTCTCAGCACGAAAAGTGAATTTCCCGTGCAACGCTCTCGTCTCTTTTTTCCTTATTAATTTCGCTACCAGCTGTCGCTAGTGCAGTTGAAAGATATGTCAACAGCTACTTTGAGGTTGCTTCTGATACAATTACAGGGATATTTGTTCCCAATCTGTATCTATATCAACTTCATTTCTTTACCAACGTTTATTATGCCCACTTAGTATGTAAAACCTAAACTTTCGCTCCGAATATACACATTTCTTTCGGCATTCATCGCCCATTCATTTGTTTGATTGCTATTCATCACCCAGACTGTGTCTTTCCTGTTTTCTTGATTGTTGGACTCCCGGAAGCAACAATTGACTCGCTGTCTTAATTGTTTACTTCTGGGTTTACAATTCAACAAACTCGGCTTCAATTGTTGTTGGATGACGCCGTGCTAAATTTAACAATAACTTTGTAATTATTTTCAAATAGAGTCGAAACAATGTTGATTTGAACTTGATTAACTTCTAATTCTAATTTACTTTGATGAAGCATCTCTTTTTATTAAAGTAGGTAAGACGGACACCAACAATTTCGATACTTAAGTTGGAGACGATGAGAGATGATGAATGTCGTATTGTTGTTTGTTCATTGTTTGTTATTGAAAGTACAATTTGTATTTAATATTACGAAATTAATGATTTTTAACCCTTTAATTATAATTATCAGAAAAATCACATACATAGGTTATATAAAATTAACCTTTATATATTTTAATCTTTATTTATTTGCAAAAGTTTTATGCATTTAAACTTTATACAGTGCAAAAGTGAATATGTATAGGTTAAATGGTCAAGAACTGCATTTGCCTCCGAAATTTCTAACGAAAGTTACTGATAAGGGTCAAATAAAGGATTATTTGCATTGCATTAGTCATTAAAGATATTTAGGAAGTAATTTAGTTAGTCAGAAATCAAAGAGTTCAATTTTCGTTATATTTTGGAAACCGCGACAAAAATAGAAGAATCTACTGCGCAACCGACCCCGGCGAATGGGGCCGAAGACCGCTCTTCTGTTGGCGCTGAATCGATGCCAAATGCAGTAAAGATTATTTATCACATTCTTGCGTGTTTTTGCCTTCCATTAAGTTTTAATTCTTCTTAAGGAACAAAAGCTTTGATATGAACGCTGCGATAAAGGGATAGTAAAGGAGGGATTCTCAACCAACGGTACTCTTACCACTTATGGTACTTGGGAAAAATGTGGTATGTGAACAACCAGGGCCGGCTTCATACGGTAAACAAGGCAACCTGCTCAGGGCGCAGTAATCAGCGGGACTTCTATGTTTAAACATCGGGATAAATTATAAACAGCAATAAGAATTACAAAATTGGCAACTTTGATTGTTTTATTCACAATGATTATTATTATTATTATAAAACACTTTATTCGGCGAGGTTAACAATGATGGTAGTAACAATAGCGAACGATGGTGTTTTTTAAACCCCAATTGTAACGGTAGGAGTCAATAATTAAGGCAGCTTCTATTCGTGTTAACATCGCCTCAGGGCATCCGTACGTCTTTAGTCAGTGCTATTTTTGATTAAAATATTATAACAAAAAGATGTAGAAACGTAATAAGAACCAAAATTTTGGAAACATACTAAGTAAATAAAGTGAGGAATATTAGAAAGTTGCGTCTGAGAATTAATTTTCATTATTTCTTCCGTGGTAAGCGTCTTTACAATATTTGAGAACTCCTGATCTTTTGGAATGTGGAAGAAGAATATGCACACGTATCCAAAAAAAGGCACTGTAAATAATTATACTGATACTGACGACTGATAAAGATCGATGCAAAGAAAGGATTAAGTTGAAGTCTTAATGGGTCAATATCCGAGAAGAATGCTCATCAAAGTTTTCGCAATTCCAGAGAACTGATACTGGTTTCATTGTTAAGAAATAGGAATGTTAAAATTCCCTTCCGATAAATCATGCATATCAGTTTCCTGCGAGAATTACTTCTGATTAAGTATTTCAAAAGAAAAAAGATTTCAAGTGATAAAAATTAAGTTATCTTAGTTTCCAGCGGAAGTTTTTGAGTCGACTGGTTAGCAATTCATTCAAAAGACCTGGTGAAGAAGATTGGCGGAACGTTCTTAGTTACTTCTCATTGTCGAGCGCGTCAATTTGACTTGTTTTTATTATTGGATACCAGCAACAAAAACAAAAAACAACAAAAATAAATAACAATAATTATAATAATAACCATAATAGGCCATTATAATTGTTAAATGTTCAGTTATTACTCAATAATTGGGCGACTGCATAATTTTATGCTAGAATAATTATTCTTTTTGTATTATTAACTTAATCATATGCTTTCATAATAATTAAATTTGTTTCTTGATCATTTTAATTGCTACAAAATAACTTTCCCAATCCTCGATGTTTGAAATTGCCGTTCATTATGCTGGGAAATTCTAAATCTTCCTGCGGAAGTTGCCAACTTGTTTTCAGGACATAAGGTGAGGAATTAAATGCAATTGTGGGCAAACTCCTCCAAAATTTCTCTACAAAAAACACGATCGCCGACACGGATCGTGGCGATATTGAGAGGAAATCTGCTTCCGAAGACGTTTCCTCTCTCAAGGCCGGTCCTTCGAACCGAAGCCGATGAAGAATAAAAATGAAGCGGGACTATTTATAAACCGCCCCAGATTCGGCCAACGAACAACGGAGCAGTGGTAAATACACGGATTTGTATTCTTTTTTCGCCACTTACTCAGTTTCCTACTCTCCGTATAAACTGCGAACGCTGTTTCAATGGATTATTTTAAAAGTGAGATTGTTAAATACACATTAGAAAGAAGGGGGAACGAATGAAAGCCATCATAAATATATTAGCCGCACAAAAGTCCAACGAATATCACTGCAGGATTCCTGATGCAATTCATGTTGCTTTTTCATATCGCAGTAAGCATAATGATTAGTCATATATGAGAAATCATATTGAGCTTTCGTGAGAATTTTACGATACTTAATCGTTTATTGGAAATGTTTATTTTCAAAATGCAACCATTGACGATTGTCACACACAATTGGTTTTCCTTGTTTTGTAGACTCGCAGACTAATTTCGAATCAACCTATGAATAAGTAACATCATCTACGAATTTACAACTTCTTTATTTATAATTTGTCATTTTCACAATAACACAAATTGATTTTATATTTGTGTTATTGTGAAGATGGAATTCCACCAAATATCGCTTACCAAGATTATTTTTTTTTTTTAATTTGTCATTTATTTAGATCGAATTTAATAATTTATTTAGCACGGAGACTCATATACTGATTGAAAGTATATTGAATCGATTTTAATAATCGGTATTGGCTATTACGAGGAAGATAAATAAAACATGCAACATTTTACGAAAACTTTATATTTTAGCAAAGATCTTTTAGAAGATCTCGCATCGAAAACTACAATGGATTGCAAGAATAAAGATCCCTATTCTTGTTGGGTATGCCTAAGTTTAGCGACTTAGCTTAGTGAGGCTTAATCAATATCGAAAAATAGGGGTTTGGGACTCAATCGTTGACTAGTAGTTGTCAAGGGATACCAAGTAATCTATGAATGGGGTTGTATGTAATTATTTTTTCTTGTGTTACTTGCCTTGACGACCATCATTTCTAGTTAAATTTTTAAAAGCAAAAATGTTTAAAAACGAAACGATAATGGAACTCAGCCATTCAGCCACTCAGCCTCAGCCAAAACAAATGAAATGTGCATGTCATTTGGAAGATAGTGATATCGGAGAAATTAGTATGTGATAATGGTCATTTATTCAACAGATATGTTACGTCGATTTGAGGACGTGGAAAGAAAAGATGCGAAGTGGTAAGAGATGAGAACTATTGGTTGCTGTCCCAAAAGGAGGAGAAGTTGGTTGAATGAATTGGGTGAATGAATGGAGGAGCCTTGAGAAAGGAAATGAAACGTATGAAAGATTACTTAATGAGTCTGAAGAAAGAAGTGTGCAGGTGAAAGATGGAGGGTTATTGTGAAATGGCGAGGCCGTTAGCTTACTTACTACTTCGGATGGGAAATGCAGATATTTTGTACATGCGAATGTACCACGGCTAACCATATTAACATTGTTGAGTATCATAAGTGTTTCAAAGAAAGTAAAGAGGATTGAGGATTCCGCAATACCCTGTCGAACACATATTTCAATATTTGAACGTTATCATCTCAGAGTAAAAGAAGACAAATATTAAAGGCTGCGACTTAATTTTGGAATAATATAATATTCACGCATACACCAGATATGGCCCTGCTACCATGTCCTGATGAATAGAATATTTTTCATGTATTTTGGTACTCCATGGAGAAAAATTCATTTTTTATTTGCTTTTTTATCCGTCTTGTTCTTAGGTGAGATGATATAAAAGCTACTGAGGTATTAGTGATGCTGAATAATGACAATGATTAAGGTCTCTCCTTTTAGAATGTTACGGAAAGTGTTACTCGAAGAGTCATAATGATTCACTTATGAGGACTTGTTCCGCTTTAGCATTCTGTCTCAGTGAAGAAAGCAATATTCTCAGCGAGGGTGGCAAACTACCTCACTCCTCATTTTGCCGAGTCGCCTCAGCCCTCTCTCCAAAGCTTCTCGTTGCTTTTGGTGGAAGGATGAGGTTTCAATCAGCCTCAGAATGAAGCGTGTACGGACAGACACCAGATATATGCATAACATATTTGTCTCCCTAAAGAATTCTTCCATTCTATTCAAATCTTTTAAAAATTCGAATGAAAGTGGAACTAATTCCGGAATTTCAGGCGTCAGTAACGAATTGTGAAAGAAATCCTTTTCCATCGTCTGCCCCATTTCGCTGAAAATTCTATGAATAGCGATAAGTTGATGGAGGGAAGCTAGAACAGGTGGACCCGCTCTTCGTTGGGCTGCATGAATGAGGTTAAAAGAAGAATAGCAGGAGCTGAGGAAGCTCTCATGAAGCGAAAGGCATAGATGAGGAAGGTCTTGGAGTCCGGGGAAAATGGTGAAAACTGGAGAGTTTTGCTACAAAGATGCGACCCTAAGGAAGAAGTAATGGAAATGGTTGGTGAAGAAAGGGTTTTGAGTGAAGAAATAAAATGGAGGAAGAGGAAATTGTTGGGTCAGCTGTTGAGATGGTTGCCAAAGAAAGTAATTCCGTGAGAGAGCAGGGCAAGCTTCAGACTGAGCGGCCCTGAGGCGGGACGCCGCCCGCAAATCTTGCACACCGTGATTGTCAGAGTTTTCTGTAACACTGAAACTTATTTAAATACTATTATAGACTATAATTGAATACTTCTCGATTGTTAATTTTGACCTGTTTATAAATTATTAATATCATAACTACAAAATGCATTAATAGCTGTTACTTCCCAAAGCGCGTTTCGCCGTGCAAGAAGACATCGTCAGGGGCAAAAGAAGAAAGATAAGCAGCCAAAAAGCTTGTTGAAAAGCGGGTAAAACAACCCAGTAACGAAATAAAGTATTCTGTAACAATAAAGTAAAAAAGTAAAGTATAAAGAAAGCATCTGCATAAATTATGAGTTTTTGTCAAAATCAAGGTCTTAGCTTTTTATTTTTACGTTGCCTAATCAAATTTTTAATCATAATTTATGAAAAGTGACTCACAGAAAGCACTAAATTTTGTAGGGTGAAACCGAATTCCAAATTTATAGGGAACATCGCTTTATTAATTTCTATGACGGAAACATTGGAAAATACTGTTTTACTCTTCCAATAAGTATAATGATGATAATGAACTCAATGATTTAACATTAACAAAGTTTATTACTCATAATGAACTTTTCAATTTCCGTTATTATCTGTTCCGTTATCATCTTATTTAGTATATTTTTTTATATTTTGATGCTGACTTGTTTTCTTACTTAATCGTTTGCATTTCTATGTTCATTTTCTGATTAATTTCCATGAAAATGTATTTTTATTTTTCGTCTACGAAATAATGTATCTGTAGCATTTTCTTTGCTTTTCCGATGTGATTTTTACCTGCCTTTTCCTTAAAACTTACTTGTTTAACTACCGCTAGGTTTCGCAGGCTTTTTGCACCATTACTTCTTGTGGATGTCTTCCTGCTGTGGTGTAATTTGTCTTAAGTGCAAACTGGCTCTTTTAAACCCACAAAATAGTCTCTTTCTGTGTTCTTTTTTCAAACTATCTCTTTTAAATTCATATGACGAAGGGATAGATATACGAAGAGACCTGATCGTCACTCTCGCCCTAAGAAGGTCGCATCCTTATCATAAGCATCGAGTTCATTTTGGTTACTTGATCATTTTCCGAATGTATCCCCATAAGTAATAAGTAATAAGCGGTGAGATATAAACTGTTGAAAGAAAGAAAGAATATGTATTCGTAATCAGCAGCTGCTTTATTGACACGATAGAATCATTAATACTCCCAAAGCACCAGATGCCGGTGCAATGTGCAAACCGCAGGAGTGCTCCAATGGGGAGGATGATGGATGCAGACAAGTTGTTTGCATCTGCCCTTTAGTAAAAGAGGCCGAATCCTTGGAAACGCTGGCGATTTTTCCCGAAGAAGAAGAAGAGAGGCCCCCCCTGAAGAACCAATTTTCCACTTCCCACGAATCTGTAGAAAAGGCCTTGCGAATTCCTCGCAAAACACCTTCGCATCCTCACCGAAAAGGGTTCGCATTGACCAGTCAAAGGGTTTCAGAGGCCTTTGTCGTCGTGTTTTCCTTCCTCGGTCGCATCTGCCCTCAGTCCACTTCTTCCGTACACTTTCCCACGCCTCCTTCAAGTGTGCTTCCTCCGTGCAATATCCGCGCCGTGTTTCCTGGGCGTGAACGCAGTTCAGATCGACTTCGGATTCAGAGCCGCCTTGTGGTAATAATCATTTTTCTTTTCATTTTGACTATTTCGACTTACATCGTAACAATTTTGGCGTTAATTATCGCTTCTTGGGGCTAAATTTGTTCACGAGATCAAGAAAAGTAGCCAAAAATGAAGATAGCAAATTTGCTTCATTGTTGGATCGTTTTCTGCGGTTACATAATTTACCTTGGTGTCGATTGTAACGTATAGCCATTTAAGTCGCAACAATCATTCGTTATTCTTCATAAGACAAGAATTCCTCAGTTTATTTTCGAAAACCGAGCCTCCCAATAAAAAAAAATGTTTCATACCTAACATTTGGACAGCTATTTCATCTAGTGCTTGTTCTCTGTTCAGTATTTTCGAACACCTGATTTTTAAATAGGTTAAGTTTAATTTACTTATATTGTTTATTGTTACTCTTCTTTGATCTGTATGCATTGTTTTGTTGTACCTATTAATAGTTGCGATACGTTGCGAATACACGACGCTGTTCAAAGTTTGTGTAAGATTAATACTGTAATTAAGTTATGAAAAATTATACCTTCGTCGAGCGTGTTTCAGCAGTCTGAACTGACTTGCCATTTACAGTGACATCTGCGCATTAAACCTGAAAACCGCCATTGCTGTGCGGCACGGGAAGCAAAGACTTAAGCAATTCTTGTTTGTCTCTGAAGTAATTATCTTTTATACCAATTATTTGCTTAAAACTCTTGCTTTTAATGATTTCTCGTACAGTTTGTGCCAATCGGTTTTCAAAGGATTAAGAGTAATCATTTAACACGCAATAGGATAAGTAGAAAAGTTTCTTAATATATAAAAACAAAGTTATTGAACTTGCTAGGGTTATACAATATAACACCAACTATAATGCTCATCATAACTCTTTTATTTACATGTATAATAATACTTTCAATTTAATAATAATTCAAATGTTGCGATTCATATTTTTATCGCGTTTATGCTAATTATAGAACTTTAAAACAAGCGACGGAATAACTCAATGTAAACGGCTCACTAAGAAAATTGGGGAAATGTTGAGAATGTGGTGATGAATGAATACAGTTGGCAACCCTGCTTTGACTGGAAAGGACTTACTGATAGGCGTCGACCAAAGAATGGAATTAAGGCGCACTGAATGGATAGCTAACAATCTTTTTCGTATTCCTTGGCATTAAATTTGTTTTGTATTCTCTAATCGAGAGTCGTTAGTACTGCGACGCAAACTGGGAATAACATCGGATTCCAGAAATAAAAAAGTGTGACAGCGAAAGAAAATATCATAAACCCTTTTTATTAGACGATGAGCGTCCTCTAATAATCTAACGAGGAATTAGAATGGCATCACCTAGAATGAGTGCACGCGCCGTTCAGATGTTTTATTGCGTTGCCATGGGATCACCGATAGGCTTTTGATTACGCCTGGGATATCTCATCGCAAACAGAAATTAACGCATCTTCGCATGCGTTAGATTTCGCGACTCGACAAATAATCCGACGGGATTGAGTGCGTCCTTCCAAATTCGCAATCTTTATTGTTGTTTGCGCCGCAGAAAAACAAAAGTTGCCGCAAAGGAGAGAAAAAAGACAAACGATTTCTTTGGCTTCCATTTATAGGCGCTTATTTGAGATATTATTCGCGAAAAGCGTGAGTTCAGACCAAAGTTGGTTAAAGGTTTAGATAGAAAGATGCTGTGTGACAAGCATGCAAAGGTGACAACAAAAACACCGTTTAATCAGAATCGCTGTGAATGAACTGCAGGATTCGCGTCATGTGTGGTGTACTGCCTAATCAATCCATTAGTAGTGTACGGAGTTCTCATTTCTTTTACGGCTGAAACTTAATGCTTGAGATCCGCTTTGTCGCATTATATATGGAATCCTGCAGAAAAGTGTCGTAATCGAGAATTCGAAAAAATACAGCGAAAGGCGATAGGTTTAGTAAAAAATTGTCAAGAGAAATCAGTGGGTGTTACTCAAATGCTTCAAGACGCAAGATGGGAATCTCTGGAAAACAGAAGATTTAAACAAATACTCGATTTACTTAAGAAGATCAGCGAAGGTACTTTCGTAGAAAATGTAGCCGACATTTTGTGTCCTCCCTCTTATACGTGCCGTACTGATTCTGAGAGAAAAATCAGAGAAATAGATGCTAGAACGAGTCGTTTCGAAAATTAATTTTCTCCGCAAACGCGAAAGTAATCGATTAGGGAAGTAGGGAGGGAGTCACTGTGCGTGCACTCCCTGACATACGCCGAAACGCGGCTTCCATATGCTGATGTAGATTATTTATATTGTATAATGTACATTAATTATGTAAGTAAAATATGTGGTTGGACTGTTACGCTGTTTATAAAATCGTGTACCTGAATTATTGCGCATTTATAGAAACATGTATCTGAATTGTTGAGCTGTTTATAGAAACATGTATCTGAATTGTTCAGCTGTTTATAGAAACGTCTACCTGAATTGTTGCACTGTTTATAGAAACATTAAAACACAATTGACCCTACCTAGATTTGCAATATCTCCGGAATAACAATACGACGACACACTCAAAACGATGCTAGGACTGTCGCATTCAATTCTCTTCTGTAGTTAGACGCTCAATGAACTGAAAATGATTAGCCATTATTTTTCTACATTCTTGAGAATATATTCAAACGAAAGAATGGCATTTTCTAGATAGATTCTTTGGGTGTTGCTTGTAATTTTCTTGGATTAGTGTGTGTTGACTGCGCATTGTGGTAGAGATTTGCCGCCATCTGCTGAGGCTTTTATGAGTAGCTTTCCTCCAGAAGCTAAGCAAATGCCCGGCCGCTTACATTGCGACATAATTCTGCCAGCGGACAATTTCCTTTATGTGGCGAAACACCCGAGTAATCACCTTTCAATTTTCATTTAAAACTTTATCTAACGTCTAAGAAATGCAATGCTTTACTGTTTGAAAGCTAATTCAACGCTTTGTTATAGAAATAATGATAATTGTTATAGAGATCGGTATTTTGAACTGTTCAGGTTGTCATTAACTGCCTCAAGAACGACCGACGCCATTTTGAATCTGCCGAATTTATTTCACAGTTGAGTGAAGTGAATTGTAAAATAGTAGCAAGCATACGTTGAAGATAGTTAACATAAATTTTTGCGATCATTAGATATAAGATAAAGTTTAGATGTTTTAAATGTGTTCCTTCTACCTCAAGTTCTGTAGTAAACTCGTCATATTTTCCGTAATTTGGTTATCGCATCTAAGTTTTTCATCCCTACACATTCTTGTTGCTAAAGTGAAATTCGTTACACCTTCAAAATCGATAATTTGAATCGATGAAAATCTATTTTCATTAATCTCAGGACGATATACCAAGAACAACCAAACATACGTATTGTTCTGCTTTCTTTTTCGGCGTCATTAATCCTTGAGGCAATAAGCAGGAGAACCAACCGCCAAGAAATTATCGGGGCGTCAATACTTTGAAATCAGATGGACTTATGCACACCTCAAACTAAAAGGATTTCCAAAAATAAGAAAATTAATGAGTTTTAACATAGTAAAACACAGACTAAAAATAAATGGATACATCATTATTGACGTATTCGATATATTCTTCAATGATGATTCTTTTGAGGTTGCTAGGGAAACGAATAACAAATGATTGTTCCAACTAATGTAGCTGTACGTATAATTATCGACGAAGATGTCGTTTGACGTGTAAGGCATCGACAATGAACACTTCGAGTTGTCTCGGGGCGGCTACGAATCATAACATGATCGTAGATAGCAGTGCAACAGTAATACTGGCAAAAATAAAACTTGGAATAAAAAACACTCAAAAGAGTTACTTGCATCGAGTGAATATAGGTTACATGCATGAAGGGAGTCGATAATACTTTTCCTGCCGCCTTTTCCTCGTCCGCCTGCAGCGATCGCAATTCTGCGGAAGTGAAATAAAGGCCATTGCTTCCTTTTTGCAGATGAAAGCGTGAGAGAGGGAAACCGGTCCGAGATATTGCTTTGTTTAACCACGAACTTCCAAATGAAGATCGTTCACACATTTTCCACAGTTATAAACTCCGTCAGACGTCGTGGAAAAAAAAACACTGAAGCGAGTAAAAATAGACGATTCGGAAAGAACTGATTCACCTGGAAATGAATTCGGTGCTCCTCGGTCTGAGCCAACGAAACACTTATTACGCTGATTTAAGAGTGTTTTGAGATCAAACAATTTTGGAAAGGATAAATTGTCCACGAAATGTTATTCCTCCTACATGCAATATTTAAATCCAAATAAGATAATCTTCGTTCTCTCATATTCCTTTTTGCTGTTTAAAGGTACAAGTATTACCACATTTCTGTATTTTTATTTATTTCAATGTCTTTCATGTTTACTTAGGTGCTACATAATTTGTGAAGATGACTATGTTGAATTTTTTTTCATACGCTACAAATTAATGCAAATTTGTGATGTGTTTTCTTTAATTTCTTCATTCGTTGTATAATTTTTTTCTCCAATATAATGAGGAGAAAAATTCCCTTTTATACATTTCTCCCAATGTATTACGAGAGCCTCGCGGGGAACAGTAAAAGAATTCTTATGAGATTTCGCCCAAAAACCTTACAATGAGCAAGTTTTCTCCTAAGCAGTGAAACGACTCCGTGGATCAATGTCGATATTCAGTATAAATCAATGTAATATCAATTTTCGACGAAATTGTTCGACAAATACCGTTTGTATATTAATTATCTCTGAAGTAATTACCTTCACGAAAGTTAACAGGTATATTTTTCAAAAAAGCTTGAAGGTGAAAGCAAGACTTCCTTAAAATTGCATATGTTGTCAGCCATCTTAAAAATTTCTCTTATCTTCAAATACTACTTATTTATTTTTTAACCCAAACAGTAGAACCCAATAGTTGAGTTATGATATACACACATAAACATAACAAATGCGTCAAATATAAATAAGATAAGGTCAAATATAGTAAAGATAAAGACATACGATAACAAAGTTTAAAATGAAATAAAATTTAAAGATGGAGCATAAAATCAATTTGATTAACCAAGTCAAGATACGTACACGAAATTTTTACTGAAATTTAAATTCCTAAAATATTTTTAGAGAGCTTCGTAGAATGTCAACTTAATGCTAAATATCTCAACATTTTCATTTAAATAAATATTTCAACATTCATTTTTTTTCATTTCACTGAGAACATCATTGGCAGCGCTAAGCAACCTGAGGATTGGGGAATGTTGGTGCACATTGACTCGGAAGACAGGGACATAAAATTATAAAATTCCTCTTGTTATCCAAGCTGGGACATTAAAATTTACAAGCACAAACAGAGACGGGGAACCTGCGGCAATGTTTTCACTTTCTGAAGCAAAGATCGGATTTAAATAATATTGCTTCCCACCTAATTAATTACGGCAAACCAAAATTGAATGGAAAATATTCTTCCTGGTTTTACTATCGACTTAATTCGTTTTCCGTCCTACAAATGAGATCCCATCCTATTGTAATTTAGGCAATATAAGGGTTATATGGAAGAGGTAACTTTTAGTCTCAATCTCGTCCAAATNATTGAAAACTAGGAAATAAAACAGTAACCCAGTTTATGATACGAAGAGAACTTAACAGCTCACGATTAGCAAAATTTCTGCTCATCAAAACCTAGTTATTATTTTTTAAATATTGCAATTGAAAATTGATTCGAATATTGATTTTTATACTATTTTTAGGATTTGTATTACTTGAATTCTGTCACAAAAGTATTAAATTTTCCGGAGTTCGTTCATTGTATATTTTGCATGAGCAAGAAAACTTACGCTAAACACATTATTTTGTAATCGAATGCTGTACGATTTAATTAACAACGCATGTTGGCCTGTCATTCATTCCAACAACTCTGGTGTTAGCCAAAGATAAACCTACAAAATTAAATAAAAATAAAACCGTGATAAAATGGCTATAGTTTTGATAAAAATGCCTTTCTTGCCAAATTTTCTGCCATTTCAAATCGCATAATGCATTTCATCACTAGAATAATATATCTGCAATGGAAATCCGATTTTTATGGCTTATGAAAGGAGTTAGTTAATAAATTATAATTATCGTAAAGAAAATAATGATGCACGCGAGAGGTCTTTGCGAGTATTCTTATGGAGAAATAAAAATCTGAGCAGTTTCAAACCAGGGACCATCAGGTAATTGGAAATAGCTGTTTTCTGCGGGACATAGACTTTACTAATAATGTGCAAGGTATTTAGCGACAAACTCATGAGTTTTGCAACTTCTCTTTCTCGAAGTTTAGGTGTAGGTACACACTCATGTATAAAACTCTAAATTACACGTTGTACGATCAGCAGTCCAAAAAGTCAAAATGACAGAAACATTTTCAGGGCGGGCCTCGGAAAAGCCAAGTGGGTAACGCGATCGCCTTTGGTGAAAGCGGTCCCGGCTTCGATTTTCGGTTGAGGCTTGGATACGAAATGACGTCTGCTGTCCACGCACTTTTAAAAATCACTTCTACTAATATTTTCAGTGAAAATTAGCATTTCTTTTTGTCATGGACTCAAAAAAGGGGCTGAAAAGCTTAAACTCCGAGATTCTCTCGACTATCATAATAGTATGTTTGTTAAAACATTTACGGACACTTTACGATACTTCTGAGTTACACCCCTTACCTATTTTTATGACAGTTACTTATTTCGTATTTATATATCAGTTTGTTATGCGCTCAATATATTGCGTGAAAACCCTTAAGTACCCGAAAGAGGCAATCTTGCGTGCGCGTTGAATTTTTTCACTTAGGATTCGTTCTCTACAATAAAGTATGTTTTTCATACGATTTCTATGGTTATTCAATGTAGACTGTGGAAGGTAAACGCTAAATTCGTTGCAATATTATTTTATTGTCCATATTTTCGTGAAGAGAATAGTCGGTGGGAACGAAGAAAAAGTCTGTGAGCAATATTACGTTGCGTTGATCATGCCCCACCTTAAATACAAGCCTTGTGTATGGGACCTTGAAGAAAAGTGTAGTATTCGAGAATTAGAAAAAAAAATACAAAAGGCGATGCTTTTCGTAAAAAATTGTTAAGAGAAATCAGTGAGTGTTACTCAAACGATTCAGGATGGGAATCTCTAGAAGTTATAAGATTTAAACAGAGGCTGTATTTACTTAATAATTTTAGTTAAGAAATAAGATTTCAGTAACAATTGATTTCTCGTTACCGTATCCTGACGTAATGAACAAGGCCCCATCGCGAATTCGCCGAAGGTGGTACTCGTGAGTACGAAGTCGATGTCTGTCCAGACTATGAAACTGTGCTGATACGAACGACTTCTCTTCAGCTAATCGTCCGTTTATATAAAAAACTAATGTTTTCTACAAAAACTTATCTCTGAATGGCATTTGTAACTCCGTTATTGTCCCTGCGTGCGTCCGTTACCGTCGATAAGTATATGTATATCATTCATGAATCGTAGGCAGGAATAGTGCGTGGAAGTTGGAAACAGATTAGCGGGATCGGAATTTTCCCTCGAAGGTGAAAAAATGAAACCAAAAAGTGAAGCGATCGAGAGTGACTTACCTTGAAGTGCAGAAGGACAATCGGTCGACTTCACTCCATGATCCCAGCTGTCATTTTCAGACGGTCAACCCTGGAACCGGGAAAAATTTGCGATAAATCAAGCGAAAGAAATGTTATTTAAGATTACGCTAAAATATAGACAGCATTATAGTAAAAATTCACGAAACTTTGAAACGAAAAACATCGCCAGTTACGAAAGATAAATGGCGGGAAACTGACTCATTAGAAACAAAAAAACATAAGAAGGCAACAAGGCTTCTAAGTCCGATGTCATTCACTGAGGATAAACTTTCACCAAGAGTACACCTAATTTGTTACATTCACGTTCACTTAATCATATTTTATAAATCTTCTTTTCCAATAAAGTACTACACGATAACATACTTTTTTTCGCGAATGTTTAGCTAATGCCA
The DNA here is from genome assembly GCA_000376725.2 of Ladona fulva. NCBI lineage: Eukaryota > Metazoa > Arthropoda > Insecta > Odonata > Libellulidae > Ladona > Ladona fulva. The sequence continues at coordinate 50,841 of KZ309110.1, read as the reverse complement.
AAATGAGGGAGTAAGTTATTTTAATAATTCGGTTTCTAAGTGTCGCACTATGACAGAATTGTATTATTTTTCGTGTTCATAAACGTGGGCTAAAAATGCTACAGAAAGAATATAACTTAATTCACTTTCCCATCATGGGAGCTTTTAAAAGCAGGGCCGGCTGTAGATATTGAGGAAAGTAAGTAAACCGCCTCGAGACGAGGCAATCAAGGCGTAAACACTTGAACATCAAAAAGGGATACAAACGCATTTAATTAAAATATGTGACTCGTGTAAGATCACGTTATTTGTTACAAGTGGAATACACAATTACAATACAATAGATTAAGTTGCATATAGTGAAGTATTTGTTATTTCGATTGGCAACTTTGTATTGAGAAAAAATAAAGGAATGATGAAAGACTTAAAATTTTGTATCGTTTGGTTACAATACGTTGTGACTGTTATACTTTGAAATTTCCGGGATTTGAGTCAAAACGAGCAAAGCAGCAATTAAAAAAGAACAGGTAAATAAAATAATGATAATTGGTATGGAATATGGAATATAGAATAATCTGATTGTTGACTTTTCTAATAAAGGAAGTCAACAATTAAAGTAGCAAGACATAAAGTCAACCATTAAAACAGACTAGACTTATCGACAACTGAAATGGGCATATGAGAATTCAAGCATGAAGAAAGCTATACAATGTCATGTCTGTGAGACCAAGAAACGAAACCACAAATTAATTAAGAGCAGTATTTAAACAAACGGATTTTCCTTCGAGTCTTTTTTGGGAAATTTTCCCAGCCCATCTCTGTGCTTCTCCATTATTCCCTTCGCACTACTCTACGAATTGCAAGGCACAATCCGGTAGCAACTAAGGAACATTGATTTGCATTACAAAACTGCATTCAATTGATCGATGGGAATGATGAGATCCCAAAGCATCGGTTTCAACTAGTTCAGGGCAAGTTCCGTTTCGCAAGGTGTTGTAAGGCGTGAATGCTTTACTCACATATTCCCGACTCGCTCGGTCGCCTGCATTACATCAACAATAACTGTGATTTCCACTCCACACTCAATGGATGGCCATGAGGAGCATTTTTATAAGACATTTCCATCAGAGGTGGCAATGGCGACGCCGCCCTGTCTGATGTTTCCCTTCTGCCTTCTCGCCAGCCTCTGTAGCACGCATCCATTGTTTCCCTCCACTCTGGAACGAGAGCTCCATAATTTTCCCAAGGAGGTCTCCGTTTATACATTTACTTGCTTAAGCGTTGGTTTTCGATGGTGAATTGAAAACTAGGAAATAAAACAGTAACCCAGTTTATGATACGAAGAGAACTTAACAGCTCACGATTAGCAAAATTTCTGCTCATCAAAACCTAGTTATTATTTTTTAAATATTGCAATTGAAAATTGATTCGAATATTGATTTTTATACTATTTTTAGGATTTGTATTACTTGAATTCTGTCACAAAAGTATTAAATTTTCCGGAGTTCGTTCATTGTATATTTTGCATGAGCAAGAAAACTTACGCTAAACACATTATTTTGTAATCGAATGCTGTACGATTTAATTAACAACGCATGTTGGCCTGTCATTCATTCCAACAACTCTGGTGTTAGCCAAAGATAAACCTACAAAATTAAATAAAAATAAAACCGTGATAAAATGGCTATAGTTTTGATAAAAATGCCTTTCTTGCCAAATTTTCTGCCATTTCAAATCGCATAATGCATTTCATCACTAGAATAATATATCTGCAATGGAAATCCGATTTTTATGGCTTATGAAAGGAGTTAGTTAATAAATTATAATTATCGTAAAGAAAATAATGATGCACGCGAGAGGTCTTTGCGAGTATTCTTATGGAGAAATAAAAATCTGAGCAGTTTCAAACCAGGGACCATCAGGTAATTGGAAATAGCTGTTTTCTGCGGGACATAGACTTTACTAATAATGTGCAAGGTATTTAGCGACAAACTCATGAGTTTTGCAACTTCTCTTTCTCGAAGTTTAGGTGAAGGTACACACTCATGTATAAAACTCTAAATTACACGTTGTACGATCAGCAGTCCAAAAAGTCAAAATGACAGAAACATTTTCAGGGCGGGCCTCGGAAAAGCCAAGTGGGTAACGCGATCGCCTTTGGTGAAAGCGGTCCCGGCTTCGATTTTCGGTTGAGGCTTGGATACGAAATGACGTCTGCTGTCCACGCACTTTTAAAAATCACTTCTACTAATATTTTCAGTGAAAATTAGCATTTCTTTTTGTCATGGACTCAAAAAAGGGGCTGAAAAGCTTAAACTCCGAGATTCTCTCGACTATCATAATAGTATGTTTGTTAAAACATTTACGGACACTTTACGATACTTCTGAGTTACACCCCTTACCTATTTTTATGACAGTTACTTATTTCGTATTTATATATTAGTTTGTTATGCGCTCAATATATTGCGTGAAAACCCTTAAGTACCCGAAAGAGGCAATCTTGCGTGCGCGTTGAATTTTTTCACTTAGGATTCGTTCTCTACAATAAAGTATGTTTTTCATACGATTTCTATGGTTATTCAATGTAGACTGTGGAAGGTAAACGCTAAATTCGTTGCAATATTATTTTATTGTCCATATTTTCGTGAAGAGAATAGTCGGTGGGAACGAAGAAAAAGTCTGTGAGCAATATTACGTTGCGTTGATCATGCCCCACCTTAAATACAAGCCTTGTGTATGGGACCTTGAAGAAAAGTGTAGTATTCGAGAATTAGAAAAAAAAATACAAAAGGCGATGCTTTTCGTAAAAAATTGTTAAGAGAAATCAGTGAGTGTTACTCAAACGATTCAGGATGGGAATCTCTAGAAGTTATAAGATTTAAACAGAGGCTGTATTTACTTAATAATTTTAGTTAAGAAATAAGATTTCAGTAACAATTGATTTCTCGTTACCGTATCCTGACGTAATGAATGGTCATTATGATAGACCCTTTATTGATGAGGTTAGGCTTATGTGGGCCTCTTTTGCATTCAATATCATATGTCATTATGATATGTACAAATTATAATTATAAACTAAAAGAAAAGAGTGCAGTGTGGGAAAAAATCTTTCCAAATAAATGTCACAAAAAATCCCACGTTGCGGGAATAGACCCACAAGGAAGGGGGATAAAAAAACCCGCGAAACATATGACAAATTAGATATGTATAAAGAGAATATATATTACAACAAATTTAAATAGCAGGTAATCGAAAACGAGAAAAATTGAAATTGAATTACAAAAGTATAAAACACAGCGAATATAAGTTTAAAAGTTAGAGTTACAAAATGTAGAGTTACAAAATGAAATTACACATCTAAAGTTAAGAATAATTCGCTTGATCAATTGAAAAATCGTGATCCAATTCAAAAAGTAAGATTATCTTAATAATGGTCATAATTCCAGCCAGAGGCATTCGTTGAATAGGCAATATTCATAAATTTAAACGTTATATAAAGTTTCAAGGAAATGCATGGGTTGTATTAAAAGAAAATAAGAGCTTCGTATTAAAAAAACAGGCTCAATAGTCATCAAATTGGCGAAAGAATCTTTCTCAAGTATTAAGTTACTGAAGGAAGGGATAAAGTAATACTTACGACTTGAGTGAGATTTCTCCTCTTCCTATCAGTTTCATCGAAAAAAATTTGATAATCTTTGTGCACTACTTCTCAGGAATACGTTAAAATTATCAATTAAATTCGGCAGAATTTTTGATGAACAAGTAAAATTAAGAATTGCATAGTATCTAGTCATAGTTATACGTGTCAATAGTCCAGAAAATCGTGAACCTCGAACGTCACGGCGCGTACGTGTAGCAGGGGTGGTGATATATACCGCCCGCCTGAAAATCTGAATCCGAGCCTATTAGAACGGCGAAATGAGCGTCGAATAACTCAACATCGAGACGCAAGAGACGTGCCAAGCGAATTGCGTGCGTGGAGACACGCGCCGGCTCAGAGCAACGAACCGTCTGAGTGCACTTTTGCCGTAGACCATTTGGAGAGCGACGTTCCAATAAATATTCATGCTGAGGACGAAGAGGACTTCCTTCGGATGAAGACGTGACTTCGGAGGAAGGAAGAGGTACAATACGGCGGTCATAAATCAGGGCCTTCAACCCGAAGGGACGCCCAAGGACGGACCCACGCGCCCTCAAGTGCACTCCACACTATTTATTGGCCGTAAAGGGTGCGGGCAGGTACCGACACAGATGTCTGTGCTGACTTTCAACATTTCCATTACTCTCTCACAAGGATTCTTCCCTTAATCTCTCGGGCTGTGCCTCAAAATTTGTGTGCCGTAGAAGTAAGCCCTTACTCGTTGCGCCGCGAACGTTCCATGCCAGTGGTCTTGCAAAGCTGAGCGCCTTGGAGAATTCCCAGTCTTCCCTTTTCCAAGTGCCTCCAAACATATTGCCTTCGGCGCCCAATTTTTGTCGAGAATTTTCAACGCCTTCGCCGTAAGTTTCCAAATGTTCCACAATGAAATTGCTCATAGTTTTTGTCTGTCAATAAAGTTAAATGCTTCGATGGCAGTGTATCAGAGATGACCAAACCCTTTCCTAAGGATTGAATAACCAAGTATAGGCACAAGCAGACCAGAAGTTTTAAGTTTAATCTTAAAGCGTTGAATTCGTTAAATGAATGTTGTACTAAGACCGCTATTTTCAACCTTGCAGTGTATAAGCAGATATATTGGCTATTCAAGATACGGTAAAGTAATTTTATAGAATGGGAGTGTATCAGAGATAGTCAAAACCCTCGGCTGGGAAACTCTTTAGGATAGAAGAATGAACGCATAAACTATACGATTAGCAAAATTTCTGCTCATCAAAACCTAGTTATTATTTTTTAAATATTGCAATTGAAAATTGATTCGAATATTGATTTTTATACTATTTTTAGGATTTGTATTACTTGAATTCTGTCACAAAAGTATTAAATTTTCCGGAGTTCGTTCATTGTATATTTTGCATGAGCAAGAAAACTTACGCTAAACACATTATTTTGTAATCGAATGCTGTACGATTTAATTAACAACGCATGTTGGCCTGTCATTCATTCCAACAACTCTGGTGTTAGCCAAAGATAAACCTACAAAATTAAATAAAAATAAAACCGTGATAAAATGGCTATAGTTTTGATAAAAATGCCTTTCTTGCCAAATTTTCTGCCATTTCAAATCGCATAATGCATTTCATCACTAGAATAATATATCTGCAATGGAAATCCGATTTTTATGGCTTATGAAAGGAGTTAGTTAATAAATTATAATTATCGTAAAGAAAATAATGATGCACGCGAGAGGTCTTTGCGAGTATTCTTATGGAGAAATAAAAATCTGAGCAGTTTCAAACCAGGGACCATCAGGTAATTGGAAATAGCTGTTTTCTGCGGGACATAGACTTTACTAATAATGTGCAAGGTATTTAGCGACAAACTCATGAGTTTTGCAACTTCTCTTTCTCGAAGTTTAGGTGTAGGTACACACTCATGTATAAAACTCTAAATTACACGTTGTACGATCAGCAGTCCAAAAAGTCAAAATGACAGAAACATTTTCAGGGCGGGCCTCGGAAAAGCCAAGTGGGTAACGCGATCGCCTTTGGTGAAAGCGGTCCCGGCTTCGATTTTCGGTTGAGGCTTGGATACGAAATGACGTCTGCTGTCCACGCACTTTTAAAAATCACTTCTACTAATATTTTCAGTGAAAATTAGCATTTCTTTTTGTCATGGACTCAAAAAAGGGGCTGAAAAGCTTAAACTCCGAGATTCTCTCGACTATCATAATAGTATGTTTGTTAAAACATTTACGGACACTTTACGATACTTCTGAGTTACACCCCTTACCTATTTTTATGACAGTTACTTATTTCGTATTTATATATCAGTTTGTTATGCGCTCAATATATTGCGTGAAAACCCTTAAGTACCCGAAAGAGGCAATCTTGCGTGCGCGTTGAATTTTTTCACTTAGGATTCGTTCTCTACAATAAAGTATGTTTTTCATACGATTTCTATGGTTATTCAATGTAGACTGTGGAAGGTAAACGCTAAATTCGTTGCAATATTATTTTATTGTCCATATTTTCGTGAAGAGAATAGTCGGTGGGAACGAAGAAAAAGTCTGTGAGCAATATTACGTTGCGTTGATCATGCCCCACCTTAAATACAAGCCTTGTGTATGGGACCTTGAAGAAAAGTGTAGTATTCGAGAATTAGAAAAAAAAATACAAAAGGCGATGCTTTTCGTAAAAAATTGTTAAGAGAAATCAGTGAGTGTTACTCAAACGATTCAGGATGGGAATCTCTAGAAGTTATAAGATTTAAACAGAGGCTGTATTTACTTAATAATTTTAGTTAAGAAATAAGATTTCAGTAACAATTGATTTCTCGTTACCGTATCCTGACGTAATGAACAAGGCCCCATCGCGAATTCGCCGAAGGTGGTACTCGTGAGTACGAAGTCGATGTCTGTCCAGACTATGAAACTGTGCTGATACGAACGACTTCTCTTCAGCTAATCGTCCGTTTATATAAAAAACTAATGTTTTCTACAAAAACTTNGTTCAGCAGGTTTTTCACGCCCCTCTTCACGTGGGTGTTTTCCTGCAGGGTTTTAGTTTATTTTTTTCCTAAGTGCAGACAGGTTTTTTTTAAACCCATATAGTAGTTCCTTCTTTTATTGCCTTCTTTTTAGTTTAACTCCCAATAGCTCTTTCTTTCTTTGTACATTGACTAAGGGTTAGATGTAAGAAGAGACTAATTAGTCTCAATCTCGCCCTTCAATAAAGACGATTTATTATTATTATATTGAGGCTTGCGGGGTGCTTTTTTAAATGAAATGTCATCAACCCAAGAATCCCCAAGCCTATCATTATTAGCTATCAAAAGGGAGGGGGTAGAGAATGAGGTAGCAAGGAAAGATGAGGAGTGAGGTAACGGAGTGAGGATTGAGCCACAATGCTATGAGTAAAAAACGAAAGCGTAAGAGTAGCACAATGATCCCATAAATAAAACTTTCCTTAGCTCTCATTAAAGCGTGCGTAAAATTAATGCGATTTTTCAGCATTGCTCATATCTCGGCAGCGATCATATCATCAAAGCCATGAATATGACCGAGTCGAAAGTAGGCTAAATAGGCCTCCGTCCTGAATTAAAATACATTTGTACGGCTTTCGGAACGGACGCTTTATGAAGAAAGATACATTTTTCTTAAAATCGATATTCTTCATCTAATTCTGCGCGATCACAGATATAATTAAATTGATTATGAGAGTATGAATTCATACACATTTTCCCTCCCCTCCTACCTGCCCCGATTTTCCCCCCTAGACCATTCGAAATTTACGAAAATATTTGAATTTTTACGATAGAAAAAGTTCTTAAGAGAATTTTTCCTCTATGCTGCGGTAAAAGGTGAATATAAAAAACATTCCAATAATCAGGAAATACTGGTAAGGTATAGAACGCTTTTATGGGATTATTTAGTGCGATTGACAATTCGCTTCTTCACTGTGAGTGCCGAGGACAACGCGATGGAATGCTTTTCAACTTTAATTAAAGGCGCAAACAGTCATATCAAACTAATAATAGCAAGATTGCCAGAATCAGACGTTAAATATATTATACGCAGCTTATAGCTTAATTATGGCATAAAATGTCTCATATTTCTAAATATTACCAGAGCATAATACCCTCATTACAATTTCAACTGAACACGCTCGTGGAGAGCCGGAGGGGCTTGCGAAACAAGCTGGGCGTCCGTCAGGGTCACACAGCAGGGGGCGTTTTCACGGGTAAACAGCCGTCGCTAAGGAAAGGGCGCTCGGAACGGATTTGGCGGTCTGAACAAGAAAACAAACCAACCATTAGTTGGATGGAGCATTACGACAACTGCTACATTGATGTATTAATTCCTCCGAAGGTAACAAAACATAAAAAAGCAGAAAAAAAGAAAAGCCATGCCAATGTTTCCCTTGTCACATGTTGGCGATGGTTGGTGGAGTCAGTCGACACAAATAAGGAAAATGAATGCTGTTGTAAAGGATTACACAGCCGACCCTATTATTAGCATCGGCTGCTTTTGCCCCCACCTTGGGCCAGCCCTGGACACATCCACTCATTTTTTTTTCAGGTACATTCTCCTTTCCCTAAAGTAACATACATTACTTCAGCATCTCATTAGCAACAGACGACCTGCTTTTTCTCGGTCTTCCCCTCCATTTAGAGACTCATAGAGCCATGAGACCCTAAAACAAATATGTATACAGTGTATGGAAGGTCACAGGTCTCCCAGATAACCAAGTGGTTTGCGAGTTCGCCTTCGGTGGAAACGGTATCGGGTTCGATTTTCGATGGGGCCGATGTGCGAAATTAGCTTAATTGTCGAAGCACTTTTAACGATACTACTGAAAGAGGCAGCATTGTAACTGAAGTGAAATTAGTAAGCAATTGCGAAATATACGTTGTTTTATTAATGCCTGTAAAATAGGTTGTTTAAGTGCTTAGCCTTCAAGGATACATATATGTATGTGAGCAACTGCTTCTAATTTCTAGCACCACAGCATGCATTTTCATTATAACATTTCCAGCTTTTCTTCTGCCTTGATTCAGAGTAAAATGCACAATCTCAGATAAGCTGTGAAAACGCTATTCCTTCTTAACCCAATTTCACATAATGGCAACGAAAGAGAATTCACACGTGTCTGTTCGGAGGAAACGCTGGATGGTCACGCGACTTAATCAGCTCAGAAAACAGCAGTAAAACGAGTAAAAGTGAACATCCTCTTGCGGTAATTAATCGTTACGTGGGGACGATTTGAAAGTGTAGTGACTTCCGGTTCTCCAATTAAAAGACCGATTTGGGTGCGTACTCATCTCGGACGAGGTCGAATCAGATTTCTCCGCGAAATGCATTGTGGGAAGCGTAATCGAAACTCGATAGTAAGAAAGACTCCGAAAAGGCCCCGTGTTACAAGAAAGAGCACCGAAATTAATTACCGAGTCGTTGGGTCCTTCAGGGCAGAATAGAGTCCCGTACTTGTCTAAGAATTGAATTAATTGATACTGCAATTCAACGTTGAAAGCTAACCGTCTACAATGCAGTAATGTTCCAAATTTAAAACAACACATCTTTGTAAGGACAACTATTTAGATATTATGAACAGAGCGTTCGAAAACTTCCTGTAATTATACTTTACCGCTTCAGGGATCTTTTCAATGTACAATAATACCAAGCGATATTGTTGTGTATTGTAGTTGTAAGTATCCAATAATGGATAGTTACATTAATTTCCTGGGCGCGACAGTCAAAAGAGCTTCTTATGAACAACAATGGACGTCTTCCAGGAACTTTTTATGCGCCCTACGAATTACAAAAGACATTAATTAGAACTGTGCCGTTGTGCATCAAGAAATGGAATTATGTTGATATCTTCTCTAATCTCTAAGGGAAAACAGGTGTGTAAATTAGCGACAAGACCGGGAATCGAACCCAGGTCTCCCACTTTCCTGGCAGGTATCCTAACAGTGTGGAAGAGACGCGGAATGGTAGTTCAATAGTTAGAATACCTGCCCGGAAAGTGGAAAGTGGAGACTTGGGTTACGGTCTCAGTCATGTCGCTATTTTTCACTGCTGTTATTCCTTGGATTTCAGCCGCACGGCTCTTCCGTGCTACATTATACACATATCCCTAATCCAAATGCGATATCTAATTTGAATTTACTTATCATATATTCCATTATTCCACCAAATATTTACGACCATGCTAAATCTTTTGAAACAAATTCTGTTCTTTATAAAACGGAATCTGCTTCCTCTGAGGAATTTTCAGTCTTTGCTATTTAATTAAGCGTTACAAGTCTAAGTTATGTTTATTTTTGTACGGACAGATCTTACTCACATGGCAACGTATTCTTTGCGTCTTACAACCTACAACAATCATCCAAAAAAACCGAATCGCCACTCCTGCATGTCTCGACAGTGACTTCTCCCTTATCTCTTCAAGCAACAATGTTATGCCAATACGAGCAACACACTGCGGAGGAACGAAAAACCATTGTCTGCAAGATAACTAATGATTTTTGGAAGATATAAAGGGGGGCCTTGGATCACGACAAATGGCAATTAAAAAGGTAATTGGGGAAGAGTTTATTGGGAAATCGCTCTATAAATTGTCATGTGTATAGATCCGCTCTTATTCACAGCGATACTATGGTGATAACACCTTAATAATAATAATAAATGCCTTGTAAATAAGAGTAAACCCCAACGCTGGAGGTTGGGACTCACATTTTACAAATAATTGAAGGAAGCTAGCGAGGTGATTCCAGCGCGCCACGGTGGAAGACTCCATCAATTAAAGGATCGCCGTTAATTATAGATGAAACAGATAACAACTTATCTTTCACTTTCACGGAGAAAGTATTGCACGCAACGGTTTGAAGGAAAATACCGTTATCACTAAGGGCGTTTTAATCAACCGATCTTTAACCATGTATCTCTATTTTTCATGTAAAAATAGCAAATGAAAAAAAACACCCAACGTGTGGCAGATAAGTTTATAGTATATGCGAGCCAGGCCTTGTTGACTGCAACGACCTGTACTGATGGAATGTTTATAGAGAATTAAAGTAGTATAAAGACACTTGAACCTGAATGCGACCAAGAGCGAGTAAAACTTCTCGTAATTGACCCATTAACGGGCGAGGTTATAAATAATGAGAAATTTGCCGTTATTTACTTTAGTAGTGTGTTATTGACGTGTTAGATACGAAAAAAATTATAAACTCTGTCAAGAATTGTAAATATGTAAAAAAATAATGTTGCGTTTTCGCAACTGTGGCCGAAACTAGTCTTAAGTCTCGAAACTAGAAGAAAGAGAAGTGTTTCCCTTGGGAAGTAAATAAGGGAAGATATTCAATAGCTATTGTTCTTAAAAGAAAACATTAAGCAAATAATTGTGTAGTAAAAATTTATCATCCTGTAGATTCAAGAAAAAAAATCGACAAATTTAAAAATTTATCACGGGAAAATAGTAATTGTTAATTGTGACATTTCTGTTACAACTTGGAATGGATTAGAGGAGGGTTTGGTGATTGATAACGGGATATCTGCAAAAGATTTGGGGAATTCAAAATTACTCGGAAAATGCCCATTCCTTTTCTCGATGCCTGAATGTTCCGCAGATCGGAAATTTCGGCTCCTTAGTCTCCATCGACTCATTGGCGCAGCCGCCACGACCCAATTATGACCTGATATTAATTATCGACCCACATTTAAACAATCCTGGCGCAAATTACAGTTCATTGTGGCTAAATTGGTCGAAAATTTTCTGTCTCCATTGTTGACTATTTTTATACACTCATACATGAATATTCTCGATGTCTATTATTGACATGTAATGCTATAACAATTACTACAACTATTCTTAACAATTCTAGAGATTAACTCGAATACTTAAATATTCAAACTTTTTTTGGCGCTCTAATATGGATAGTCACAAATGCTGTTATATATTTTTAATTTTTTTATTGTTTGAGTTATCTTTTAAAAACTACAAATGAGTAGCGTGTTTAGCCTGAAGGTTATCTTGTTGAACGATTTAGTAGTTGGTTCGAAATGGCAGCACGTATGTGCTAAATATGTATTATTAGAATAGCTAATAATAAAACGGGTTGGCTTGAAAACGAGGGTCATATCGTAGACCTCATGTGGTCCATTCCGACTGTCCATCCATACTTCGTCCATTTCCGACCTGTCTTAGTAATTTAACACGCTAAAATACAGTATAATCGCAGAATTGATCCTGCTTTCATCGCTGCACCTGAGTCGGATACGTCACTCTCTCTTTGCCTGAAGCCGGCCCTGTTCCACAGGTATCACTTTTCTGGATAACTTATACCGACCTCCCAATCTTTAAAGATTCATTAGCGGCGTATAGCCAGCTGAGGTCAGCAAGGGTCGGCCCTTGGGACTGGTGCAGTATATTGAGCTTCGGCCCCGGTATAACTTGGGAAGGAGAAAATTATTCGTTCTCAAACTGCGTTTTTCGCAGTTTAAAGTTCCTACGCAATACTTAGGCAATATGCATAGTTTTCTTTGTACTCTAAAATTTTGTCAAAAGAAGACTAGTGACTCGATAAATCACGGTGGTAAATAGAATTTGATTTAGATAAGAAATAAAATTTCCGTAAAATTCGTTTGCTTATGGAATTTACCGGAATATATTAGTTTCTGTTATCTCTACAGCATTTTCAATGTTACTAAAATTATTTGGCACTTATAAAGGACTTATAGGGGTAAAATGAGTTAATCTATTTCCAAATGCATCGCAACGACTGATTCCTGAGCTATTTAGAAAAGTAGGATTGGGCATGAGAGCGGAAATTTCTTCCTAGGTTTGGACCGGATTTAGTTTGGGCTCAATTATGAACGGACCTGGGTCGAAAGTGTCGGCCCATGCAGGCCTCAAAAGACACAGCAACGCCCTCTGGTGACGAAACGCACTGATCTGCACAGAGTCCATTCGAATAAAAATTCTTTCCAATGAAAGGTCGACAAACGAGAGAGCAAATCGAAGTGACACACTCGAGGGAGCAAAAAGTTCCGACGAAAACCGATTTTCGAGAACGACAGCGTAGCGGTGAAAACAAAGCGAAGGAGGTTTTGGAGCGATGAACTGTTTTAAAGGGGAAATCCGTCGACCGTGACTTTCGGAAGCGAAAAGAGAGCGCGTCTGAAATAACTTTCTCTGTCGAGCGAAGCGTGGAGAATGTTGTATTTGATGGAAGAGGGCGTCTCGCTGAATCAAACGAGGATGCCAAGTGCACTGGGCGTACGGCCCTTATACCGATACCTTGTCTTCCCAACCGGTGTGCCTTGATGAAGCTCTTGGAGTTAAATTCGATTATAACATTCTTCAAATTTTGCATGATGTGCGTGATTTATTGCTTATTATACACTTTCTTTGTTTTCGCTTAACGGGAGTTCGTAATGAGTGCTGTTACATGACAAAACCCACACTTATCATCTACATCAATGCCCTGCAAGCCTCCTTTCGGCGTGTGGCAGGGGGTGCAAACACCAAGCCTTCGAGTTATCTCTTTAGCCTATGGATATCGCGTATCATTCGCTGAAAGAATGGATCCCTTAAAACGATTTGTCCTCGCATCTATTTCTCTTATTTTACGCTCATTATCGGATCGGCCGAAGCAGCAAAAGGGGGTCGAAAAATACCGATTGCGTCTTCCGCCAATTTCATGAATTTATTAAGCAAACGCAGGGATTTCTAATCTCCTTTCTTTCAAGGATTCCCAACCTGCGTCTGAGAGCATTTGCGTAACGCTAACTTCTCTATCTTACTTAGTACTAATTAAATAATCGTATTGCCTTGCACTGCACTTAATATTTTCTCGAGTTCGCGTGCATTCGTTTCATCCGCTGGATCCCATATACTCACCGTATATTCCGGATGAGATCTAACTAAGGTGAAATAACATCGCTATCTAACCTTTTCATCGCATCTACCTACAATGTGCTCTACAAAACCGAGCTCTTTAGTTGCTTTGTCGCAGATTTTTCGAATATGTGAACTTCAGTTTAAGTTATTTGTAAGGGTGATTCCGAGATATTCAACTGACTCGGCGACATTTATCGTTTCCTCTTTTTACAATTTGAATTTAGTGTAAAGCTAATAAAAAGTTGGTTTAGTGCTCCACGAAGCTTCGGTATATTCATTTGACATTTATTGCATTTTTTTCCAGTTATTGAGATCAGGTTTTCTAACAGCATAATTGTGATCATCTATGAATTCATATGCCTTAATGTAAATAGCTGTTTTTACTTTGCTGTCAATATATTTTTCCCGATAGACTCATGAAGCTACTTACCATTGGTCTTTGTTTCACTTTTCCGCGCTAATATTTGGATTTGCAGAAAATTTCTTTCAAATACCCACATTTGTTTCATTTTATTTAGTAATAATAATTGACTGGCGAATTATCTAGTGGCTTTTACTTTTAAGGTGGCTTCTTTTTATTTATTTTTGGGCCCTATTTAAAGATTGGAAGAGATTCAGGACAAAAAGTACAAAATTAGAAGGTAAAAATGACCAAAACTGTAAAACTCGTGGTAAGCCACACAAAATGAGGACTGGAAAATATCCTTCCGTGAAGATGATCGAAAAAAAAATGGAATGAATTAACTAAAAATGCACAGAATCCCTTCCCAAGATCAGTTAAGACGTCTACACGATGCGTTGAGGAATCGTGTAGAATATATATAAAAAATAAGTACAAAACACGTTAAATTATCCCGATAGCATATTAAGTCATCTCTTGCATTTTTGAGTCATTCAAAACCAAAACTATGAAAAATACTTACCAATTTCATTGGAAGAATCAAACGATTCATTGGTGTTATACTTAGTTATCGGAAAAGGCAAATATATATATAAATTACGCTAAATAATGAGTGAAATGATAATGGGATAATTTCCTGTGAAACATCCTAAAATGTGCAAAAATAACGCTTTCAAAGAAAGACGGAGGACAAACCCAAAAGGTGTTAAATATACCTCAATACGCGCTAAAATTCTTATCACTAGATATGTAGATTCTCCCCTCGAAAAAAAGTGCAGTCCAAAAACGTCAAATAAGGGAGACCACTCAGAAATACCTCACAATTCAAGGACGAGGAATTATCGTAAATCCATTCAGACACACGATTCAATTTGTCACGTCTCATAATACCTCGTTCACTTCATTATGTCACTAATCACAATCCACACAGTAATCACATCACTAAATGACGAAACAACTAAATCGAAAACAGGTCGTTGGTATCCATGGAAACAAATACACTTCATTAAGGATAAAAATTGAACGAAATGTTATTGAATTAAATGAAAAAAATATTCATCCTAATCTTTAAAAAGCTTTAAATTTAATTGAATAACGATGGAAATATAATACACTGATGAGAAACTTTACCATTTTGTCTTTATTAGAAACACGATTTAGTGACGAAAGTATTTTCCTCTAATTTATTCCGTAGCTTACCTTGTTTTACGTTGCAATTTTTCTGATTTTATTAACTTAAATGACGAAATAAACAATTTTATTCGACTATAACATTTATAACAATGATAATCATTAATGCATTTTGAAAACTGAAACTAATGCCTTTCAAATTTTCTCGACAAATTAGTTGAGGGGTACTTAACTATAAACTATATTATATCTATAGATGATGGGCAATACAAATACTCATAGATGATTTGTATTGCCTTCGGGAGGTTCTCGTAGGGGGGTTCCCTCCTGTTCGTGGGGGAATTCCAGGCAATTGAAATCAAAATTAATAAGTAAGTTACACCCCCTTGCCATCTGGCCAGAAAGCCAAAATGCAAAGTATTTACAAATAAACAGAAAAATATTGCGTGACCCACGCTGCTTAAAGGGAACCTTGAACATAAGTAACTGCTGTTCCTATAACCCAACCTTAACGAATGAAATCTTAAGATGAAAAACTAAAAAGAATGGAGGTAAATGATAGATTGATAAACATCGATTCGATATAATACTTGATTTTATCAGAGGATAATACAACAGCTGAATATCTACTTCTGTTTTTCCATCAGATCTGTGCTAACTTTTTCGTCTGTGACGTGACAGCACGTCAAATCTTTTCCTTTGGGAAAAGGAATTCGCAGCAGATAGTGTGGGTCTTAATGTTGTCTATACATATTATAAGACGCGATTATTGACACCCGGCACATAGAACAAAATCGACAAGGATTTAATCCTAAAAGAGGTAAAGTAGACTATTATACAATAAGATGAAAAGGCTTCCTCAGGCAAAGTGAGCCGACTCGAGTTGTTTCAAGGATTGTTTTGAGGTCACGAGCACAGTCGGATTGCGGGATGCACGATACCATTTTTTCGCGGATAAATACCAATTATGCTCAAGGATAGCGCACCTTTTATACGGCATCCTGCAAAAGAACAAACGTAACGCCTTCGAAAACAGTCGGGATCGAATTCGCCATCGTGAGTGTGAGGTGATGCGAGGAAAAGTGATACGAATCTCGGAAACTGTGGGAGCCTCAGTGGAAAAGAAATCACTTATCCACGCGGAGGAAGCATTTTAGACTAAAATACTTTCACTTATTGGTAGCTAACGCGTGTGGTATGTAGTTTCTGGACGGATTATCTGCAAGGTGTTGCAATGCATCAATACAGAAATACATATATAGTTAAATTCACAGTAAAAGTCTTGCGAAAATTCATCATGTAGAATAATCGATGATGACCAATAATCGTTGAAACCCGGTCGTGTTTTTCATTAAAGAAATTGTTTCCAAAAAGTACATTACCTCCCTTCATTATAAATACATAGTGTTGTATCTTTTACGTAGTTACAGGTGTTATAATCATGAGAATGTTTGAGAGAGGTTATTCTCCTAAAGTAATAGTACTAGTAACAATAACTTCTTCATTGAAACAGGTAAATAATCCCAATTACATCTATTTTAATTGTTATTTTCATTAACAAACACTTATATCAATTCCCTAACCAGTAAAATCCGACTAGCCGGGACTCGAACCCGGGACGGCCTTTGGGGATGAAGCGCTAGCTTGTAACCGCTCCTCCACCACCGCCGGTAAATATCAAATTGAATCCAACAATGCTATCGCCATGTCTTGCTTCCCCCACATTACAATTTCCTTGTAGCTTAGCAAAAATAAAGTAACGACAACAATGTTTTTAGAGAGAAACAAATAACGGTTATTTTTATATCTAACCCTATTATCAGGAGTTATGGATACCATAACACCTACTATATACATATGAGGTAAAAGTTGCTGAAGAGATGAAAGTTTCTTAATGGTTGATCAAAAAAAATACTAAATACAACTGTGTAGTTTTCCATTACATGTGACGCAAAAGGCCACTTGAGCAGATAGCTCTTAATATAAAAAATCGATAAACTACCACAATACTCTGGGCGAAAATCAGACGCCAAACAATCAAGACAAACGTCTGAGGATGTAAGAGTAAAATAAAGGCGTCAATACTTAGATATCCAAAGAGGTTGTGAATTTCTCCAACGTAAATCAGTGATTTTTTTAACTTTTCGCCGTAAAGAAATATGAAGAATTTCCTTCACTGGGTGATCTTTCATCGAATACGTTGAATGAGCTTTATTGGGCAACTTTGAGACTGGAATGTCCCATTCTCCATTAAACCAACAGTAAAATAATCAGACTGAATAACGGTAGAAATATCGGGAAAAATATATTGACAGCAAAGTAAAAACAGCTATTTACATTAAGGCATATAAATTCATAGATGATCACATTAAGTAGCTGTGAAAGCAAAGAGAATTGATAAATTCTAACACAGTGAATTGGAGGGGAATAAAGCAACGAATGGCTAGTTGTCATCGCAATGAATACGGCGTTTGGTAACGATGACCAGAGCCGAGATTGTAGGAATATAAACAGGAAAAGGAAACATTAAGACAACATGTTGACTTCCGCAGCCATAAGAGTAGCAGGGAGAGGAAGACATATAACTTGGAATAGTGAAAAGACAGGACTCGAAGTTACATTTCTAAGGATATTTAATTCGATTTAAAATTTACAGCCATTGGAACGGCTTTCTCCAAAGCACATTGTAACTCATATGCCGTTCGTAAAGCTGAGTCAAGGCAAATTTCTTATTTGTGTAGTACTTCCATTGGAAATATTATACGGATTAAATTCCTCCGATATACTCTACACAGCTTATCATTTGAATGTATAAATAACAGAGAAATTCAGAAGCAATTCCGCGATTTCCTTCAAAGAACCGACATTACAACGTAGGAACATCACATGTAAATGATTTTAACTTTCAAATAAAGTGAGATTAAGGGAATAATAACTTTTACTAAATAAGTTAAGATATCTCTTTGCTGTTTCAAAACTGTGTTTTCTTTCAGTTTGATCCTCATTATGACGAAATTCCACAAAAGAAAGGTCTCCTCCGTGAATTTTATTTCATTTTTGACGTGTTCTTGCATTCTGTAAAATACAGACTAAGTTAAACTGAACTTAAGATGAAAGGTCAATGGAACATGTCGTATTCGTTTATATAATATCGTAACAAATAATACGTTAGTCGAATTTTCAGAACTCAAACATCTTTGGACGATGTTTAACTAACGGAACAAGGGAAATAAAATAAATGAGCCAAAATTAATGACATCATTTCACAGATTAAGGCTCAGAGTGTAAGCTAAACAGGGAAACGGGATGGAGCATCTACGGGGGCCATTTCCTGATCTCAGAGTGAGTCTGTGAACTATTTAAGTATTCACTAACAATGTCACCTCGAAGAGAATTAAAGAGGGCAGCCTAACAACGCTTGGTATCGATAGTTGTCGCTACTGAATTCATTATAATGAATTACGTCACAATTAAAAACCCAATCGCATACTTCAATAACAACGGGAACAGAAATAAGCAAATCATTCGGATATTAATTGTGCTTATCTCGGGGAGGTGCGGCACAAATGTGGATCCGGTACTATGTATAAACATATTTCACAAACTAATGAAACTGAGAGATATTATCCGAGAGCCAGGGGTATATTCATAACAAGGCGGAATTGGCGCTATCTGAGGGCCTCAACCACATATGGGGGTCTCAATATGACTGTGACTATGAACAGTAACCTACCACAAAATTATCTCGTTTTTCGCGCCAAGAAAAAAATTACATTTGACGGAATATCTACAAAATATGTTTATTGAATATCCTCCCGGTATATAACATTTTCATATGTCTACATAAAGTCTATCCACCATTCTTTATAATTTATAGAAATACTAAAGATCGTAATTCAAAATTTGTTTATTTATTCTTGCCGTATCGAATCGACTGAGATTTCTGGGATGTATTTTTTGTGTATTTTATAAAAAAGTTCGGACTTTAACGCAAAATCCCTGCTGGGGGCATGAATCTGCTCTTCGCACCTAGGGCCTCTGATAGCTTAAATCCGCCCGTGTATACAGCATTATTGTAAGTATCTAACAATGGATAATCTAGATTAATTCGGTCGCAAGACAGACGCAACAATACCTCATAGCGGACGACAAAGAACTTTGACAACAATTAAAACCTCCGGGCTGACAATGAACTATGAAAACACTGTGTAAAATGTGGTTATAAAAATAATACTCACTTATACGAAGCGTGCGCTCGGCCGAATATAAAAGTGTTCGCCTCTTTAACACGATTGGAACGAAAGCCAAACTTCATTCTTTGAGCGTCGGAGGAGCACTTTGGGATGCTTGAAACACTGAGTCTATGAGACAAAGTGGTGATACAGAAAAGCCAAGGAGAACTTAGAAGGAAATTCTTTCATTTCCTGCCCGAATTGACTAATCGTTGAATAGCGTCAAATTAAAGGGAGGAAATCATTCGACCGGACGACAATCCACACTCATTTCCTTCGGCTAAAACCGCATCGAGTTAAACTGCGTCTTTTCCTCACAAAACGGAGGGTGACTCGATATTTTAACTTTTTTAATTTCTGTGATTAATAACAATGGGAATATATGCATACATTTCACGCCGCTCCCATTCAGGGAAAGCATTAGCTATCTCGTTGATTTCTTGCAAGCTATGGCATCAAGCGATGTCCGGAAGGAACATGAAGTTAATTTTCAAGAAACGTACTGCTGATATGCATACATTACAAGTTCCAGTTACTGCCAAATCCCCAGCCATTTTTCTTTTTCATGGTATTGATAGATAAAAATTATAGTTTCTACGTAGTTTGAATTAACAGGAATTTTGTTGTTTTCCTTATGAAATCAAAACGCTGCCATTATCGTACGTAATGAAGTACTAAATTAATTTTCGAAGTAACAAAGTAGTTTTGTATTAAATACGTATTTGGAATAGAATATTATAGCATTTAAATATAATTTCATTCGCAATCGTTCTCTCTCATTCTTAAGAGTGGCGATTCCAACAATGCCTATGGTCGTCAAGGTGACACTTTTTCTAAACCGCAAAACTTTGCAAAAAATCAGTTTCTTTTATCAAAGTTTCCGCTATAGATTGAAACAACAACCGTTTGTATCTTTCCCTGTACATCTCTAACGTATAAATATAATTTCATTCGCAATGGTTCTATTCTATTCTTCAGAGAGGCGATTCCAACAATGTCCGTGGTCGTCAAGGTGACACTTTTTCTAAACCGCAAAACTTTGCAAACAATCAGTTTCTTTTATCAAAGTTTCCGCTATAGATTGAAACAACAACCGTTTGTATCTTTCCCTGTACATCTCTAACGTAGGACCAGAAACATTTGGGGTCCTCTTCTAAGCATTTCCCATGAAATTTTTCCTTAAAATTGCCGAGGGCGTTACGCATAGCATGCTTGGNATTTTTCGAGTATGGATTTTGCAAATTCATAAAAAATGGTTGATATTTCTAACAGCATAAACTGCAGTACGCTATAAAATAGAAACTTTTTTACTTGCATTTTCGCGATAAATTAAACACTCCTACTCGGGGCTTCTAGGCGAATAAAAGACAGTCTGTGTTCTATTTAGCGAATTTGCTTCATGAAATAACTTCGAAACTTGAAAACTGAGGAAATTTTAACTCTTCAGTTTTAGTTGAGCAATGAAAGTAAGATACACATATACAGGTAAGCAAATGAAAATCTAACTAAATACTTTTTATGTAAGATATTGCTCAGTACTGTTTGTTCCTGCACATCTATGTTACCTACTTATGTAAGTTCTAAGACGGTTCATCACGTGGCCCCCCACCGGAAATCGAACCCATGACATTTTTCACCGAAGGCGAACGCGTTACCTACTTGGATATTCGAGGCTCCTATTCTTCTTTTAAAAATTCAGACATTTTCTCACATCTTTCCTTTACAGTCCTTCCCATTATTGTAAGTCCGGAAATATTGGTTAACACATATTCATTACTAACTCATCCCTTACCGTTTTTGCTGCTTGAACTCCTCATAAACTCCTGTACATTCAATTTATTCTTATAATTTCCCGATGTATCTATCTTCTCCGTTATTCTCCGTGAGAAACCAGCAAAAGTTCGCAGAGCAGTTTCGCTGATTTCACGGATTATCCTGATAGTTATGCAAGCGGCGACGTGCAGAAGCATTGCTGAGTCAGCGCCGTTGTCAGGGGCGACGGAGGGGGAGGAGGCGGGCAGCGATAACAGCGGACTGAGATGCTAATTAGAGCAACCGACGCATAATCTCAAAGATCTACTCCTCAAGAGAGCGTTAGAGATACCTTTATGTATAATAGTAGAACAGCCCTCCATCGAGTACTCCGCAACGCCTGCGTCCATTCTTTGGAAAAAGCAGGTTGCCCGCTTGTAGGTAATCGGCGCCGAAGCAATATTCTATCATTCATACATGGTCTCTCCACACCCCGCACCCAGCGCTTTACCTTCAGAAAGTACCCTTTCTTGAGGAATTTCGGTGTCTCAACTCGCTATTCCCAAAATTCAAATGCAAATTCCAATACACCCCAAAAACCCTCTGTTTTGGGCAGAATATGGGAAAATCGGTCGCAGATTCGGAAAAGGTACTGTTCAGGGAGAATATAGGAGTGACCCCTTTCAACGCCGATTAAAAGCTCCAAGACGAGGTCTAGCATTAACAGCGAGCCGCTCATTCCTTTTAAAACATAGTATCGGCGCCGACTACCAGTAAGCGGGAAGCCTGCTTTCGTGTTCGTACCCTTCTCCATCCCTCAAGCGCGTACGACACACCTTATGCGTTCTTATCAAGAATTCTTATCGCTATAACTCTGATTTATGTGCTATTAGAGAATGTGCGTGTGGGCTGACTCTCTCTGCTTTCGATCTGTGGTTCTTTGTTCCATGTGTGTATGTTAGCATTCCTAAGAGATTTTTTCTTAACTTGGGCCTCGTCATGGCTTCATCTACTACGGCATCTATCTCTCGTTGATTTGCCCCCCGTCACAGTTTCTCATAAGCACTCTCATCTTCCACTATCTTATTTACGATATCTGAAGTTGAGAATCTATTGCTGCCTTTGTTCGAATTTCTCCATCCTTTGGTTTATTCTCGAGCAGAACCCATATTTAGCTCGCCATGAACTATCACTCTTGTGATGTGTGTGAAGTGCTCGTAATATTAGAAGGAAAGCCTTCCGGTAGTTTTGATACTATTTATGAGGATTTTAACTGGTACACACTTGATTCTAGTTTTATGGGTAAAAAGTAAATCTCACTCCAGAAACCATCAAGGAATACACTTACAGCTTATATTCGTTTTGCTCTCCATGAGGGCACTCCTTGGGTTTTGTCGACGGGATAAAAACATTGTAAAATTGGTTTTTATCCTTTCGAGAAATCTCTGAAGATGCTCTTATGGATAGCAGAATGTATATAAGTGTTTTCCTTGATGGTTACAGGAGTGTTTTTTACGTTTACTATTGTAATCATCACCCACTCTTATACCATTCTTTCATAGACTAGTTTTGAGGAATAAGAGAAAGATTTGACAGAAGTCTCTCTGAATTTCCTAAGGAGTAAAATGTTGAGAGTGCCAATCCACCTCGGCCTTATGTAAATTCGTCAGAAAACAGTTCTACTACTAGTAGTTTCATATGAAGATATGGAAATAAATAATTTGGAAATAAATGTTGGGTTATTTTTCGACTATGAGCTGATTTTGATAAGATTGACAGAAATAAATCGTTAGGCTAAACAATTCCATTCCCACGAGAAAGAAAAGGCTGTGTTGCTATAAAGAGATTGCGCTATCAGGAGTTAGTTCTCGCAAATCCGAATGATATTTTGGTAATTCTCCCTTTGATTATTTTGGAATTGGAATCATTGGAAAACCGTTTCTCGAAATATATTTTATATTTTAGGGGGCACTTATCAATAACCCCATTTATTCCAAATGTGCTTAGTAAAGAGATGATTTCCTTGCTGAGCAAATTCCTGCTTTCTGGAGATAACTCCAATAAAGACTTCGTAAATGGAAGTCCTAAACTGTATAGAATATTTCCCATCAGTGAATATTTAAAAAACAAATCCAGAAATTGTATATAAACAAGGCAAGGAAGAAAGTGATGATGAATCTTGACTTTCATGTAATCAGTACATTCCGATGAAATCTTCTCGGATTGCCATCCAAATCTTTAAATTGTATGATTCTTGAGGCTATTTAAGGGATTTTATTAAATAGTGTCTAAGAGACGAAAATATGCTAAAATACCATTATCTTTTCCAAAGATTGGTTCACGGAACAACACATGCAACTGTTAAAATCAGTTGCAAAGGAAAGCCACAGAATCTAAATAAGAAATTTTAAAAATTATCTCATGTAAACAAAGGAAGGTTATGAGAATGTGAACGTAAACGTAATACAATGAAATGCGTTGCCAAGACGACGGTTGTTGATGGTGATGTTCATAAATTTCCGAAGTTTCATCGAAGTATAAGTCATTGGAACCAAAAATCTATAATCATTAAATTGTTTCGAAAAACACATTTCCCATGAAACTTTCCTCGTCTTCGTACAAGGGTCGATTCTAAATCAATATCGAAGAAGATAAATCCTGCAGGAGATAAAACGTGTATTTCTCAAGGGAATGCTTTGACTCGTTAAGGGACGTCTCGGAGGCACATGGAAAGTATAGCCTAACATTTGCGCATGGAAGAGATTAAATTAGTGGAAATCTTGAAGTTTGATCGGCGTTTGCTTCTAAGTTTCCACCACGGTTTAAAGTGTATGGTGTAATAGCTACGCACTTACACATCACCAGATTTAACGTAATGCCAGTAAAGCAATCGTCTTCCACCATCTTACATTGGAAGATCAGATACAGCGAAAAAAATGGGGAAATTATATTCTGTGACTATTCAAAGTTTAATTTTTCCCCGAACGATATGTAATAGCAACACTGATTAGGATTAGCTTAAGTAACACGCGATGTTATGTGGCTTCCCAAGGATATAAGCGGGTGTTTTTCTTTAAAAGAAGGAAGAAAAACCACTATCCAAAGATCACCTCCACATTAAGAGATCACCTCTCATTTTGGAGGACTCCGTTGATCTGAGGAAACTTAGGAAAGAGACATAATTCGAGAGTGACATCGAGGTTACCATGGAAATTAAGATGTTAATATAAATAAATCGGAAATTAATGGCGACATGAATCGGCCTCGAGAAGACGCGGCAAGGTCACAGAAAAATGAAAGGAGACTGATTATCTGACAGATATCGAAGAATAAGAAAGCGTGATGCGTGACCCACTGTTGCGAAAAGCAGAAAGAAGCCTACGTGACCGAGCCACGGCTTTCCGTTAAATTTACTGTACAACAGACCAATGGAGTTCACTTCGTATGCAGATGAAATATTGAGGGAATAAGTCTGTCTCAAGGATATCCCTTTCCTAATAAAATTTCCATTGCTAACCATTAATGCCTCACAATCTACTTTTCACTCTTTTGCTGACAGAAAATGAGTAATGCAAACATCCCTCATTACCTACTCTTACTCCCAAGCACCTGTTTACCTCAAGAGATTCAAATAGCAAAGCCTTTTATAATTACATAAACTCGATTCAAATTCAGAATGGGTTTCGGTGACACGAAAAGCGTATCACATTATTCTGTTAAATATTCAGCCCGAAAGCCAGTTAAATCCTCATCCCCTCTTCCATTAGATACGTAGAGCTATGAGAGGGAAATGGGTTTATTAGCAAGATGAGGAGTGAGGTAGTTTTCCCTTGCTTTCCTCACTGAGCCAGTCCGCTATCAGCGGGACAAGTCCATGTATGTATGTATATATGACTCTACAAGTAACACTTTTCGTAGCATTCCATTTAGAGAAACCTCAATTGTTTAGCATCGCTCATACCTCAGTAGCTTTCAAATCATCACAGTCATGGACAAGACTGAGACAAAATGAAAGATACACTTTTCTCTATCCTGAACAAAAAGACAAATGAAAAACATTTCATTCGTCAAGATATGGTAGCAGGACCATCACAACATCACGTATTCCTAGAGAACGGTACTTTTAGAGGGATACGGGGATTACGGGCTTGACAGTGAAGATACATTCGATGACTTGATGTATAGCAGGGAAAAGTAAAGAATTTTGTTTGCCTTCTTCTCAGCTGTTATATCCGAACGAACATTTTATAAAATTTTTGGGATGTACGAGGAGATAAGTCACCATTTCTTCTATCACTCATGATGGAATGTAAATACGATAGAGAGACATATTCTTTGCTTATGATTTATTTTTAAACTCCATCGTGCTCTAGAGTAAGTTTTTAGTAGTAGCTTTTCGGCGAAGGTCTCCATTCGAAAATCCAATAATGGATCAACCTCTTAAATTACGTAGCCATTCTCTAGCTCGAATATTTCGTACTTTCGCATAACTACGATACACTATGAAGATTATATATGCCAAAACGCATATACGAGTTACAAAACATAATTAGACAATTAAAAATATGCACACGGACAGAGTAAAAGGCTACTCAGTCCTACAGCAGTAATGAAATTAAGTTTTCGTTAAAATAAGGATAATTAAGGTTTACGCTTAGGTTTTCAACAAGATTTCCTTATTTTATCTAAAGATATCAGTTTCTGATATCGAAGTTCATTTTCCAGACTGCCAGAAGATCCGCGGTTAAGTTTAATACCTTCAGTAGATCACATTCTGTCCCTAGAACCTTATGTTGGACAACCCTGCTCCAGAGTCTATCTAATGCTTTGCGTTTTTCTTACAAAATGCCAACTAAATGAGGAACAAATAAATAATCACTATCAATCTAAGTTAAATAACAATTAAGGTATGAATCAGCATTTAGAACAGTATTAGTATTTTAGCCGTAAGATTTAACGTCAATCTATGAGTCTCCGTACTGAAGAAGAAATTAGTATCTTAAAAGAAAAGTTCGAAATATATCGTAAATAAACAAAATGAAGTAAATGAGTTTCATAGACAACACATAAATCACCAGGAAATATTTAAGTCGTGTTTTGGTTTAGATAGTTATGAAATTAATGTCCGATATAATCCAAATATATTAAATAAGGTTTCTAAAAATGCTACTATATATCTATCATGCAAACTTCTAAAAAGTATCCCCTTTCAATTAATATTAGCTACATTCATAATTTCCAGTCAGAAACCTTAAAAAAAGCTGCGACAAGATTTCCCAAAAATAAAGTACCTTCCATAGAAAATGGTCCTAAATTCTGAGTTATCTTTTATGTGCTCTTTTCTTCACAATGAGACAAATTATTGGGACGTAACATANTAAAAAAAGCTGCGACAAGATTTCCCAAAAATAAAGTACCTTCCATAGAAAATGGTCCAAAATTCTGAGTTATCTTTTATGTGCTCTTTTCTTCACAATGAGACAAATTATTGGGACGTAACATAAGAAAAGTTTGCGCAAGGCTCAAGGTAATCCCGTTCATAAAGAGACTCTTCAAGAGAGATAATTAAGAAGTAAAAGTCAATTAAAAAGGGATTTCCTTTTCAGTACACACGTAGCAAGCAATAAGTGATAGTAGGGTTAATAATTTGATTAGAGATGATAATTATATTGACGAGAGAATAAAAATAATGACCTAATTAAATAAAAGCTTTCCATTCCATGATGTTTTAATTAAACAATTACTTCCATTTACACTGTTTTCAAAGAGTTGCATTCAAACTAAATAAAAATTGATTTCAATCCTAATGTTTGTGCAACTGATGTTTAATTGCGTAACCATGGAAATATAAACGCTTGAGACCACTTACAAATTCGCTTATATTCACAATAAAACAAACACATGGACATGTTATTGTACATTTACTATTCAAATGTTCGTTCGTTTCGTTCATTTACTATTCAAATTCGAACTCTTGACTCTCGTCTCCAAGGATAATTGATCTTAAATTTGATTCTTTCAGTTGTCAACGAGACTGTAAATGCCACACAAGAATCGATCCACGAGTCATAAGTGCATAATAAAACATATCTTGGGCGAAAAAGAAATGTATTCACCTTCAAGGAGGAAAGGAAATGTCGGAAATTTTTTTCTACGACAGATAACAGACCTTAAGTTAGTTTGTTTAATTAGATGGAGCGTTAGCCATTATATTCTAAATTATTGGCAAAAACTTCATAAACGCCGGACGATCCTCAAAGAAATTAATCTTAAGTTGAAATTTAGAAATAGAAAATCTGAAATTTTATAGTCATGGTGACGAACTCTTTCTGTCTGTCACCAGCCCGAAAGCTAGTTCCTCCATCATTAGCTAACCAAAGTGTTAAAGAGGGAATGAGGCATACTGGGAAAGATGAGGAGTGAGGTAGTTTTCCTCTGGTTTCCTCACTGCGCCAGGTCACGCTATAAGAGAAAATAGTCCACGTCGGTGCACTTCAGTGACTCTATGAGTAAAACTTTTCATGGCATTCGATAAGGAATGACCAAATCTGTGCAATTACTCCGAAACAGTAATGAATACCTCAGAATCTTTCATATAATCACAGCTATAAACAAGACTGAGACAAAAACAAAAGGACAATGCCTTTTCTCCAATCAGCACTAAAGGATAAATGAAAAGTAGTCCATCATTCGATAGATAGCAGGAAAACGAAAAGCAAAGTATGTGACACAAGTATTTGTGTGTGGTTAAAAAATAAAGTAAAATTTAAAGTCTCCTCTTCCATTTAACTCATCCTCAATGTAAAATGTATTGAAGGGGTAAATAATTCAGAATAGTAATTTAAATTAAAAAGGTGCGAAAAATCAAGAGCAAAGCTACTGATAGTAATAACTGAAAAATAGTAAAACAAATGCCCTTATCGTTATCTGGAAATGAAAATATGGAACAAATGACAAACAGTCAAATGATATACACCGTAAATCGTATACCAACTAAATGCACAACAAATTAAACAAATCATTATTAAAGAACAATTCTACGAACTGTCGAGTAAGTGGAGAGGAGATTAAAAACAACGGCAGAAAATGTATGTGATGTATGAATAATAATCCCACTTTACTTAGTCACAAAGATTTCAAAAATAAAGATCAAAGTTCGCAATGAACTCCTCCTCCGTTACAGAGGGCGTGGTCGAGTTTACTCTTGTAAAATCATACGCGAGTTGTAATGATAAAAGTTGAAAAGGCAGCTTTCTTTGGGCGAAGTGTTAGCGGAGCGAAAGGAGAGTGTTTGAGATATCCGCTATCGCTGGCAATGCGTGCGCACTCAGCAGAATCTTGAAGCGGAAATAGGGATTTCCCCTGAATCTATCAGCGGAAGATTACAGCAACTCACTGTTATTTTCAGGGACGCATTCATACCCTCTCAAGAAGAGGAAATTTGGATGTCTTCGTATGGAAACGGTCCGATGGCTTTATTAGAGGTATCTCTCGTAAGAGAATATTACAATAGCTTTCGAGGTCAAATTTTCAAACGGTACAATATCTTGGAGTAACCATCAGGAGGACCTTAACACATTCGTAATATATGCGAGTAGGCGCTTGAAAAACTCGGATTCGTCAAGCGTACAGTCGGCAGGAGAGACGGAAAAGTGCGGATAGTTTAGGATAAGAATAGGTTTTTAAGAACCGTGTCCTTGCAACTGAAACTTTTACTTTTGAAATCTACGGGTTTTTCTGACAAAATCACGTCTTCACTTGCGCTAATACTATTACTATTCCAGTCTTGCTTATTCAACAGCTGATTATCTTGCTGCCTAAATGGAGAAATTCTTCCGCTCGATTTCAAGTTCGTGATTGGAAGACATTAAGACTTTTCCTTTTAGTGAGTTTCTGTTTGTCATCCTTAAATCATGCCTTACTGATTGCCTCTCCTTTTAATCTTATTTTCGTCTTCTCTTGGACTTCATTCGTTGCCTTATCGTCCAGCAATTATAAGACCAGCTGTGGAAAGCAACATCCCTGTCTTAACTCTACCTTCATTCAAGCTTCTTTATTACTTTCCCCACACTTAACCACCGCTGTTTGCTTTTAAAAGAGAGGT
This sequence comes from Ladona fulva, assembly GCA_000376725.2. NCBI lineage: Eukaryota > Metazoa > Arthropoda > Insecta > Odonata > Libellulidae > Ladona > Ladona fulva. The sequence goes on along the minus strand of KZ309110.1, from coordinate 21,740 downwards.
TGCTTTGTTATTCAATCGCGATAGTTTACTTCCATTTCTTTCCGACTCCTTAGCTTTCTTTCTCATGAGCGAATTCATGACTGAATTTTCAAAAGTAGACAAAATGGCAAAGACATGGAAAACTGGAATTTTGGACGAAAACATTTTGCATTTTTCCAAATTCAATCTCGGAGTTTTATTTACAAAGAATAACTTATTTTATTCACTGCACATTCATCAAATATTTATATTTCTTAGTTACACAACACTTTTAACATAATCCGATAAAATGCTAACTTTACGGTGAATGACCGTCAGTGTTTTCCTCTTAAAGATGTTTCACCAATAACACCGTCATTTAACCCATGAATAAACATATACACTTAGGTATTCCCCTAAGATGTGCAACACTCATTATGCAGCAATGTGGAGGAGTCCTGAGAATGAGGAATTGAAGAAACGACATCGATGCTCGGATTTTCTAATGAAAACATTTAGCAGACGCGAGAAACATTTCTGAGAAAACGATTTTTTTCTCATCAACAAATACCAAATTGGAACTACGAGAGAAACATTATATGATGATGAGATTATATCATATATGTCAAAGACCGGACATATGGTAAAAGTAAATATTGGGTAATGAACAAGTTATGAAGTTCACAATTGCAAGGTCATGATATGTGAAAGCACATGGGGAGCACTTTAATTAGGATTTGATATAGAAAGTATTGTAATGTACTATAGTAAAAGTACTCTGATACATTTCACTAAATAATAACAAACTTTCTTTAACTGTAGGATTTTTGTATAAAACACTAAAATAAAGCATAAAATTAGTTTTATAGCTAAATTAGGTCCTGCTTCCTATTCCTGATAAAAGGAATATTTTTCATATATTTTTTGGTATAGTACGGAGAAAATGTATCTTCCATTATATTTTATCTCAGTTTTGTTCACTGCTGTGATAATATGAAAGCTACTGAGATGTGATGTGATAATGTGATAGTGATGCTGAATAATGACATTGATTATGGTCTTTCCTTTTTAAATGCTACGAAAAGTGTTACTCGTAGAGTCATTATGCTTCACTTGCGCGGACTTGTTCCGCTTATAGCACTCTGTCTCAGTGAAGAAAGCAATATTCTCAGCGAGGGTGGCAAACTACCTCACTCCTCATTTTGCCGAGTCACCTCAGCCACCTCTCCAAAACTTTTCGTAGCTTATGGTGGAGGGATGAGGTTCAAACCTGCCTTCAGGCTGAAGACTGTACATACTGCTAAATAAAAGTTATTATTAGAAAGAAATACCAAGAATAGAAATAACAAAGCTGATTATAACTCAGTTTTTTTAATATATAAGTTCCTTTCAATACGAAACAACATATTCACTTGATCACTTGACTTAAGAGAAGAAAGAATACCAGTACACTGAATTTAATAGAATAATTTTATATCTATAAAAGATTATATAGAAGCAAGAGCAAATCCTCTTCAGGTTTTGGAATAGATATATCTTTATTAGAGGTTTGACCGGAGCCTTTCCTGATTTGCAAATAGCATTAACGTGTTCATAGCATTAGGTGTGTTTTATTTACACTTCCGGTTACTTTTGGTGATGTGGAAATATCATTCTCTAGATTCAAATTGTTTAAAAAGTTTTTCGTTGACCGATGAACCAAGGCAGGTTAAACAATTTGGCTCTTATCAGCACAGAGAATGAAATTTATGATCGACTTGCTTTCGATGACATTGAACATGAATTCGCAGTTGAGATCTCGAAATGTATAACTTTTAAGTGAAACGTTATTCTGAATTTCTTTTGCTTCCATTCCCTTAATATGTGGATATTTATGTTGCAACACAATTTTTATTTCAATCGTTCATTTTTAGTAGCAATAATAGATTTAACACAAACCATATCATTTAAGTTTATGCGCATTGCCATTGTAACGGTACTCAAAAGTATCGTGACCAATTAACTCACGATGACAATTTCCTGCATATGGAATACACATAATTATTTATTATTGATGCTTTGTGGCCAATGTAAGCTGGATAATGAAGTTATAAAAACTGGTTTTTCAAAGTCTCGCGGAACAGTTTTACATACAAATGGAAAATACATACATGGAAATGTATGATTTTGGTAATTAACCTTAATGGGCGGCCAATTATGTTCGCACCCGGATGGAAGATAGGCTGGGCGCGGCTCCGCCTCACGTCTAAAGGCGGTTTGCAAGGCATTAGTGTAGATTTAGACGTAGTACAGAAATCCTACGACACTTACTCAGCCTCGAGTTAAGTCTCAAAAGTTCTCCGGAAGATCAAATCATCACCCTTGAGATCGATTATATACTTCTCGAGTATCGACGCAAAAATACTGACATTCATTCTTTAAACAGCGACGCAAAACAACGAGTGTTATCTATAATAATTTAATTTCCCTTAAAATGTCTCCAAATATTTATCTCTAGACTAAACTCGTATTCGACCACAATTATTCGAAGCGCAATTCGCGTACCGCATCCGCCGATTTCCTGGGAAATGAACATATTAATCATCGCACTTTTCGACGCAATCCTGTCCCTTGCAGATGCGAGCTGTTTATCTCGGCGGGCGCCGTTTCGGAGATAAGCGCACAGAAGACGTTCGACTGTCCNGCAATTCGCATACCGCATCCGCCGATTTCCTGGGAAATGAACATATTAATCATCGCACTTTTCGACGCAATCCTGTCCCTTGCAGATGCGAGCTGTTTATCTCGGCGGGCGCCGTTTCGGAGATAAGCGCACAGAAGACGTTCGACTGTCCGATGAAAAAAATCGAAAGAAAGTGGGCGTTGGTGGGTGAGTCGAAGACCATTGGGGGGATGGAACGTATGCATAGCGCATACGTTCCATCGACGTCTTTTTCTTCGAACTGGAGGCCATTCAGCACTGCGGGGATCTATGGTATGCGTGGACAGAAAAAACGCAATCCCTTTTTGATATTATGGCACGCCTGCTTAAAGAGGAATGCGCTATCCTTGATAGCTATTCAGCCAAAACACTTAAAACAAAACACCGAAGCAAAATGTATACGTGATTCGGAAAACAACGATGTTCATTCACAGGGGCGGGTTTATAATTAGACTGAGGTCCTCCTCTATACGTGGGCCTCAATAAGACACTAATAAACTCTCATGTCAGTAAATTTGTTCTGGCTTTTCGAAGATTCAAGAAATAATTTATAGAAATAAATTTTAATTCGAAACTTGTTTGGATTCTGGATTTCTTTTCCTTCGGGTTCCATCCCGTTGTTGATTCTCCATGACGAAAGTTTCGCCGGCTATCCTGCAGGCGTTCTGAGGTCTTTAGACGTCTGAAGACGCCTGCACTTCGACCTGAAGACGCCTGCAGAAAAGCTGGCAAAACTGTCGTCATGGAGAATCAACAACGGGGTGGAACCTGAAGAAAAACATCCAGAATTCAAGCAACCAGCGCTGCTGAAACCTGCGCAGCAATATCAAAACTTGATTATTTATTCTTGCCGAAGTGAAGAAAGTGAGGTCTGAATGGGATGTACACGTATATTAGTGTATTTTACGAAAATATTCGAATTTCTATGGGATTCCGCCAAAATGTTTCATGATTGATCGGCAAGGGCGGTATACCGTTAGCAGAGGATGTTTCATACGATTAAGGTATGGCGAGGCCCAGGTAACCTTGTCGATTCCATTACAACTTCCTATAACTGCTTTTACTAATGCCTCGGATGACCAAAGGCATGGCGAGCGGCGGAAGTCATATTTGGATGGCCCACCATTAAGCGACGTCTGCACGGAATGGAAAATCGGTGCTTGGATTGTGAGAGCAAAGAGCTGATGGGTGAGATAATTGAGGGGGTGAGCTGAGCGTATGAGAGACGAAAAAGACAATGTGTTGATGAATAATGGCAGTTTGTTTCGGCAGTATGAGATGTGTACAAATACACCGGTATGGGACGACGAATTTAATTCAAACAGCAGTTCGCATTCTAATTTCTTTCGAAGGACGAAACGAATTTCGTAATTCCGAACGATGTAATCAGAGCATAGGCGACACCGACTTCTACGAATCTGGAAGTTATTAATTCGTATAAATTAAGGTATTAATAAAACTTTCGAGCGTGAAAATTGTCTACAAAACCAGAAAATGATTAATGGTATGCGCTAAAAAGCGAAGCTTGGATGTTAACTGTCAATTAAACTTGACAACGAAGAATTGGTTCTGAGATCTCTTTTTACGAAGTTTGAAACTAAGGGTCAGTAATTATGGACCTCAAATTCAGCAATAATGTCTTTTTGAAATGTATTTCGGAGACATCTTTTAAAGGCAGAGGCAGGGTATGTCCATGGGAGGTTCGGAATCGAACCCGGGACCGCTTTCACCAAAGTCAAACGCGTTGCCCACATAGGCAACCGGGAGCCCTAAATGTTAATGTTTTGGAGTATCTCAGATGGAATCCCACAGGAGAATCCACTGGGAATCGAAGCAAGGACCACTTGCATGGCGGAATTATATCAAAGTTCCAGTTGAAAATGTTCATGGATTCTCATTAAACTCGATATAAATCTTTTGCTAATCGTTCTTCTTAGAAAGACAAACCTTCATTTTTTATTTTTTTAGTTTTGTTTTGTGAAATGCCTCCCTCTAACGTTACATCTCGCGAACTACTTGAATGCGACAGTTCTTAGAAAGCATTTAATGCAGATTATGTGGAAAAAGCTGAAATCTGTTTGGCGGTCGCGCCGTGAGCTGAGACCTGATCTTCGTTATGCGGTATTCTGAGAAAGATGTGTTGCGAACGATTGAAATAAGAAAATGTGACAAAGATTATCTGCACGTTACAGATTTCAGAATAGTTTTCTCAGAACCATTGTAATAGAACTAGTATCAAAGGTGGTTAAAACAGCTATTTATTCGTTGTTGTTGGTGGTTGTTATGGAAAAGCGAAAGTTGGTTTTCAAGGGAAGCATAGGCCCCAAACCGCACTCAGTTGGAATGTATTACGTGAGAAGTTTGCGGGAAAATAGAGTCAATAATAAGCGGATATAAAGATGAAAGGCTGATGTACAAATGACGTTTTTAACGTTGTTTTGGAAAGGACAGAACAGTTTCAATCAAAATTTTCGTTAAGGGACCCTCAAGGAAATAATTTTTTATTTAAATTTTGATTAAAAGGGAAAGAATAAGGTGTTTGCTTTGCACATGGAGATGTGTGCCTTTAAAACCTACGGACAAACAGACGAGAAAAATAGTGACATGACTGGTGCTCGAATTATCAATTAAAAGACTTTTAAAAGCTCCAAATATATATTTGATGTTCAATCATCGACGTTCCCTCTCTTACCGTCTGGAGTCTGAACAGCAATAACAAATATAATGGTTTATAATAAACTGGATGTAAAAGAATGGCGTTAAGCATGTTTAACATTAACATGTTAAGCATTTTTTATTTTGAACTAATCAGGGATTGCACAATTGCGCATCCAGAATCTTCGCTGAACACAAGTACTGTAAGCAATATCTCAGATTTACGCAGTAACGTGAACGTATTGATTCCCATCGTAAGATAGTATTGCTTGCAAAGAAATCTTTTAAGCGTCGAAATATTTATTGATAAGACCCTTGGGAATTTGTTTACGGGGGAGGGGTAAAGTCACTCTCTTAGATGCGCGCCTGAAACTAATATTTATATTTAAATCGAAGGATGTGTATAATCTTTAAGCCCTCACTGACATTATGAGAGGTCGGACCGACCAATTTGAACGACCCTTGCAGTGGATGGAAGCAGAATGGCAAAGTGTGAGAAATGGACAAGGCACCGAGGAAGAAGCCGATGGAATGAATGCGAGATGGTCTTCGTGGCCAAGAGGGGAAAACGACGTATGGACGGAAAGAGATGCGGCACTGCGATGCACGAAGTTTAGGAATAATGGGGATGCAAGGAGAGATGCATGTATGCAGGGGCGGGTTTATAATTGGGCTAAGTGAGGGCCTAATCCACATTTGGGGCCTCAAAAAGATTGTGCTTTTGAATTCTCAATCACGTATCTATTATCACGTATGCATCATTTTTTAAGGTACGTACGTGTTCATGAATGATTGTATTTCGCTCCAATGGAGATTTTTATTTATGTTAAATAAGTCTAAATGATATGTTTACAGAACATATTACACAATTTTAGAAACTATGCTATGTAAATTCTATATACCATTCATAGTTATTTATATAAATACAAATTTACAATTCAATATTGTGTTAACTATTGCCGTAATGAAGTAATCGAGTCTTACATGGCATGCATTTTTGTGTCTTTTATGAAAAAACTCGAATTTTTACTCTTACAATTCATCGTGGGGGCCTCGATCTGTTTCTCTCACTAAGGGCCTCCGATAGTTCAAATCCGCCCCTGATTGTACGCAAAGATAGGAATTCAGAGAGTATTTGACGAAAAGGGGTTTATAATGTAATTCCAATGTAATAGAGGCATTCAATGCGGGTACATGTGAATTCTGTTAATTCATTTTCCTTCGCAATACTGCGAAAATTTTAAATGATCGCACAATTTGGATGTGCAGACAGTATTTCCCTATCCAAGAGCCCAAAAATACAGGAAAGCAATCCGTCGTGAGAAAGTGGACTAGGATTCGAAATTCACGCGCTTCTTTCTCAAAGCGGTTGCTTTCTTTAAATGATTTTGCGTTCTCCCGTCACCGAAGTTTCCCCTTTTCGATTCCTCAAATGATTTTGTCTGAATAATACCCACTTTCCAATGCATTCAATGAATAGACGATAATTATAAAGCAGATCAATGTATGTATGCGTGTTTGCGCGACAGCAAATTTGTAGATATTTACACAAAAACGAATCTATTTTATTTATATGTTAGTATATTTTAATTTAAAAAAAATTATAATGCTTTTGAATCTATGAGATTGGTCTGGTACAGTAAACAAGATACCAAATGCCACAATTGTTATCAGTAAATTATATACTGCGTACTCTTATAGTAAGTAAGTATGTACTGCCAATTGTGAATGGCGAACTTCACGAATTTTTAGCATTTAAGATGCGACAGGGGTAGGGAACCCCTATCTACATCAAACGGCCGTATGTAAGCACCATTCAGTACATGTAACAATCAACCCGCTCTTAGCAACGCTTGCATTCAACATCGACACTCTTCGAAGGGAAACGATTTTTTTTCAAAATAAAAGGGAATTAGATGAATTTCTATTTATTTTCACTTGGTGAAATTAACCAGACCGAGAAAAAAATTATTTAAATACGGGCATTGGTCTGACGAGATGAATAAAAGACCGCTTTGCAACCCCCAGCAGGACCGCAGGTTCCTCAACTCTAGTCTGGGATATGACCAGAACCTAATAACTGATGGGAAAAATGTTTAAGATTGACACATTTACTTCAGTCAAAACGACGAATTGGTTCCTTGAAATGTTTCTAGGTAAATAATTAAAGCACTAAAGGAACGATTAGTTTGCGATGTGTATTTCAGGAAATTGTCCCAAACAACCCCCTCCCTCTTGACCGTTTCAAGCGTTGCCAAAGAAAATAAGGAAATAATACTTTCGGTTTATCGTTAGGGTTTTTCGGCATATCTTTGCGGCATTGTGAAGTTATTAAATTAATATCAATTAAATTCTTCGATGCCTCCCATTAGTATCAGTTTTATGTAAGTTATACGAATTGTTTTCTGCAGTTGTTATAAACGGAGCGAAGAAAAGAAGAAAATTAAAGGTAATGGAATCGGTATCCACACCATGCTCGGTCAACCGGTTTGCCATATACAAAACACGTATTAAAATGATGGTAAGAATGTAGTATTTTACTGAATAAGTACGTTTATCAGAATCTACATGTAAACACACATTAGGGATAATGAAATTAAATGTTGACTATTTTCCTATTTTTAAAGATAATGTTAAACAAAAGGTATTAATTTATGTAAAATGATACATAATAAGCAATATTGGTTAAAAAGTAGACGTTAAATATAGGTCAAACAACGTAACAAAACCAACTACAACGATTAATTGTGTTATTGTTTATATCCAGGAACACCGCAACAATGCAGATGTCTAAATAAGTAAACAATGCAACAAACCGGAGAATCTCCGCCCTTAACACTCAGTTCATTGCCTCTGCTTAAAATTTCGGTGGTAAAGCGCAAGCGACGTGAATACACCAGAGATAAACTGCGGGTTTCCGATGCCTCCAATTTGACACTAAGAATATTCGGCCAAAGTTGAGATATTTCCGATGGAAACCAAATAATAACAAACAAACACTAGCTCACCTCTCTGCAATGACCAGACGCCAACAGCTGAGAACATCCAAGGCACTCCTCGCAGAAGACGAAACTAAGATCCGTGGATTGGAAATGTGAAATGTTCGAATGTCGGAAGGAAACGAGGATTACGGGAAGAGCACATGCAGGGATCGATTCCCGCCGAAGAACTCGCTGACAACGAAAACCGGGGAGGATAAACAAACTAAATCGCTAGGCAGCGGCACATGGGCAATAGAGGTGCGGAGAGCCTCCTCCGCTTCGCACACTACCTCCGAGGGCTACGTTTGAAAGACTAACACCGCTATCTGCACACTTTTCTGACGGCCGGTTTTAGCACCGGAGAGGGGGGAAGGGATGGAGGAAGGGGGCAGCAGCGCCGCGCACGGGAAAACGACCAACTAACACCATTTATTTTGAAAGCGGGAGCGAATCCGCTTATCACAGGTGCTTCTCAAGTTTTTCCCTCTTCTATTGGGTTCCCTCAATGTTTTACTAAAATCTGGGGCGGTCTAAAGTATGCGTTTAAACCCTCGAAGTATTTCATCAAGAAATTCTTCCCGAGGGAAAGTGTTAAAATATGCGTTTAATCTGACTAAACCTTTGACCATCGAAATTCGAAGCCTGTCACTTCATCCCTCCTGTACTTATAAATGAAAAATACATGCTCAACATCGGCGTGAAGAATACTTAAAAATGCGCGCCTCTTGGAATAAACATGGGATATTATTACAAAAAAGAAAAATTCCTCTTGTGAATGGCATACTCTGAATCAGACTTTGGTATGGCTTCGGTATTATTCAGGTATGTCCCTTGTTTCAATTTAAGCCCAATTGCCCCCGTATTTTTCTCGGGACACGAGGAATGAGTATTAATACAAACAAAGCCACTGTAGGAAACAGTCATAAAGAATTTCGCCTCAAAACTCCACGTGAGGCGCTCGAAAAGTTCTTGATAGACCTCCATTGTCGATCGCAAAAGGCTATTGTTACGCTTCACTAGAGTGCGCGCGCATCTATCGATATATACCATTGTTAGATAATCACAACAGTGTTGCACGAGATTGTCGCTCCGTTTCATCTTTGTTTGAAACTTAATTAGACGCGGTACGGATTGATTCCAGGGATTTTACACCGCCCATCTCAATCTAATGTTTACAGAATACTTAATTTTTAAAGAAATAATTCATTACATTGAACAACTAAATACAAAAAACGTGGACTCCGATATTTATTTGGTTTCTATTTTCATTAAGAGCACGAAATGGTATATTCGTGAGAAATATTTACTATGTTTGGAAGATTGAAAAATGCACTCCGGTTCGAGTTTGCTTCGATAACAAGTATTTTAGTCGGCAATTCGGCGTTGTTTCCCATTAAATTTCCTAATTTATAAAACAAAATTCTTCGAACTTACTGTTTTATCGATTGACGGTATCAACTCGCCTTTGTCTCTAAAGTCATAAACGCTGGAAGGATCTGCTTGCCTAATTGAATTCCCATCAAATGCATTTGGAACCATGCGTTCTATTCGTTCATTGGAAGAAGTTTTCTATAGAATGGCTGCCATAAATTTGTAAGCATTATTGTGTAGTTACATTTGCATAATGCGAGAGTCGTTAGAGTAAAGGATTTCTTAACTCCGGTTAAATATGCTCTAAATACTTAAAGAATGTACTATTTAAAAGACTTGTTAGAAATTATACTGTTCCATATAGAGAATGAGGTGGACTTCTTGGATGGATCTTGAAAACAAAAAAAGATTTTGTTTGTGGGAATAAATCGTGACCAGTGAAGGTGGTAGAAAAAACCGACGTTAGATGAAAAGACCCACACAAAGAGGAGGGTGAGAATAATCCGCGAAAACATGGAGAAAAATAAAAGTTAAAAACAAAAAAAGAATGACATAAAAAGCAAGTGTGTGTGTGTGTGTGTATATATAGATGCGATATTTTTAATTAAATCCCTTTTAATCGGCGGGTTCAATATCCCTGATGGTTTTGTAATGAGCAATTTACAGTGGCATAATTAGCGTCCTCACATTTTTCTCACTCTGCCATTAACGACACACTGAGGTTTTTAGTTTCAGAGAAGGGATGAGAAAATTTGTCGGGAATGACGGAAACCATGTGAATCATCTTAGGATGAGCAATATCCGTCTTATAGATTTATACCAACCAATCCCACTGAGTAGACGGATTTCCTCATCTTGAGCATTATTTTCTTGTATGTGAACCCTCACATACATGTGATGGAAAACGAAAGGAAAACACACACAGAGTGGGAAATCCTAAAAATGCAATTCATTTTTAATAGAGATATTGCAATATTTTTATTTTTAGTAAAGACGCAGTACATTTGTTGTTGCTTAATTGGGGCGGTTATTAGCTACTTTAAGCCGGATTTTTCCTTGAAAGCTCACTACATCTGAACTAGTCATCTANTTTTTAAGTTAAAAATGAAAATCGGGTTCCGAGGGTTTGCCAAATATCAGCCTTGTATCAGTCCCATCGGTTTATGTCATTAGTTGATACTGTTAGTTCATTGACGGCTGATTGAATACGGCCAAGTTGCTTGATTATTTGATAAGCATACATATTACCTATATTCATACCTTAGTTGTCGAAGCACTTTTAACTATACAACTACTTCTTCATACAGACATAGTTCAACAAGGCAAGAAGGCACTAACATAAACACTATATATGTACATTTAATTTTCAAACACAATACCCTCTATTGAAAAGAAAAGCATTTCTTGTGTACTCTGTATGACACTTCGATATCGGCTTTGTACAGGACAATAATTTATTCCCCGTCCACGCACCTTCTTCTCTATAGTTTTTCAACAAAATCTTTGCCTCGATAATCGCATTCAATACTGCTCCCCACCTTTCTAAATAGCTCGCAGGGTCACTTCGAAAGCTTCGAGACTTTTTATGTCTTCCATGTCTCACTCCCACAGCACCGCATGTTCCACAAAATCTGATATTCTTTTCGATTGATTTCGTTTCTCATGTAGTGCATGGGATCTAAAAGCTTCAATCAATAACTCTTCGATGATTTCTCAATTCCCTACTTTGCGGAAGATTCGGAAGTTAAAAATGAGAGAAAACAGTTGTACCCTAGGGAAATGATGCAAGCCCGTACCAATTGCAAGTAATCGCCTAAGAACAGGACTGCAATTCTTACAAGAAGAGCCGCATGGCTGAGTTCATTATACATAACTGATAATCATCGCGGACCGCGGATGAAGAATCATGTAAAAATGGTTATTTTTTTAATTTTCAAAGTATGTGATATATTCATTGAAACATTAAAATGTGAATTTGCAGCTGAAAAGATCCCATTTTTTCAGAAATCTGTTTTTTATAATTTTGAATTGAATTGTAGCTGACTATTCATAAAAATCTCCATCTACATAAATACCCTGTAAGCAGCCTTTCGGAGTGTGGCAGAGGGTGTAAACATCAAGCGTTTGAGTTACCTCTTTAGCTTATTTTTGCCGCGTTTCGTTCACGGAAAGAATGAGTCCCTAAAACGACTTGTCCTCGCATCTATTTCTCTTATTTTACGCTCATTGTCAGATCGGCCGAAGTAGCAGAAGGGGGTCGCATAAAACCGATCACGTCTTCCTCAAATGTATTTTTTTCTAACTCTATCAAAAAATAGCAGCCTAATCTCATTTCTTTCAAGGATTCCGACCTGCTTCTGAGAGAGAGCATTTGCGCAACGGTTACTTTTCTATCGTAGAACTTTTTAACAAATCGTATCGCCTTGTGCTGAACTTTCTCGAGTTCGCGAGCATACGTTTCGTCCTTAAAATGTCTCTTCAAGAAGATATTTTTCATCGATGCCTTTCATTCTCAATTTTTAGCTGACCACCAATTTTTGTAAAATCCTTTAAAGGATGCAGGGTGTATCTTTATCTATTAGTTTATGGTGCAGGCTTGCCCAAGAAGTTGCTATGATAGAATGAATATTCAACTTCTTGAAAAATCAATTACAGCACAATGTTTTTGTAATTCTGTACGTTATGTATATAAATACTCATTCAACCATATCACCATTCACCACTCGTTGCTAAATAATGTTCATTTCATCAGAAGTTAAACCTTCTTCATAATTTCAATCATGGCCTTTCAAAATTATGCTCCAAAAACGGATCTTCCTTAACCTAGCATTCACCACTTCATCAATCTTTAAGTTCTTTCTTCCAACTCTTATAACTAATAACAATACCACGAATCATTGCTTGATTTTATTTTGATATTTTTCAATGTGCATTATATTTTACGAATAGTCGTAAATATATTATGTAAATTTGTAATTTTGCGTGTAATGGAAAGTGTGCATGTCAGTATGTTCTACGTTCTCCAAAAACTTTTGAACCAAACTTTGCTTAGGAATTTTACTTTATGGTCCCCACTCTTCTGATATCAGGATACTTTTCACCGACTTATTTTCTCGTCTTTGGTTCGATCCCAGACGATCCAAAACGTTCCTTTAAGAAAAACATAAATTAAGTTTGGTCTCTTTAAGGCTTTGTTTCATTTGCTAAATTGAAAAATGACGGTACGTTAGCACTAACTGGAGACAAGTTTCGTAAGGAAGTATGTCTAAGGAATGCTATTTATTTTTAGAGTCAAATTAAAGATCTTGTGTCCACACCATACAAATTTAAACCTGATAATTCGAAAATTTGGCGAAATTCACCACTTCCAAACACCGTCGTCATGACGACAAAGGCCATTCCTGATATGCGGTGTATCTATAATATCTCGCTAATGCCATGGAATCACTCTGTAAAGAAGCTAAGAAAAACACAAACGAAGGTAGATTAATGACCTATTGTAATTTTTCTACGATAATCTTTGATAGCAATATTTTGAAAAATGTTTGAAATGTATTTTATATTTATTTAAAGTAAATTATCACGTATCATGTAGTTGATTTCTCTGCTATTAGGATGCCCCTGATGATCAGAGGGCGACTTTGCCGATTTCTTGACAAATTTTCTCGGAATCCGAGGAAAGAGTTGAAAATGTTTTGTCCGGAAACCCTACTCGAGAGTGACAGCTAGGACTTCCTCATTCAGTCATGCATTTTATTCAGAAGAGTGAACAACTTCTATAGGGCAAAAAAGGGGGTCATCGATGAACACGGCTAATGCTGTTTGACGCTTAGAAAAGAGACACCACAAGGAGTATTGATACACTCTCGGAAGCGCAGGAAGTACAAGAAATAACTCCCAGAAATTGTTCTCATTTGTTGGCTTTTAGGGTTTGCGTATGCGAGATACAATTAAGACACGTTTATCCATCATTCGTGGAAGTCAGTCCTCTTCCCCCTTCCGAAAGGTACTTCGTAGGGTATTTGTGCAGATTCAAATGTAAAAATTTAACTGAAATACAACGATTGTAAAAGCTAAANAGTCCCATCGGTTTATGTCATTAGTTGATACTGTTAGTTCATTGACGGCTGATTGAATACGGCCAAGTTGCTTGATTATTTGATAAGCATACATATTACCTATATTCATACCTTAGTTGTCGAAGCACTTTTAACTATACAACTACTTCTTCATACAGACATAGTTCAACAAGGCAAGAAGGCACTAACATAAACACTATATATGTACATTTAATTTTCAAACACAATACCCTCTATTGAAAAGAAAAGCATTTCTTGTGTACTCTGTATGACACTTCGATATCGGCTTTGTACAGGACAATAATTTATTCCCCGTCCACGCACCTTCTTCTCTATAGTTTTTCAACAAAATCTTTGCCTCGATAATCGCATTCAATACTGCTCCCCACCTTTCTAAATAGCTCGCAGGGTCACTTCGAAAGCTTCGAGACTTTTTATGTCTTCCATGTCTCACTCCCACAGCACCGCATGTTCCACAAAATCTGATATTCTTTTCGATTGATTTCGTTTCTCATGTAGTGCATGGGATCTAAAAGCTTCAATCAATAACTCTTCGATGATTTCTCAATTCCCTACTTTGCGGAAGATTCGGAAGTTAAAAATGAGAGAAAACAGTTGTACCCTAGGGAAATGATGCAAGCCCGTACCAATTGCAAGTAATCGCCTAAGAACAGGACTGCAATTCTTACAAGAAGAGCCGCATGGCTGAGTTCATTATACATAACTGATAATCATCGCGGACCGCGGATGAAGAATCATGTAAAAATGGTTATTTTTTTAATTTTCAAAGTATGTGATATATTCATTGAAACATTAAAATGTGAATTTGCAGCTGAAAAGATCCCATTTTTTCAGAAATCTGTTTTTTATAATTTTGAATTGAATTGTAGCTGACTATTCATAAAAATCTCCATCTACATAAATACCCTGTAAGCAGCCTTTCGGAGTGTGGCAGAGGGTGTAAACATCAAGCGTTTGAGTTACCTCTTTAGCTTATTTTTGCCGCGTTTCGTTCACGGAAAGAATGAGTCCCTAAAACGACTTGTCCTCGCATCTATTTCTCTTATTTTACGCTCATTGTCAGATCGGCCGAAGTAGCAGAAGGGGGTCGCATAAAACCGATCACGTCTTCCTCAAATGTATTTTTTTCTAACTCTATCAAAAAATAGCAGCCTAATCTCATTTCTTTCAAGGATTCCGACCTGCTTCTGAGAGAGAGCATTTGCGCAACGGTTACTTTTCTATCGTAGAACTTTTTAACAAATCGTATCGCCTTGTGCTGAACTTTCTCGAGTTCGCGAGCATACGTTTCGTCCTTAAAATGTCTCTTCAAGAAGATATTTTTCATCGATGCCTTTCATTCTCAATTTTTAGCTGACCACCAATTTTTGTAAAATCCTTTAAAGGATGCAGGGTGTATCTTTATCTATTAGTTTATGGTGCATGCTTGCCCAAGAAGTTGCTATGATAGAATGAATATTCAACTTCTTGAAAAATCAATTACAATACAGAATGTTTTTGTAATTCTGTACGTTATGTATATAAATACTCATTCAACCATGAAATTCCACCACTCTTTGCTAAATAATGTTATTTTTATCAGAAGTTAAAACCTTCTTCATAATTTCAATCATGGCCTTTCAAAATTATGCTCCAAAAACGGATCTTCCTTGACCTAGCATTCACCACTTCATCAATCTTTAAGTTCTTTCTTCCAACTCTTATAACTAATAACAATACCACGAATCATTGCTTGATTTTATTTTGATATTTTTCAATGTGCATTATATTTTACGAATAGTCGTAAATATATTATGTAAATTTGTAATTTTGCGTGTAATGGAAAGTGTGCATGTCAGTATGTTCTACGTTCTCCAAAAACTTTTGAACCAAACTTTGCTTAGGAACTTTACTTTATGGTCCCCACTCTTCTGATATCAGGATACTTTTCACCGACTTATTTTCTCGTCTTTGGTTCGATCCCAGACGATCCAAAACGTTCCTTTAAGAAAAACATAAATTAAGTTTGGTCTCTTTAAGGCTTTGTTTCATTTGCTAAATTGAAAAATGACGGTACGTTAGCACTAACTGGAGACAAGTTTCGTAAGGAAGTATGTCTAAGGAATGCTATTTATTTTTAGAGTCAAATTAAAGATCTTGTGTCCACACCATACAAATTTAAACCTGATAATTCGAAAATTTGGCGAAATTCACCACTTCCAAACACCGTCGTCATGACGACAAAGGCCATTCCTGATATGCGGTGTATCTATAATATCTCGCTAATGCCATGGAATCACTCTGTAAAGAAGCTAAGAAAAACACAAACGAAGGTAGATTAATGACCTATTGTAATTTTTCTACGATAATCTTTGATAGCAATATTTTGAAAAATGTTTGAAATGTATTTTATATTTATTTAAAGTAAATTATCACGTATCATGTAGTTGATTTCTCTGCTATTAGGATGCCCCTGATGATCAGAGGGCGACTTTGCCGATTTCTTGACAAATTTTCTCGGAATCCGAGGAAAGAGTTGAAAATGTTTTGTCCGGAAACCCTACTCGAGAGTGACAGCTAGGACTTCCTCATTCAGTCATGCATTTTATTCAGAAGAGTGAACAACTTCTATAGGGCAAAAAAGGGGGTCATCGATGAACACGGCTAATGCTGTTTGACGCTTAGAAAAGAGACACCACAAGGAGTATTGATACACTCTCGGAAGCGCAGGAAGTACAAGAAATAACTCCCAGAAATTGTTCTCATTTGTTGGCTTTTAGGGTTTGCGTATGCGAGATACAATTAAGACACGTTTATCCATCATTCGTGGAAGTCAGTCCTCTTCCCCCTTCCGAAAGGTACTTCGTAGGGTATTTGTGCAGATTCAAATGTAAAAATTTAACTGAAATACAACGATTGTAAAAGCTAAAATCATTCTTGAACTGTCTCTTC